>OY755243.1:9035342-9410342 GCA_963576725.1 Azorinus chamasolen | reverse complement strand
AAAATGTTCAAAGTGACAGCACATAACCTCAAAATGCTCAATTACATTATTAGATAGTTTAGTGCCAGCAAAAGCCTCAAACACGTAAAGAAATTTATAAGCATTAACCCATTCTCTCATATTGAGGCATTTTGACGTCTCTGTAAAAGTCACTTTTTGAAAACCATCGTGATAAATAGAGCATTTGCTCCAATGAGCAAATACTCTATTTATCACAATGGTTTCAAAACTACACACTTTTTAAAGTTTGCTTTTCTCTAGTAAATGCTCCTTTTCGGTAGATTTATTCAAAGAGGTTGGGTCTAAAATAGCCTATGACAATACAATACAATACAATATAAACGTCAACAGACTAATGGTTGAGTTGTGACTCGTCTAAATAAAGACCAATCGACCAAATGTGTCGTACGTCCTCATTAACTACCGTATAGCCGAACATTGTAGTGTGCAGCATGTAGGGCTTACGACCAAGACACACATTATCGTAAGTTCTGACATATCACGTTCACAACTTGCAGTCGTGATCGTCGTATGTCATAACTTACGATAACTCCAGTCGTACGGTCTTTAGAAAGACGCGTCCTTGAAGCACATAGAAGTGAAAACTATGTTCAATATTCAAGAGAGATATCACTTACCGTCGCATGTAGTTAGACACCCTCACTCTGAAGCACTGTTAATGTCGATAAAAGCAACAACTACAACAATGAATATTTGCACGCCAAGTTTCTGTCGTCTGCAAGAAGTACGTATACATCGTCGTCGACTCTTCTTAAAACCGGTGTTGTCCATTTGCTTCAAAACCTAATGTGAGAAATGCAAAGTGATGTCATGGATAAAAGAGTTTATCTGTATCCAAACTGTTTGAACATGCTACTAGATATAAAATTTGTAACACTAACAAAACAGGGTTGGATCGTACTATTTCTAATCTATTCATCAGGAGCCTTGCTTCGTAGCCCTTGCGTTGCAAGGCGCAAAACAGCAAAGAGCGAGAACAATATTGAACATATCAAGATACGCTCTGATCAATCCATAATTGTTTCACCGCCGGAAAGCGACTCATATAGCCTGCAGTAATGGACTATCGCAAACAGTTTAGATCCAGATGAGATGTTAGGTAACAAGACATCTAATCAAGATCCAAACTGTTTAACACACCACTTGCGTACTGAGAAGAAATTGAAGGAACTTAAGACAGGTGATATTGTTTGCAGACTATACTAAAGAGGGTTGAGAAAATCGTCCACCGAAACCAGTCGGAAGCCATCGACTAATGGCGTCAAGGACGATGCGTCGTGAATATCCACACTTATTGGTAATAGTTCACAACTTCAGTAGAACCTGTCATTCATTCATTCATACATTCAACATAGGAGTCTTAAAAAGCAGGTGGTTGCTTAATGCAGGTCAAAAGTAATGCTGAAAGCTCCTATAGGAGTGTTTTGTATTAATTTCGACCTGCATTTAGCTACTACCTACCTTACAGACCCACAATTAGACCTCAATTTGATGGCCGCTTAACCCATTCCCTCATATTGACGACTTTTGACGACTCTGTAAAATTTACTTTGTGAAACCATTGTGATAAATAGAGCATTTGCTCCTATAGGAGCAAATGCTCTATTTATCACAATGGTTTCAAACTACAACATTCTAAATGTTTCCTTTTCTCTAGTTATTGCTCCTTTTCGGTAGATTTATACAAAGAGGTTGTATCTGAAAATAGCCTATGAGGTAATGGGTTAAGACAGGTTCAACAGTAGACTTGCCACTAGCACGTATTCTATGTTCAATACGTACCAAGAGTGTATAACTTTATGTAAGAGTGTACCAGTGTAGATCTGTAGTCTACAAAATGTTGCACAAGTATGTCGCTACTGATACAGGTCATGCGTTCAGGGGAGAAACCCTTATTCAGTCGGTTTGTAGGCTAGTTACTAAGCTTAAACGAAATATTGTGGTTGTGACTTGGCCTAGTGGTTGACCGTTAAATTGATAACCCAGGGATTCGGGAATCGAATACCGGCTGGGCCAGCTTGAAATTTCAGAGACGCGTTTTAGTGTCTCCCACCCGCACGAGGTTACCTCTGTTCCACCCAGGGGTTATAATGGGTATTTGTGAGGGTCACTAGCCGGTATTGCGCCTGCGTAATCGCGCCCTTAGCACTGCTCAATATTGTTGGCGAATAGCTCAATGACCAAGGGAGTAATTGTACAGTCGACTGAGCCTGAAAGTAGACTATAACTAGATACATGTACACCGTATTTTACTTTTTTTTACGAAATAGCACATAGAACAAGACACTTATTGTGTGTGACAAAACATAGCATATAGACGAAGATCAAGTCTCTTTTGAAACTGATCGCCACTAAAACGCGACTGACATGGGTTCAGTAAGGAAACCGTATGCAATATGGTTGACTAGTTACGAGTCTTATAAGAAACAAAAACATAAGGTTACAGAGCGTTTCACACTCTTGGTATGAGATCAAACATGGCATACAGACCACTGGCCAGTCTCGCATTACAACTGTTACATGAGGTTATAAAACTGTTTGAGTCTGAGCTCATGCTCAAACACCACTGTTGTAGCATAAGACAGGGTTCCCACAGACAGGGAAAAGTCAGGGAAAAAAGATTTTTTTTTCAAGGTCAGGGAAAAGTCAGGGAATTTTTTAATTGGTCAGGGAAATTTGAAATTTGGCAAAAGTCAGGGAAAAGTCAGGGAAATTTGGAACCAAAGGATGAGGGCTGAAGAAATATGTCATAAAAGGAGAAAAAATTAAAATAAAAGGCTAAGGCAGTTTCTTCAATTTTGACTAAACCAAACATCTTTATACATCTTTGATTTAGCTTTGTATATTTCACATCCACATTTTATAGTATATCTGTCATGAAGTCTGTTAAAACAAAATCATTGGAGAATTCTGGCACCTCTGCAAGACTCCAGCATCCATTTTGACAGCAGTGCTAGAATAGGGCAGCAATGCTAGATATTGCACATTCTACTGTTATGTCTTCACTTATTAGGACTGGCTGCAGGGCAGCGGTGCTAGATGTTGGACATTCTACTGTACTGTCTTCAATTGTTAGTGCAGCAATATTTGATCTGCTATTATGAAAACAGTGAAAATGCAGACCCTTTTCTGGCATCTACAGAGACCCATTAAAAGGACCTATTTTTGATAAAAAAAAAAAGTGATGCAAAATTTTGATTAAATTGCAAAACAAGAGGGCCTGAAAGGCCCTGATATCGCTCACCAGAAAATCAGAGGAGAAGATTTTCAAAGTTTTCACTATGTGTTTCTATAGAAAACTAGCCGGCCCAGGGGCGGGGCCAATTTTGACCAATTTTAATAGCACGCTATATCAGTGTTTTGCACACTGTATGTACTATTTTAAAATTCAGCTTACACAGAAAAACTGAAAGATTAACCATTTCCACCATAGATACACATTTTATCACCTTTGCAAACAGAATAGACCCATATCAGGCAGCTTCTGTAGGAGCTGTCTGATCAGGGTCTACTCTTGTTTGCTTAGAAAAATATCATAAATTTGAGTGTTTACTGTAGTCTACTGCCAAAATATTTCATAACTTTGCTTAAAAATAGAATTTTATTTAATTATATATTCATAGTAGATGGAGTCTCTAATAAAAATTCATGGAGGAAAGGGTTAAGAGAGGTAGAAAAGATTCAAGAGACTTTATACTTTGGGTGCATATTAGGACCTGTTGGGCATCCTGCATGTTACATTCAATATTGATCAATTAAAAATGAAAAAGTCAAAAACATTTTTTTAAAATGATCAAAACACTACTGCTGTATATATAGTTATCATAAAGAGAGAGGTTGTAAGGATTGGCTGATGGGGAGGACGGAGGCCAACATTTATTGATCATGCTCATAGATGACCAATTAAACTACTGTTAACATGGGGTCAGGGAAAATTGAAATTCGGTCAGGGAAAAGTCAGTGAAAAGTCAGGGAATTTTATTTTTTCTGTTTTGTGGGAACCCTGTAAGACATCACACCCGAGAAGTGTCGATTGTCTCAAAACGGAATGTCTCTATATGGAATGAGAAACGGATATATGTACTAACCTGTTATCATCCAGATTCTTACACCATGTTATTGAGTAGCATCACACAATCACTTATAAATGTGGACATAGACCATTCATGTGTATTGATTGACAGCTGTAGTTGATGTGTCCTTGACAACCAGTATAGAAACCCCCGTTTACTGGACAACGTAATAATTACGCATGGCAGTATAAAAGAAGTGGGAGCTTTATGCATTACTTTAATCCTGTATTAAGCTACCAACTACCTTAAAATTAAGCAAAAGCAGCAATGCGAAAAGAGAAAATTGCAGACTGAAGTTAGGAGTTACTTAAAGTGTAAAACTACTCACGCCCCTAGCCTTAAGCCTTAAGCGGTGTTCATTTTTCAATTTTCATAACTAAAAGCATTGAAGTGTATTTGATCTGGAACAACAAGAAACTGTAACAACACAGAAGACAGGTTAACTGTTACTTCATTAACACGGTGTTGAGGTGTTACAAGGAGAGCCTGTTGTATCTGCAATCGGTGAACATGTGATAACCTATCAGCTGGATTCGAGTAACACGGTGTATCATCAGAAACCTATCTGTGTGACACGATGATCATGGTTTTGAAGAGACGTGAATACAGTGAACTTCGATATCTCGAACGCGGATTATTCGAACTCAAGTATAAATCGAAGTAAAAGTTCGGTCCTTCAAAAAGTTACAATTAAAATTGTTCTAAAATGTATCACTACGCAAATGTAGAAACACATGTGGCAGCTTAATGCAGACCGATGACAGCTTAATGCAGACCGAAAATAATGCTGAAAGTTCGTACAGGATTAAGCTGTGAACATGAGAAATTGTTCATATTGAAAATTGGATGACTCGAAACTCTGTTATCTCGAAGTAAGTTGTATGGTCCCTTGAAGTTCGAGATATCACCTGAATGCAAATTCTTTGAAAAAAAACAGCAAAAGTAAAAGGGAGTTAAAAATACCCCGAAAACAATAAAAACAATCTCCCTTTCTTTATTTCACACAAAAATGACATGTGAACATGTTTAAAAAATGAGTTCAATATACACAATGAAATCAAGAGACGCCCCTTCTTTATTTGATATAATAGACGACAACTTAACAATTTTCTTTTAGAAAAGGGGGTTAAAAATACTCACAAGACAATCAAAGGGTCACCTCTTAGAACTGTCATATAATAGACGACAGTTTTTAAATGTTTAAGCACTTTTGAACGCCCATCCTGTGCGAAAAGATTGCTATTAAATATGGAATAATAATAATAATAATAATAATAATAATAATAGTAATAATAATAATAATAATAATATAATAATAATAATAATAACAACAACAATAACAACAACTAAGAATTTCTGTTACAAACATGTCTGTTGGAAGCACATGTTGTGCAGGAAATTGCAATTGGATATATACCAAAACTATGCTAACGAATTTGGATGTGAACATTAGTTTTAAGAATATGAAAGTACCTTGTGGTTTGACTTTTTTCCACAATCGTATGACCAAAATGTCTAGTTGCATCACTCATATTCCAAAGTATGTTATCAATATGTGGGATCAATCTTATTCCAAAGTATTTATCAATATGAAGGATCAATCATATTCCAAAGTATGTTATCAATATGAAGGATCAATCATATTACAAAGTATGTTATCAATATGAGGGATCAATCATATTCCAAAGTATGTTGTCAATATGAGGGATCAATCATATTCCAAAGTATGTTGTCAATGTGAGGGATCAATCATATTCCAAAGTATGTTGTCAATATGAGGGATCAATCATATTCCAAAGTATGTTGTCAATATGAGGGATCAATCATATTCCAAAGTATGTTGTCAATGTGAGGGATCAATCACATTCCAAAGTATGTGTCGCGTTTGCTTTTGGTATGATCGCCTATAATGACCCATATCGGTGTTAATTTATTACAGTAGAAACTATCTTAAGCGGCCGCGGAAATTAGGTCTAATTATAGGCCTGTAAGGCAGAAGGTGGCTTAATGCAGGTCAAAAGTAATGCAGAAAGCTCCTGTATGAGTTTTCTGCACTACTTTTGTCCTGCATAAATCGACCATCTGTTTTTAACACTTCTATGTTCAATAAATGAATGATCGATTAAGACAGGTTCTACTGTACTTACGAAGAGTAGATTCTTGAACATAGTTGACATTAGTCTTCCGAATTTGTTTTACAATTATATATTCTTAATTTTCTGTTGTTGCTAACTGCTCCTTTCTGACTTTTATGCATTATACAAACTTTACAATTTGATCTGAGACATCAGGGATCTGGTGCACGCACGTGTGTGTTTATGACAACCCTTTACTTCATAGAGGCGAATGTCTTTGCAAACAAGGAATACCCTCATAAGATCTGCTCTGATTGCTCACGGAAATATATATATCAATATCCAAGCTGAGACAGAATATAGATCGTTTAACCATTTATTTGACAGAGACGCGTATGCACTGGTTGCACAATCAACTTGTAAATAGTGCAGACCCTGATGAGACAGCTCCTGCAGGAGCTGTCTCATCTTGGTCTTCACTATTTACAGGTAGGTATATTGACGTGAATAGCAAGCGAAGGGTTAACTCATTCCCTGTTCTATGTTTATTCAAAATTTCAATAGACATTGAATATTCATGGATAAACTACTTTTAATGAAATGTGGAAGGTGAAATTCTGTAGCTATTTTAGAAAGTAAAGAAAAAGATCTTGCTAAAATGCCACTAGCAAATAGAGCAGACCCTGACCAGGCGGCTCCTATAGGAACCGTCGTCTGATCCGGGTCTTCTCTGTTTGCAAGCGCATGGAAACGTTTATATGAGGGAAAGGGTTAAGTAAACTCCTTTGAAACCTGTAACAGAAGATACTCTTAAACGATCTATATTTGGCAGATCACACTGACTTTGGTAGGGGATGACTTGAAGAACGTTACTGCAGAGAATTTAACACTTTCCATGTTGCATATTCATGTAAATGGAATGATGACATGAATATTTATTAACCTTTTTTTATAATAATAAATGTACACAAAAAATCGTATTGGAAGAAACTTTAAAGTCAGGTCTATTATATAATAATGTCATAAGCTAACAGAACAGACCCCGATCAGACTGTACCTGTAGGATCCGTCTGATTTGGGTCTACTCTATTAGCAAGACAATTAGCATCTCACTGGTGGCTGTGCTATGTTAAAACATGAAAATTAAAACATTTAAAAACAATGTGTAGATGTGTAACCATATTTTGAAAGTGGACCAGATCTTCTGTAGTAGAACCAGTCTTAAGCGGCCATCAACAAGATGTCCAATTATGGGTCTGTACGGTATCACCATTGGAGAGGTCCGCAATCGGATTCGGGCACGGATAATCCCATATGAAGAACTTCTCACTGTAGTTAAGGAAGGGAAGCTGAGATGGTTCGGTCGTGTCTCCCGCTCAACAGGCCTCGCAAAGACAATTTTCCAGGTAACAGTTAAATGATCAAGAAAGCGAGGAAGATAAAGGAAGAGATGGGAAGATAATGTTTAAGTTTTTCAACATCTCAAAGAGCATTGGAAGACAGGACAAAGTGGAAAGAGATCGCCATTTAAGTCAGCTAAGATGCCCCTACGACCGACTAGGTTTCGTGAAGTGAAAAGAAGTCAGGTGGTAGCTAAATCCAGGTCAAATGTAATGTAACAAGAGCTGTCCGCAGACAGCGCGCTCCACTTCCTTTAGTGCTGGATAGTGTAGTGGAAGTCTAAGTCAGAAAGGGGAGATAACAACAGCAACATATATTCTAGGGTTACCTGCCCTTGTGAACTGGGTCCCCCTTATAATAGTTAATATGTATACAAAGATGAACCAAATATCTTGGGACATTTTCTGAGACATGGACCTGAACATAAAACTTAACCAACAATGAAAATTCTAAGTCGAAAAAGGGGCATAACTATGGCAAAATTAATTTCAGGGTTACCTACCCTTGTGAAATGGGTTCCCCTTGTGATAGTAAACATACATACCAAATATGAACCAATTATCTTTGATGGTTTCTGAGAAAAGGACCTTAACAAAAAGGTTAACCAACGCCGACGCCGACGCCGATGAGAGTGTCATGACAATAGCTCCACTTTTTGAAAAATGGAGCTAAAAAGCTCATTACTTTAGCCCTGCATTAAGCAACCACCTGTTTTTCAACACCCATATGTTCAATAAATGAATGGTCTCTTAAGACAGGTACAATTAAAACTTGATTGTAATGAAGAACATAATTCTGCTTGTATGACCTACGTGTGGCTATGTTGATATTTGCCAAATGGAGAAGGTTTTTGCATGACCTTCATTCTGCATTAGGCTGTCACCTATCTAACCTTTAACTCTTCGCTTGCTATTCACGTCATTATACCTACCTGTAAATAGTGCAGACCCAGATGAGACAGCTCCTGCAGGAGCTGTCTCATCTGGGTCTGCACTATTTACAAGTTGATTGTGCAATCAGCGCACTCCACAGCAGTGATTGCACAGCGAAATACGTGTACACAGTGAAGATGTATGTAATTATACAACAGGGCATGGGTAAAGAAGGAGAAATGTATTTTAAAATTCAGCAAGAGAAGGGTTAACATCATCATAAGAAATAATGACGTCATTAATATTAATTGGGTTACTTTTTATAAAGGTTTATGAACACGTGGACATTTGGCCACGGCATAAATTGTGGAATCATATTATATATGTAATTACATGAGCAAATAGAGTAGCCCATGATGCCTCAGGCGGTTCCTACAGGGGTCGCCTGATCTGGGTCTAGTCTGTCGGCAAATGTGTTAAAAGGGGTATCGTTGGAGAAAAAGGGATAAATATCGATAATTATACTTAAGTGGTCTGGTCATCATGTTTTAGTTTTACTGTACTTTTATGCTACAGAAATCAATTCTGCAGGTATTAGCGTGGGCTGGATCCATCAATATTTCACTTCTCGTCTACTGAATCAGTAGACTAATACTTTCACTCTTAAACTGTTATTGTGATTATCTCCATAATCTGTATAGATCCAGTTGAGGCACTGTGTACTTCGAAGTCTAATCAGGATCAAAACTGCATGCCGAATACTGGGATTATGTGTTTGAAATTAAACACGACGGGAAGAAAATTCAACAATTAAACTAGGAGCTGGTGAAATCTGTTACAGACAATTCGTGGTAGCTAAAAGGGTACATTAGTAGAATGCTTTAATATTTAAAACGTTTTGTATTGGTTGACTAATCAGAAGAGATAACTTAAACCCTTATTCAGCTATCCGTGACCCGACTAAGATTTGCAAACGGCTTGGATCCTGATGAGACGCCGAGTAACTCGGCGTCTCATCAGGATCCAAGCTGTTTGGCGTTCTGTCAATAATTTCTCAAAAGTTTAATCAAGTTGGTGGTATATACATTGCACCAGATCCAAATTTGAGCTGGCGTTATTTTTAACCCTTTCCTTTCTATAAACGTGTTTCGCGCATTTGCAAAAAGAGTAGACACAGGACAGACGGAGCCGTTATATCAGGGTCGGTTCTGTTTGCTAATGGAATTTGATAGTTTCTAAAATGGCTAGAATTGTCCACCTTCCATATTTCATTATAACTATTTTGACCATGAGTATTCAGTAGGTACATGTATCGAAATTTGGAATAAACATAGAACAGGAAAAGGGTTAAAAACAACAAAAACCGACCGAACTGTCTCAAGTAGTTCGGATATTGGTATGATACCGAGTTCTTCCCCATCTCCTCACAATACAAACTGCCTAAAGGCGTCACAAAATTGCCTACAACATGATGAGGGTTAACCATTTCCCTGTTCCATATTTATGTAAGAAATAACGTAGGAGCAAATGCTCTATTTATCACAATGGTTTCAAACTAAAACATTCTGTTTTTTTCCTTTCCTCTAGTTAATGCTCCTTTTCGGTAGATACATTCAAAGAGGTTGGGTCTAAAATAGCCTAGGAGAGAATGAGTTAAAAGGGTTTTTGTGTAGACTGTAGAGTAGACCCAGATCAGAAGGCTACTGTAGGAACATTTCTTACCGAATATTCACCAGCTGTCTAAGCTGGGCAATGCGTATTAGAAAGTCTTTACCAGTTGGTCTATTAATAGCATACATTTGTCTCCAACAGACTGGGAAATGTCAGAAACGTGAATGCTATAAGCATCAACCATAGTGCTGGGTAAGACGGACACATAGTTAGGCCTTCACCATGCAAATACCGTGCAACTTGCATCTCCACAAATCATAGTTGGGATCTAACAGAAATCAGACTTACCACTATGCCAAATAATGTAGAGAATGTGTTTGTGACAGGATTTGCCTACTGAACAAGGCCATACCTCACATTAGAGATGTTCCTTTTCCTTACTGTATGAACAGAATATCTCATCTGCTAATGCATAGTATATCCATAGTCGCTTTAAACAGTACAGTAAAACTCCTCTCAACTGGACGTTCAATTCAGTATAAATATGGGTTTTGGAGTCAGGTGGCAGTTTAAGGTAGTTCGCGCTGTTGCTCGGCAAAAATCGAAGTTTATCCAATTAACATCATATTTGGTCCAAGTATTCAGAAAGTTACCGCCGACACGACTGCGACGTTCATTTTAAATTTGACGTCGGTTGCTTAGCAATATATGCCGTCAAAAGCGCCCTCTGGTGTAATCTAAGCAATTCACATGTGCTTGCGTATTTCTTTATTTATTTACAAATGCCGTTGCGTATTTCAATGATTCGAAAACTGTTTTGAAGAAGAAGAATAGTTCTTCAATATGATATGCGATATATGTTTTACAAGCGTAACACTTTTGTTCTGTCAAGAGTTGAATGTTGGAAAACCTATTTTACCGCTTTCTGGTATTGGATTATTTTCGCCATTTTCGTGGAATTCCAAATAAACTAGACGGTGAAAGTTTACAAAAAAATTATATGTCATACTCCGTTCACTTCTTAATAGAAACAAGTAAAAAAAACAAT
This sequence comes from Azorinus chamasolen, assembly GCA_963576725.1. Taxonomy (NCBI): domain Eukaryota; kingdom Metazoa; phylum Mollusca; class Bivalvia; order Cardiida; family Solecurtidae; genus Azorinus; species Azorinus chamasolen. The sequence continues at coordinate 9,399,241 of OY755243.1, read as the reverse complement.
ACCTATTCGAGTTCATTTTTTCGCTATGAGTGATTCTGCTAGGTCAACTCAACGTCATATTCGACGTCAACGCGACGTTGATGCGATGTGATCGTCAGTAAAATAATTAATTGCCCTATTTGTCGCTTGACTTTTACAGATAACAATGCAAAACTTTATTATTCTGAATATTTATTGATTTTAGTCTCATCGAAGACATGCATTGAAATATACTTTCATACAATTTGAATTAAAATACAATTTATGAATTAATATATAGTGCAGAAACTAAGTTTTGGGTAAACCTTTAACAGTATATAAACGCATTTAACGCATTAGAGTTCCATTGAAACTCATATACAACTGATTCTCTGTTTTATTAATGTATCAACACTATCTTTACTTGCCAAAGATACCGAGTAGCAAACATCATATTGCGTACATTCAGCCTACGAATTACTCGCAAACCGTTTCACTGGTATGCTGTTTGTCTTGACCGACGTAAAGGTGTATGCTGTAATGGGTTAAACCGTTTCATAAACTTACACTTGCACTTAATATGCATTTAACAAGCAACAACGTTTTGAGAACACTGCCCCCACCCCATTCCACCCACTATCCATTTCTGCTATTCTAGTGCCACGGCGGGTTATATTATACTCGTATATCTATCTGTGTCTCTTCGAAAGTTGCAGATATAGAGTTGTATGGTATGGATCAGACCCGTCTCATTTTGTTTTGCATTTTGCGTCTGCTCACTCCCCCCCCCCCCCCCCCCCCTTGCCACGGCCCTTGTGTCCAAATGGATTTACTCTTCTTCCGGTGTATTTTGATATTTGCTCGTCGAAGCAATGACAATTTCGAACTTTGACCCGTTCCCCCTCCTTATCCCTTCCTCGGTGCCAGTGCTGAGATAGTTTTTGCATGTATTATAGTTGTATATCAGTTTTCTCTTCGAAAGTTACGAACATTACGTTGTATGGTATGAATCAGGCCCACCTCAAAATTTATTACATTTTGCGTTATTACATTTTGCGTTGGTTAAAAATAAGCATATCAACGCAAAATGTAGTAACGCAAAATGTAATGATTTCCTTTATATATCGAACATCTTTAGAATAAGTATAACATACTGACTCTAGCAACATCTACACTTCACCCAGTACACTCTGATATGTCTTTTTGTCGATGAAATGAAATTTTCGATTTTTGACCCCCCCCCCCCCCCCCCCCCTCCACTACACTTATATCCAGCTCTTGTGGTCAGACAGGTAAATATTATCGTTATATATTCACTTTCTCTTCGAAAGTCGTGGATATATAGGCCTAGTTGTATGGTGTGAATCAGGCCCACCTCAAAGTTTATTACATTTTGCGTCGTTATTACATTTTGCGTTGGTTAACATCTACACCTCATCCAGTGCACTTTGATAAGTTTCATGTCCATAAAATGAAAGTTTCGACTTTTGACCCGTCGCTCTCTACTACTCTCCGCTTTTCCAGTCTAGGTTAAATTTTACTGGTACATGTATGTGCATTTCTCTTCGAAAGTCGCGAATATAGTAGTGTATGGAATTCATGAATCAGACCCGTTTCAATAATTATTACATTTTGCGTCGTTATCACATTTTTTGTTAACAGTTTTCCAGCACAATTTAATGAATCAACGCAACTTGTAATAATTACATGTATTATATTTTGCGTCGTTTTTACATTTTGTGTTGCAATGTAAATATTTGGCAGTAAAACATTTGACACGGTCGTATCAATTGATTGTATTTATTTTCTTATGTATTTTTTTATTTATTGTTTTAGATCTACTTCTTATTCTTTTAAATCCAGTCATATCTTCTCACGGAAGAGTGAATGAATTAATAAATCAATTAATTAATTAATTAATAATGAATTAATGAATTTATTCATTGAATGAATGAATGAATGAATGAATGAATGAATGAATGAATGAATGGATGTATGATTTAATGAATTAATGAAATACTTTATCTAATGAGGGTAGCTCAATTAGTCATAATGACTAATCTACCTTGAGGCCCTGAAACAAAAGCATTTAATACAAAATACAAAAGAGTAAATCACAGATGTATATACGCACAAGAAATCAATATAAGATATAAACTCATTGCTCGCTAAGTAATGATGTGTCTGTATAATTGAAAAGTGTTGTCTGCTTAAATTTGTAGATCTATTCTTCAAGGACACGCATTTGGATCCTTATAAAACGTCGAGTAACTTGGCGTCTTATCTAGATCCAATCTGTTATTAAAGTTTTGATTTGCTACTAGCATCCAAATAGTTGATATAAAGCTGGATTTAGCTTACATGTAACTGTTGCACAAATGAAGTGCATAAATGCCATTTGACCCCGATTCAGGTGGATAAATGCACGCGCTATTAAAACCAACATATTTGTGACGTCATTTACCCACGCTGTCAATACTATAATACGAAAAAATATTTTTGCTTAGTTTTAGTTAAAATAAAATGTTATCTGCTTCAATATTAGAAAAATGCAGTTAGATTGTAAACTAATTGAACCTGATGAGATCCAAACTACATTGTATATGCACAAGGTTTATAACGAATTGAATGAATGAATGAATGAAAGGCTTGAGAGTAACCCAATTAATCTAAATTAATGAATGCATGCTAAAATACTTTATTTAATGAGGGTGGCTCATTAGGTACTCCGAGGCCTTGTTAATCAGTACATTTCATACATTTATATGCAAAAATAACAATCACAGATCATAATAAACAATGTGCCCAATGCAGATATTACGCTAAACCATTTCAATAACGCAAAATGAAATCAGCATAATTATACAAACTACATACACAAAGTTTCAAATAAAACTGAACCAAGCGAGAAACTTCTGTGGAAAGTTTCCTACATGGACCCGTTCCATTTGCACCCTGTGTCAATGAATGAATGAAACACTTTATTTTACAAGGGTAGCTCGGTTAGTCAAAAGACTAATCTACCCCCGAGGCCCTCAAAATAAGTACATTTCATACAATATGACAACTCTAAACAAATAAAGAGCATATTAAAAAGGCATATTAAATAATAGTTATTAATTATATGTGTACAGTACTCTTTTCTAAAATATATTTTTACACAAAATGAGAAGTCCCTAATCAGAAACTCCTGCATGAAGTGTCTGATATGGGTTTGCTCTGTTATTAATAGAAGAAAAAAGTTTTTTTCTGATGAAAGACAATTAGTTTTCAGGAATATTAAAACTAAAATTTCAAGTCATACTGATATTTCCATGAATATATAGTGTAATAAGAAGAGCAATGAGCATATATAATGTAAATAAGATCTGGAACAGTTTTATATATATTTCAACGTCGCCTTGACGTCGAATATGATGACGAGATAACCTAACAAAATCACTCGTAGCGAAAAAATGAACTCGAATGGGTATTGATTTTTTTACTTGATCCTGTTAAGAAATGAACAGAGTATGACATATAATTTTTTTATAAACTTTCACCGTCTAGTATTTTCGGAATTTCACGAAAATGGCGAAAAAAAATTAAATTTCAGAATGCGGCAAAATGGGTTTCCCAACTTTCAACTCCCGACTTAACAAAAGTGTTACGCTTGTAAAACATATATCGCATATCATGTTGAAGAACTATTCTTCTTCTTCAAAACAGTTTTCGAATCATTGAACTACACAACGGCATTTGTAAATAAATAAAGAAATACGCAAACACATGTGAATTGCTTAGATGACACCAGAGGGCGAATTTGACGTCATATATTGCTAAGCAACCGACGTCAAATTTGAAATGAACGTCGCAGTCGTGTCGGCGGTAACTTTCTGTATACATGGACCAAATATGATAATAATTGGATAAACTTCGATTTTTGCCGAGCAACAGCGCGAACTACCTTAATGCAGGGTGAACGTCATGCAGAAAGCTCCTCTAGGAGCTTTCTGTATGACTTTCACCCTGCATTAAGCAGCCACTTGCCTAAGGTTTCTGAATTATACTCAGCCAGAATTCCGGTTCAGAGGGGCTTTACTGTACTTCTGTACGAACCGTATTTCGCTTTCATATTTGTTTTTAAAAAAATGTGCCAATAGGACACGGATGCCCACTGGCCATATTGTCTCTAAATCAGGCAATTTTCGCTAGATCTTATATAGTGTAGAAAATTTCAATGTCCCATAACTAATGCAAAATAGTCGGAGCAAGAACTCATCCCTTTAAGAAAATGTTCACATAAACGTTGTTCTCATCTGTGAAAGTTTGAAGGAAATCCTCCCATTGGTGTATGAAGAGGTGGACATATAAGATTTGCGGGACAACTGAAAGCATGGATGGACAAGGGCAATGCTATAATGCCTCCCACCATCACCATGTAGTGGTGGGGAATAAAACATTGCCCTTCGAATGTTAAATTACGCAGAATCTCGCACCTGGGTCCAATATAGTTGCAAAGATCATTACAAATTGTAACCTTTTACTTCACAAATTTATGTCTTCATGAATATTCATTAGTTATTTTATAATGACCACTGAACAGTATAAATCAGATCTATGTTATGTCACTAACAGAGCAGACTCTGGTCAGACAGCTCCTCCAGGAGGATCAGGATCAGTCTGATCTGGATCTACTCTGTAAAGGTGTGCAAAGGAATCGCTTTGAAGTTATTAGCATACCTTATGAAACTTTAGAAGCAACAAGGGAGCCACGGTAACATTGTACGGCTTACCTGAACAGATTTTTAACAGCATATGAACACAAGATAGTTTGGCCATAATAGATACTGCAAAATCAAATCTACATTATATCATAAGCACGCAGAGCAGATCCTGATCAGACGGCTCCTACAGGAGCGGACTGATCCGAGTCACAACATAATGTTTGATGTAGAAATGAACATTCTTGAAAGTGTTTTAATTTACACATCATATCTGGGTATCTAGATAACAAAATCTCACTTTGAACACTGCGAGCTGTATACCATGCATAAAGCGTGAAGTTGTTTGTTTGAGTTGGATTTAACACCACTGGGACTCTAAAATGGCCATAAACGTTTGATATCATAAAGTACTTTGTCACACTGGTGTGATATTATTCAAAGCAACATGTGTAGCGTATGTTTGAAGATAATCGAGTTGTGGAAGGGGGTTAACCATTTCCTTTTCACGCCTTTGCAAACAGAGTAGACTCAGATGTAGCGAATGTTTGAAAATATTTGAAGAGTGGAAGGGGATTAACCCTTTCCTTTTCACGCCTTTGCAGAGTAGACACAGATCAGACAACTCCTGTAGGAGCCGTCTGACCAGTGCCTGCTCGGTTTGCTTATAATGGAATTATATAGAGATGGTTCTAGTTCTCCCAATACAAAAAAAACCGTCTGTGTGCATACGCCATTATAAAATACATCTAGTGAATATTTTTGATGATGTCATTATTTCTTACATGAATATGAAACAGGGAAAGGATTAAATACTCTCTGAAAGCGAGAAACAAGTGTACTAGCATTTAAAAACAAAGTAGACCCAGACCAAAGGGCTACTTATCAGGACCTGCACTCTTTATTATTCAACATTACCCTTTCATACCAAGTAGACATTTTCCTTAACGATGATGAACCATTTTACTTTGACAATGCAACATTCAAAGGGTTAGGAGTTAGAACAACACCAGAAAATAAGTTAAACCTTTTATGGATAATGATACATGGTACTGCATTTGTAAGTTATATCTCATGATATATTGTTCAAATAACCAAAACAATTACACAACAAACTTTATCAACATCCATTAAATGTGCTTTACAAAACAAAAACAAACCCTCAAGCTTTACACCCAATGTTGAACCAGTTCAGTGACCACACTTAAAGCACAGCATCTGACCAGGATCTGCACTGTTTGCCAGCCATCTGTTTTGCAGACGTGTGTCAAACAATGTAGAATCTGTTCAGCTGCCATGTTTACAACACAACGGCTGATCTGGTTCTATACTGTTCTTAAAGGTTGGTTTAATTATAGTAGGGTTCATGTTTTTCTTTCAGCATACTATGAATAAACTCATGATAAAGCTTTGTTAACATTGATACTCAGAACATTTTGGTATTGGAAGAAACTGTCAAATCAGATCTATATTATTCCAGATGCAAACAGGGTAGACCCTTGAGGGCTTCTTACTATAGGACACTAAAAAATCAGTCTGGTTGAAAATAAATGAACACATTTCGGCAAATGCATTAGGTGCTGTATCATGTTTAAAGAATCAACATCTGTGCGTTTGAAATTCTCTTCAAAGGCATATTAAGAATATGTTAACAGTTTCGACCCTGACAGGACAATATATTGGAGCAAAGATTCAGCAGACTGGCATGCTATATGTGGAAAGAGTGTAGAAAAGTGTCTGTCCTGAACGTGTACTTCAAACAACCGACCAGTGTCTCACTGCATCTCACAATTATCTAAAATGTGTGCTCAAGTTATCATGAAATTGTTTCTAGAGTAATAAAATAATAATAAATCATATTTATCTTAACCCTTTCATTGTCATGAAGATGGGTGTTAATCATATTCAAACAATTTGGATCCTGATGAGACGCAGAGGAATTCAGTATCTCATCAGGATCCAAAATGTTTCACAATTCTGTTTGGTTTTTATCGGGATTTACGTCGTTTTAACAGTACTTCAGTCATATCACAATGTCCAGTTTATTACAGGTGGAGGAAGACCCCAAAGTTCTTCTGTACATGGAACATATTGCATTGTTTCGTGCACAGAACATCCAGGTAGAAACCACCGACCTACCACAGGCCAGCTGGAAGGCTTCCTCACATGAAAAATCGTAATGCCCAGACCCAGATTCAAACTCACAGCGGTGAGGGGCTAAGCGAATGTCAGTCGAAGACCATAACCACTCGGCCACAGAGGCACAATGTTTGACGAAGTTAATCTGGTTTTTTTTTAAAGAAACTGAAGAAACACATTTACTCTAAAATATAAAAGCAGACGAAATTGTGGCTAGCTGAGTGAGCCAGACTGCAATGCTGGCATTGAGATGGTTAACCTGTTATTCCATAAATATGCCAATCTACATCTTTGCAAATGGAGCAGATCCTGATCAGACAGCTCCTATAGGAGCCTTCTGATCTAGGTCTACTATGTTTGTGAATGCCTGAAAACGCCTTTATACATGTATGAGGGCGAGAGTAACAAGAAATGTGTCAATAGGACACTGATGTACCTACTTCAGACTTTTTGTCACAGAAAGTAAGGGTAATTTTTAAAGTCATTTTTGCAAATAAAGGGCCACAACTCCTAAACGACTGAAGCGATTTACATGGCTTCTGAACTTGACCAAAATGTAATGGCCACAAGCATGTGTGTAAAGTTTGGTGTGGATTGGACAAATACTTTCCAAGAACAATTCTTCTAGATGTGCATACGGACGGATGGATATGGATGTATGGACAGACGGATGGACGTACAGACAAGGGCAACCCTATATGCTACCACTATGTGGGGGCATAAAAATGTAATTACTAAAAAATATGACTACAACAGGATGCCAAGAGGCAGTATGTTGAGCCCTTCCACAGACAAAATATATACTTTAAAAAATTTGATGCTAGAGGTATGCTTCTTATATGCAACACATTACTTGCTTATGATTAATATGTGCCAACTAAATTGAACTAATACTGAAATCGATAATTGCTAAACAAAGCCTGGACAAAAAATTCCCAGACAGACAAATGCATTTACAACTTACACTCAAAGGTGAAGCTGATCTCAAACAGACCTGATAAAAATATTTGAAAGTTTTGCAGAATAAGTTTGCATTCCTTTCTAGTCATTCCATTTAACCCTTTACACCCTGGATATTCCTTTTAACCTATGCAAACAGAGTAGACCCAGATTAGGTGGCTCCTGTAGATTTGCTCTCTTTACTTATGAAAGAATATAGATTTGATTATACAATTTGAACCAAAATGTCCTGTGTACATATATGCATTCATTATAAAAATTCATTTATTCATATTGAAAATATTTCATGAACTTTCATGTAATTAAATGCTAAAACTGACAATAAAGCAATCATAAAAGGATGGTCACTCTTGCAAATCTGTACTGCAGAGAACTTGGGCTTCTCACCAGAACCAGCCACTTGAAATTGTCAGGACCCCCAGATGTCTGAATCAGTTCAACTAATCCCTTGGCAGAAACAAATCCCTTTCCAATGCCGTAACCACTGCCCAGTGAAAACCCGCCATTGGTCAAGTAGCCAATCACATCCCTGGAGCAGTTCCTAACCTTTACGTCATCTCGCTCAACCAACATCTTCATATGTCTATCTACTTTAATCTTCTTATTGATTTTCTTTTCCTTAAATTCTTTTTTCATTTTCTTTTTCTCAATCTGAGCTTGATCCACATGTCTTGGCTCCAGGGGGCCACCAAAGTCTTTGTCAATATCCAGTTTCTGCCTGTCTTCCTCAATAGGAATGCATATCACAGAGAACTGTCCGGCTGATCCCCGTTGGACCATGTCAATACTGACCGGAACCAAACTATTTTGGTAATCAGTCTGCAACTCTTTCAATGATTCCCTAAGCTTATCTTGATGAATCTTAATATTACCTTGTTTACTTGAAGATCTGCTGAGTTCACTGCAATTCTGTAACCTCCTCAGACACTTTGAGTCTCTCAGAACAAAAAAAGGATCACCCAACTCCATTCTCTTAGGTTCCTCTAAATCAGAACTGCTATTCAACTGAATATGAACATTGGCACTTTGCTCCTTGTCTATACCATTCTGCTCCACTGACATCTTTACTTTGGTATGATCATCTTCATCTGAACCAAACCATTCCTTTAGAAGAGCCTTCCAAGGGCATGTGAAAGGGGAGGTAACTCCATAGGTAGAGTAGTTGGTTCGCTTCGCTGGGGGTCTTCTGTTGTATTTGGCTACTGCTGTTTTCTCTGCCTGCTCCATTTCTGATCTGCCTGCTTTTGTATCTGGAAATTCCTCTGGGAAATAAAATGTTCTTCCTTCAAATGCCATGCTCTCACCTTCTTTCATACCCCCACACCTGGCCCCTTGGAACACCAAGGACAGCCAGAATGGCATGCCCCATCCCTTTGGTAGTAAAATATCCCATCCACTACCTCGACCTTGATTTGTATTGGAAAGACTTGAAACTCCTGGCCTCTGTATCAAAATGACAGGTATCCTTGGCCCCTCGTCTCCCAGGTGTAATGGTGTGCCTAAAATGGAAAAACATCCTAATGCATCTTAACACTTTACTCCAAAGAGATACCTTTTGGTACCTTGACAAACCTAGTGGACCCAAATCTGATGGCTCCTACAGAAAAAAACATAAATAGTCGTACATATCGAGTAAAGGGTTAACTGCAAATTCTGTGAACATGCTAATATAAAATTTCAGCTAATGAATATTCATGATGTCCTGATTTCTTACATGAATATTCAAAAGGGAAAGGGTTTATCAGCTACATCCATCTGCTTACTTTATGTTTATTCATTAACCCTCTATCTAATTCATATTCATACAAGAAATCTTACATTAACACATAATGATGCCTTTTGACACACCTTAAAAAGTGATATTTTGAAACCGTCATGATAAATAAAGCATTTGCTCCTATGGAGCAAATACTCTATTTATCACAATGGTTTCAAAACTATACAATTCTAAGAATGTCCTTTTTCAGTAGATTTATTGGTTCTTAAAATAGCTTATGAGGTAATGGGTTAAGAGCACTAGTTTGATTCTTGCACAAATCACATAAAAAGTCCAGTATTTGGAGATGGCAGTAGAAACAGTAGAGAATCAGATAGAGCAGGCCCTGATCAGACACCTCCTACAAAGCTTTAAGATGGCAGGATTATGAAATAAAGGGTTGAGTAGCTGCTATTGATAGGATCAACTGTTATAGATAGGGTCAACTGTTATAGATAGGATCAACTGTTCTCATACAGTAAAACCCCTCTAAACTACATGTTAAATTTAGTACATGATGTATATAAGTATCCTTCTTGAAGACAGGTGGCAGCTTAATGCAGGGTGAAAGTCAAGCAGTAAGCTCCTCTGGGAGCTTACTGTTTGACTTTCACCCTGCATTAAGCAGCCACCTGTTTAAAAGTATCTAAATTCTTCTCTACTAGAATTTAGATTTAGAGGGGTTCTACTGTATATCAAAAAATCATAGTCCTAACATACCAGGCAGCAAGTTTTCAGATTTCATCTTGTTCACTGAGTGGTCAGACATCTTCGATGTTGTAACCTCCTCTCTTATGTTGGTTTCCCATAATGGTGAAGAGGCTATGTCTGGAGTAAGTCTCTCCTTGCACACCGATACATCACTGGAAATATCTGCAACAGTAGGATTACAGTAGCATGAGCAATTAAATTAACCTAAAAAGGACCTAATGTCACATTAACCCTTTACCTGATGCAGACACTTTTGCACACAGAGAAGACCCAGATCAGATAGCCCCTGCAAGAGTCATCTGATTAGGGGTCTGTTCTGTTTGCTTATTGAATTATATAGGTATGCCATGGTAAAAAATCAAGTGTTCATATAAGATAACCCATACTGTAAAGTTTAGTCCACTTGTTGGCTAATGAATATTCATGTAAAATAATAACCTCATGAATATTAATTAGCTGAGTCTATAAACAAGTTAAGTTTTGGCCATGTCAGAAACAGCAAGAAATAGATCTATTTTATTTCATAAACAAATTGAAATAGAGCAGACCCTGATCAATTAGGAGACTCAAATTTCTATATTATTAGATGATTTCTACGTTTTCATTTGTACTCCAACTTTACCTGTTTCTCTAGCCACAATCTTAGTCCTTTTCTCTGGTCTTGTAATTCTTGGATCCTCCACAGTCAATCCTACAACACAGCAGGGAGGTAACTCTCCCGGAGACAGACACTCACTAAACTTCCTTATAAGCTCCCTTTGAGCTGCATGTTCCTGGACCACCTCCTTTCGTGCGTAGTATGCTTTCCACCAGGCATCAGACTTTCCGCTCAGATTTTCTGGCACTATGCTTGCCTGCTGTAGAGCATCAAACAGAACAGAACCTGACTGTGGTCCAGTCAAGCGATATCTTAATACAGAACCAGTCAGAGATTTCATGGTTATTTTCTTATCAGAATTCACAGCAGAGCAGTCCTTTTTGAACTTGTCAGAAATGAAATTCTTACTACTATCCACCTTTGTCACGGTCTTGCTCTTCTGCAAGTTTTCCATTTCTGTACCATTGTCTACCGAAGGCGAATTCTCAGCTACAGCTCTACTACTTTCTGTTGCCACTATAGCATCATTCTCTGCCAAATCCAGACATTTCTTGAACTCTTGCCAAACTTCGTCAAAGCAGCATGGATGACACCACACCCATAATTGATTCAGCCCTGCTGCCATGGTAGTAGATTGATTACTAGATGAGGTGATGGGTCTCCACATGTATGTAACAGGGGCTATTCCTCCATATGGGTATCTGTCATACTGGAATAACATTGTTTGTCCCTCTCTGGTCCCAGGCAGACATGACTTCGCAGCAAATGTTGAACCTACATGAAAATTCAAATTCTGGTATATACATGTATGTACTTCAGCTATAAAGAAGTATTCAACATTAATGTAGTGAAATATCATACATATCAATCTTCTACGTGCTAGACACCTTTTAACGCCTTTGCAAACAGAGTAGACCCTGATCAGATGGCTCTTGTAGAAAAGCCGTCTGATCAGGGTCTAATGTTCCCATGTTCATGCCACAATGTAAACATTCTTCTAATTTATTCTCATATTATTATTTCTTAAGTGAATATTTATGAGGTAAATATTTGGTTTGGCTTTTATCAGGATTTACCTCATTTTAACAGTATTTCAGTCATATCAAGACATCCAGCTCATTACAGGTGGGGAAGACCTCAGAGGTTCTTCTGTGCCCGAAACAAATTGCATTGTTTCGTGCACAAAACATCCAGGTAGAACCTATGACCCACCGCAAGTCAGCTGGAAGGCTTCCTCACATGAAAAATCCAAATACCCAGACCAGGATTCAAACCCACAGCGGTGAGAGGCTAAGTGATTTTCAGTCGAAGACCATAACCACTTGGCCATGGTGGCCCCTATAACCACTCGGCCACTGAAGCCCCTATAACCACTCGGCCACTGAAGCCCCTATAACCACTCGGCCACGGAGGCCCGTGAGGTAAAGGGTTAAAGTACTAGGTAAATTCAAAATCATAGACAAAAGAATGCTTCTTCATTAATCTTTAACCCTTTCCTCACCGAATATTAGTTATGAATTAATGACTCTACAAATATTCATGAACCGAATTTTTATAATAGCAAATTAACAAGAGCTGTGTGCGGCGCCAACACTCGTCTGATTTGGTAGCTAAATTAATTTTTTTTGAAAGCAATAAAGGGCCATAACTCCAAAATTTGAAATCTATTATCCTGGATCTAGATCTCTGCTATTAGATACTTAGTCAATAGTTTCCCAAACGCATTAACAGATGTGTATTCGAGTATCAATCAAATCTTACAGCAGAATAAAGGTAATAAATGCAAAAGGGAAAAATAGTCAACTCTTTCCTTCATAGAGACTTTTGTTACCTTTGTAAACAGAGTAGACTATGATAAGGCTGAAGCTATCTAATCAGGGTCTGCTCTGTTTGCTTTATGGAATGATAAAGATCTGATTCTTTCACAGCCAAACATTTCATTTTTTAGCCAATCTGTTTCGGAGAAAAGTCGAGCTATTATGATCACAGGGTGGTAGGAGTTGTCATTGTCATTGGTGTGCAAAAACTGTAATGTAGCTCATTTCTCCAAAATTATAACAGGTATCAACATGAAACTTCATAGATTAGTAGATCTCATTGACGGGAAGGCCACTACATAAGAACCATAACTCTTGATTTCAGTGGGCACAATATACGTCTTGTATGGAGGTCAACACATAAGTCCAATTAGGCGACCTTGACCTTGGATATACGTACCGGGACACACCCATGCCACTGTAGCATGTCCAGATAAACATTGTGGTGAAATTTGAGAAGGATTCACCAAGCAGAACTTGATTTCCGTGACGGACAGACAGCACCATTCCACAATGCATCCCATTTTTTTAAACAGGCGTATAAAAAACAGATCAGCAAGGTTTTACCGTAGCAGAAATACGGCAATGCTGTGCTGGTATGGAAAGTAGGTTTTACTTTATACACAGACTGATGGTTGCCTCCATGTGCAGACAGTGGTATCACTTTAATCTCCCTTGAGGTTTAAATGTATAATTCTCACCTGTCTTTGTGTTGGTCACGTGGGACAGGCCATCTAGAATGGCTGTTTGATCTCCTGTTATCTCTATACAGCTCATGTATGATAGATCCTAAAACAGTAACAATCACCAAATGTGTTATAACAATACATTTAACCCTTTCCCTCATATAAACGTGTTTTCATGCATTTGCAAACAGAGTAGACCCAGATCAGACGGCTCCTAGAGGAGCCGTCTGATCAGGGTCTGCTCTGTTTGCTAATGTAATTTGATAGATATGTTTCTTTACGTTCTAAAATGTCTACAATGCTCCAGCTTCCAGATTTCTATATAACTATTTTGTTAATGAATATTCAGTAGGTATTGAAATTTGGCCTAAATACAGAACAGGGAAAGGATTAACAAAGTCGTTTCAAGATGCTTGATTCAAACTGAACAAGAGATGTTTGTTAACCCTTTACTTGATGAATATTCCCGTGAGAAATAATGTCAGATATAATGAGTATTTTCTAGCTAGATATTTATAATGGCAAACAAGAACAGGAAACGTTTGACAATGGCAGCACCTGCAGAAAAATATCTGCATAATGTATAATTCCATAATCAAACAGAGCAGACCCTGATCATACATGATCAGATTGATATGTGTCAAAATGCACCTCTATTATGTAAAGGATTACACATGCAATTCCCAAAGGGTGACTGGCCTATAATTTTTAAACTTTGACCCTGAAGAGAGATATTGATCTTGACATGGCACAACTCAAATAAATTGAAGCTTCATGGCAAGCATGCCAAATATGAAGTCACTATCTCCAACGGTTCAAAAGTTAGATAGTTTTAGAAATTTAACATTTGACCGTGAAGTTTTACCTTCACTCTCAAATGCTGAAACTTACTTCCATTATGCATATATCTAGGTTGTCCATCTGTAAATGCTTGAAACAAATACAATCTGAAAGTATCAGAGGAGTCCGACACAAAAAATTGTAAGATGTAGTATATATGGACAGAACAGACAAGTTAAAAACTAAATGCTCCCTACAGTGCTTTGGCATAAAACAATTTTGATAGAACAGGGCCCTATTTAATCAAAGTAGTGTCAAAACCATGCAGACTTACCTGCAATAGACAGTGTGAAGAGGTAGCCCTGTAGCATGCTCTCTCGCTCTTCTCTGTTGGTTTCAATGGTATCTTGTAACCCCACTTTTCTACCATGTGGAAGCGTTTGGCATGCCATATATGTGTTTCAAGCCAGACATGCTGCCTCTGTCGTCTTGTATACTCCTGCAGAAGATTTTTGGGTCTTCGTCTGTGATATCTGCTGAGCTTCTTCCTTTTATCTGACTGGTTGGCATACTGAAAAAAGGAACTAATTTATTAAGATTTGAAGAATGGTAATAAAAACTAAAACACAATTGCAGCAGCTTAGTTTTGTTTTAAGATGATAAATTTCCTTCACGCCAGTGTTTGACAATTTGCATGTGGTAACAAGTGTATTGCATTTGCAAATAGTGAAGACCCAGATCTGGGTCCATGCTTATAAAGCTTTTAGTTGAGTCTGAGTTTCGTTCTCAGGCTTTTGATTGGTCAGATTTGAGTTCTCAAGCTTTTGATTGGTCAGATTTGAGCCAAAGGCTCAAATCTGACCAATCAAAAGCTTGAGAACGATCTCAGACTCAACTAAAAGCTTTATAAGCATGGACCCAGAGCGTTCCAAAAGGAGTCCTCTGATCAGGGTTTGCAATATTTGTCATTCAAACTTCTCTAGAAAATGATACTCTCTCATACTGAATGATCATATTATTAAACAATGACTGACCATTCCACTTTGAAAATTCAGAATTCAAAGGAGTAACCCTTTACTCAACAAATGCGCTTTTCTACGCCTTTACAAACAGAGTAGACCCTGATCCTATAGGAGCCATTTGATCAGGGTCTACTCTGTTTGCTTATGATATAATATGGATTTGATTCTACAGCTGCTGTCTGTGTCAAAACTTCCTCTGTATATACGCCATACTAAAACTAAATGCCCACCGGCAACATGTTGAGCCCACTGGCTATTCACCAATAGTACAAGCAAAAGACGGAGCTGATCCTTATCAGGTAGATCCTATAGGAATGCCTAATCTGGGTCTACTTTGCAAAAGCATGAAAGGCATGAATATCAAGTAAAGGGTAATTATAGGCATACATTGTGTTTGTGAAATCTGACTTTTTACATCCTAATGTAACCTTGACCTTTCAGCTACTGACCTTGGTTTTTTGTGTGACGCGCTATACCTTCTAGAGAAACATTTATCACTCATTCTCACCAACTTTGGGATTTCAATGTCGCCAAGTCAAAGGTTGTTAACTAATACATTTTAAAAGCCAAATAATGGCTTCAATCCATTAACACAACACTATCTTGCTTGGTTATGTAGAAAAAATAATCAGCTGCCATCTAAACCTGTTCTTTTTGCGGCTGATATGTCGTAAATGTAACGTTCGGTACTGTCGCCATATCTAATGCCCAACATTGGATACCTACAATATCAAAATTTGAGGCAAATCGAGTGAAACAGCAGACCTGAATTGAAGAAAAATGTTTTCTCTATCGTTAAGAATTGAACGTACTACCAAAATATGAAAGAAATATCTTGCACATGTTTGTAAATGCTTGTCGCCGATTTTCGAAAATGAGCGAAACGTCCGAGACTGTAAATTTCGCCCCTCGTTATCTTCGCCAAACTAGAGCTGCAACATCACTTTCTTCATACGAGGCTTTCGTTCATACATGTAGTAACTAGTATGTATAATTTTATTGGTGCCAAACTAGTTTGAAACGAGTTGTTACCCTGAAAAATGGTTTATCTGCAAACAGCGGCGAAAATACAAGTAAACATGGTAACGTTCGAGACCCAAATGAAAGAAAAATCAAGAAAGGATTTGGATGTTTAATGATTTCGATGGATTGAAACCCTCTTAGATGTTGCAGAGAACATGCTTTTACTGCCTCAATACAAATAACAATCAAACACATGACCAAATGGTTTCTTTTGTAATGTTCGAGACTGTAGCGTACGAGACTGCCATTTAGAGACCAATAAGTAAATAATCCGTTTGTACTCCTATGTGCGTGATTTTTCGATCCCAGAAGTGGAAGAAGTCAGTGACGTCATTGAGCACATGAGGTGACGTCATCTCCATCGTGGCAGCGCTGTTGTGATAACATTTGGAGAAGAAAAAAAACAGCCTTGGTAACTGAACTTTTTTACCCCCCTTGATTTTGAAAACTGATTCAACATTGATGTTGCATGATATATAGGTTGTTAGCCCGATGCATTTCGAATGTTTTTCGTATTAAAGTATACCAATTTGATCCACATTGTGTATGAATAAAATGCATGTAACGTCCGCGACTTTTCCGTCTCGAACGTTACATATTCCCTATGGCTCTTTTAATGCCCATATCTGGCTTAAAATTCTAACGTTATCCTATAAAGCAATTATTATATTCATGATACTTCATGTATTTGTATTCAGTTTATGAATTTGAATCCATCAAGACCTTATAATTGAACATGGGCTTGTAATGTAAAATGATTTGAAAAAGAAACCAAGTTATCTTGGGTCAAATATCTAAGTGCCGTTTTTATTTAAAAATAAAACCAAACTTGTGTTTTTAACCTGAAGAAAGTTTCACTTCTTCCATATATATAGTGTAAAAAGGCATTTTTAAAACAGTCCATGCCAGGATGCTGTATACTTTGGTCTCGAACGTTACATATGATAATCTCGAACGTTACAGTTTCCTATAATATAGCTCCTTTTTTAATACAGGTCACCATGGTTAAGTCACGTGCAGAAATCAACCGGGACTACAGAAAACGGTTAAAAGAAAAGGATAACGAAGGTTATCTACAAAAAGAGCGAGAAAGGAGGCGAAGAAATTACACACCGTCAGTGTTTTTGTCTAGAAAGGAGAGGGAGGAAAGAAGGAAACTTACTAGAGAAAGAGTCCAAAGGTCAAGGTGCCGTAAAAGAGAACAAAACAGAGAACAGAACGGAGACAATTCATTCCAGCAAGGAGACAATGAAACCAGTGGTTATGAGAGTTTTTGCTCTAGCTCTCCAGCACCGTTCATCGTTGCCATGCCATTTGCCAACCGTGCTGCTGGGCCGAGAAAGCGACTATCTGATGAACTGCGTGATGCGAGAAAGGAGATATCTAAGCTACGAAATACGAACAATGCTCTTTTCAAAAAACTCAAAACAGAGCAAAGACGAAAACAGCGCATACTCAAGCGTCTCCAAAAGTCACCAAGTACACCTAAAAGTAAGGCCGAGTTCCTGATGAAAAGTGCAAACCTTTCAAATAAGCAAAAGAACATTATACGAAAAGAACTGGTATTTGGAAATGCAATGGCTGATCAAATTCGCGAAAAAGCTGAATGCACCAATAACTCAACAGTGAAAAGTGTTCATATACTCATGGCAGGAGACATTTTAAGAAAATACCGATGCAATGTAGCGCTGTGCTACAGAGCTGGTTTGAACAAAAATACGTTCACAAAATATTCTATGGCCCCAACCAGTGACAAAGAAGAGAGACCCAGTTTCAAGCGTAAACTTGAAGACAAGATCCTAGTCTTCCTAGAAAGGGACGACAACAGCAGGCTGCAGCCCGGCAAAAATGATGCGACAAAGTGCGGAAAAGAACTAAAACAGACACGTGTATTAACGGACTACCTTGAACATCTTCACAAGAAGTTTCTCGCGGAAAACCCGGAATTAAAAGTGTCTTTCTCGACATTTTGTAGGATAAGACCAAAGTACATACAATTATCCGCCTTCATAACGCGAAACAGCTGTCTCTGTACACAGCACCAAAACATGGCGCTCACTGTGAAATCAATTCGTAGTATGGGAATTTTGGTATCTTCAAACCCAGAAAAATTTGTTCAAGAAAACGTAGACTTGTCAGATATAGAAAACAGACTTGCAAATGAAATTCGGTTGTCACAATGGAAAAGAGTTGAAGTTGAAGAAAAGGGAAAACGTAAATATGTGATGAGAGTTGTGCAAAGTAGCCTGTCAAAAGCCGATTTCCTTAATCACGTTAAAGTACAGAAAACTGTTTTTGCATCGCACGTGAGTCGCATTAAAGAACAGTTTGACCAAATGCGGGGTCTAAAACAAAATTTGCCGGCAAAACATGCAATAGTACACATGGATTTTGCGGAGAACTATGCCTGCAAATCTGCAAATGAGATACAATCCGCGTACTGGAATCAGACAAGCGTGACACTTCATCCTGTCGTTGTGTATCACAAGCATAGTGAGGATGGACCATTGAACCATCGCAGCTTCGTTGTCGTGTCGGACACATTGTCACATAACGTAAACACAGTTCTTTGCGTCTTAGACGCCATTATACCAGAAGTACAAACACTAGTACCAGACTTGGACGTCTGTCATTATTGGACAGACAGTCCAACGTCTCAATATAGAAACCGCATTATATTTGACACTGTTGCAAATCATAAAGACAGGTTTGGTTGCAAGGCTTACTGGAATTATTTCGAGAGTGGTCACGGCAAGGGTCCTTGCGACGGGTTAGGGGGGACAGTAAAAAGAATGGCCGACATGGCAGTCAAAACAGGTAAGTGTACCATTCAAGATGCCCAAGAGTTTTTTGCATGGGCCACGCAATCCAGTCTCAGAAATGTCAGCTTCAAGTATATTTCTGACGAAGAAGTCCAACAAAAGGTAAGTGACATGGCAGCGACCGCTCCTCAGCTCAAGCCTGTAAAGGGTACGATGAAAGTACATGCAGTATTTGGCGCAGGAATTTCAAAGTTATTTGTCAGAAACACAAGTTGTTACTGTGAAGAATGTATTCTTGGTACCGGTGTATGTCACACGTGGCGACTGGAAGTCACTAGAAAGACGGAAAACGTTGAGAGGAGTCGAATCCCACCAGAGCAGAATAATACAGAGGTGAGTGAAAACGGGAACGGGGACCGGGAAGTAAGTATATGCACGGATATTGGTTCCTTTGTTGCAGCTGTATATGGCACGGACTGGTTTGTCGGTAAAATCATCGGTGTTGATGCAGAGGATGGGGAAATTGAGGAGAGTTTCATGGAGAAAAAGAAGAGTTTGTTTCAGTGGCCCCGTAGAGCAGATGAGTTGTGGGTTGGCACAGAGTCGATTCTATGCAATATTCAATCCCCTATACAGACAGGCAAGTCCAAACGCATGTTCCGTGTGTGTGAAGAGGACAGTGTGAAAATTCAGTCCTGTTTCGAAAGGTACGTAATTAAGTAACAAGTATACTTCCATCACGCGTGGACCCTTGCCGTGACATTGGAAATGCTAACTAAGACTCTCTTTGGGTGAACAGAGACAACAGAGATTCCTAATTCAAAACAATATAATGCATCAAGCTTATAAGATCTTTGTACATTATGTGTTTCTTCATTTTGCAATCAGCAGCCACTGAGAATGTCGTTTTGTGTGATGATATGTTACCATATTGGCGAGATTACGAGAATTCCGAAATTTGTGTAACGTCCGAGACTGAAGCAATTTAATACTTTGTTATCATGTTCGATTTGTTGTTGTTCTATAAGTGTTGATTCTTGTTATCTGTGTTGTATATGGGACCTAATGAATGGGCAGAGTTTCTGATTATCAATTGTGGTGACTGTAGTTCGCTCACCTTTAGAAATGCTCTTGACTAGTAATTTGGATTTCGTAAACCTTTTTCAGACAAAAGAACAACAAAAACGTAGTTTGTAGACATGTGTATGTCTTTTCAATGTTTTATTTGCATATTGTTTTTCAACACAGGCAAAAAGCAACACTGGTATGCAGAAACATTGGATAGATGCAGTTTGAAAAATATCAAACTTGATGAAATGTCCGGTACATTTGATAGGGACTTTTCAAAGAAGTGCTACATGCAAATTATGCAATAATTCAATAATGGTCATTGGATTTTCATCTGATAAATGTATTTATAATGAAAATGTAACACTTCTAGTGTGATCAAGTGTAAATTCACTTTGTGTTAAACACTGACATGGAGGTGTTGACAAAATGGCGGCGCAAACCAGCATACTCTGTTTTCGTCACATTAGCAATGATATACGTTTGGCCATCTGTTTGCCATCTCCTCATATAGTGGAACAATCATTTACTAACAACAACGTTACTTGTCAAATACAAGCACTTATTATTAATCATAAATGCATATACAGTGATAGATGTTATATTAAATAAGCCATTGTCAAACGTACCGTACATTACAACAACTTAAAACGTCGCATCGACACCTTTAGTTTGAATGCCTATAACATTTTTGTCTTTCAATTGATGTTCAAAATATTTTCAAGGTATGTCAACAAGAATTTGATCGTTTAGAAGGAAGAAAGTAAAACTAATCAGTTTGCATCACCTTTCTTGTTTTTTTTATCTTGAAAATCCCAAATCTCGTGAGAATGAGTGTTATGCCTAGTCATCTCACAATCCATCCATGGATTTCTGAGTTAGAGCCCAGACAAGCATAAAAATACCTGTTTTTGACCGTTGACCTCTAAGTATGAGCTTGACCTTTCAGTTATTGACCTGTTTTTTTCGCTTGACACGCCATATCTTCTAGAGGAACAATTCTGCCAGGTCCTTTCATGATCCATCTATGGAATTCTGAGTTAGAGCCCGGACAAGCAAAAAATACAAGTTTTTTACTTTTGACCTCCAAGTATGACTTTGACCTTTCAGCTACTGACCTGTTCTTTCCATGCGACATGCCGTACCTTGTAGAGAAACATTTGTACCTAGTCATGTCACAGTCAAGCCATGGAGTTCTGAGTAAGAACCTGGACAAGCATAAAAATACATTGACCTTTGACCTCTAAGAATGATCTTGACTTTTAAGTTACTGACCTGTTTTTTTCACGGGACACGCCATACTTTCTAGAGGAACATTTATGCCAAATCATTTCACAATCCATCCATGGGATTCTGAGTTAACGCCGGGACAAACAAAAAGATACATGTTTTTGACCTTTGACCTCTAAGTATAACCTTGACCTTCAGCTAATGACCTGGTTTTTGCATGTGACACGCCATACCTTCTAGAGGAACATTTATGCCAAGTCATTCATAATCCATTCAAGGAGTTCTGAGTTAGAGCCCAGACAAGACCAGACGGACGGAGGCACGCACACACGGATGTACGAACTAACATACACCCATCATGTGCAGACATTGTGGCAACTATGTCGAGCTCACCGCAAGCCGGCTCGACAAAAATCACCTAATAAATATTAATTATGTCAATATTCCGTAAATGAATACTGAATAGGGAAAGGATTAAAATCCAAGTCATATTAACACAATTACAACTGAGTCAAAACCTCAATGAACTGATCACAAGAACAAGAAAGCAAAACAACCATACACAGTGAAGTAACAATGTGCCTCCCTCCAGAGCTGTTAATTTATAAAGTAAATAAAGCATCCTTTGAATTGCAAAATTACAGTAAATACAAATACAGTAGTGTGCCTGAAATGCTTCTGGAACAGCAACAATATTGCTGCACTCCAGAAAAAGTATTAATTCTGATATAGAATTCAAACCCAATAATAAGCTTCCAAAACTTCAGCTTGGTTATCAGGAGACAAAATTCCACTTGACCTGTTCCCCATCTTTGTCTATATTTCAGGGTGAGTTTACTTGTTTGTATTTTTGGCCTACATAGCAGGACGAGTGACCATTTCAAGAATTTTGTTTCCTGGTTGTTCATAAACTGGGCTATGAAAACTGCACAAGAGGCTGATAGATTATCATGACTGACTTTAAAATGGAAAC
This sequence comes from Azorinus chamasolen, assembly GCA_963576725.1. NCBI lineage: Eukaryota > Metazoa > Mollusca > Bivalvia > Cardiida > Solecurtidae > Azorinus > Azorinus chamasolen. The sequence goes on along the minus strand of OY755243.1, from coordinate 9,377,055 downwards.
CGAGTTAACTGGTATTTACAAAATCTTTTTTACACAAAATCCTTCAGTAAAACAAGATGTGTTTGTGAAACACTATGCCCCCTCATATATTTGACCTCTGACCTTGACCTCTGACCTTGACCTTGACATGTCACCCCTCAAAATGTGCAGCCTCATGAGATACACAAGCATGCCAAATATCAAGTCTCTATCTCTAGTGGTCCAAAAGTTATGGCCAATGTTAAAGTCGGCGATTTGACCCATATATTTGACCTCTGACCTTGAAGGATGACCTTGACCTTGACACGTCACCCCTCAAAATGTGCGGCTTCATGAGATACATATGTATGCCAAATATCAAGTCTCTATCTATACTGGCTCAAAAGTTATGACCAATGTTAAAGTTGCTGACAAACAAACAGACAAACAGACAGACAGGGCAAAAACAATATGCCCCCCGACTATCGTCTATGGGGGCATAATAATTTGTTTCATACTGAATGCACTCCACTCCATGGTTAATCCTTTACTCAATGAATATTCATGTAAAAAATAAAGACATCATGAATATTAAATAATAAGATTATAGTTTATACAGGTACTTTAACAAAGGAAATTTTGACCATGGCAGAAACTATACGATAAGATCTATATAATTCCATCAGCAAACAGAACAGACTCTGATCAGACGGCTCCTACAGGAGTGGACTGATCAGGGTCTTCTCTGTTCACATAGGCATAGAAAGGCTTATTTATGGAGTAAAGGGTTAAATCCTAAAGGACTGTTCCACTTCATAATTCATCGTTCAAAGGGTTTATAAGCAATATGGACAGATGGAAGAGTAACATGGAGGAGAAGGGTCTCAGAGTGAACATGGGTAAGACCAAGGTCATGATTGCTGGTCCCAACCTCAACTTACTGAGGAAAACAGGCAAACACCCTTGTTCTGTATGTCTGAGCGGAACGGGCAGCAACTCAATCTTCTGCACCCACTGTTCAGGATAAGTCCATAAAAAGTGCAGTAGCATAAAGGGCCCTCTCAAAGCAGATCCTCACTATAAGTGTTTGCGTTGCGCTGGTGCAGCAAAACCAATAGATGGCAGACCACTGACGGAGGTTGGTATTGGTGACGACAAGCTTGAAGTAGTGACAGACTTTTGCTACCTTGGCGACACGCTGTCGTCAGGTGGAGGCTGTGAACTCGCTGCAGCTACTCGTTGCAAGACTGCCTGGAGCTGCTACCAATCCTAACCAACAGGCACTTACCAACAGCTACAAGAGGGCGTGTCTACTCCTCATGTGTCAGAAGTGTGCTTCTGTATGGGTCCGAAACTTGGGCGGTCTCTGCCAACACAGTGAAGAAACTACAGCGGAACAACAAAGCAATGATCAGATGGATCTGTTTGGTGAAACCTGAGCAAACCATTCCGTTTGAATCCCTCCTTGCTCAACTGAAGTTGAAAAGCCTCGCAGACATCATGCAGAAGAGCAGATTGCGTTGGCTGGGGCACGTTGAGCGCAGCACTGGCTGGATTGCTCAAGTCCGACATTTGAATGTACCAGCGGAGAAGACCACTGGCAGACCCAAACTGTCTTGGGAGGACGTAGTGAAGCGGGACAGGAAAGCCCTGGGTATGGATTCCATCAACCCTCAACAGAGACGAGAATGGAGAGGAAGACTTAGATCGAGACTGGACAGTCAGGCCCCACACTCAGCAGAGGATTAATTGATGGCCTGATCAACAAATAAACCGGATAGAAGAAGATGGACTTTCTCTGTTAGTCAAAGTGAATATACTGACCTGCACTTGAGCATAGTTGCGTACACTTCGGGGCATTCGTTTGATGTCATGACCCATAGCCCGCCTCTGCTGGTGGCGAGGTAGTCTTTGTAGTGCTGACTTTCCAGTCATGTCCCTCTCCACTGACTTGTTCAGGTGCTCAATCTCTGCAACATGACTCTTAACATAGTCCAGTATCCGCAGTTCTGAAAGAGGATAATCCAGCATAGCAACATTACAATCTATATGAAGGAAAATGATCATAGACACAAAATAACTGACATATACTATAGAAATATGAAACGGCAATATAAACAATAGATCTCCTTGTTCTAATCAAATTCATTTCTTTTTTAAAAATGAGAAAACTCACATTAATCTGATTGCAATCCAAAATGATTCCAATATAAATGTAGAATTATTCAATTATAGTTGTAGATCATGAATGCTCCCATACTGCCATTGTTTTAAAGGACCATTGACTCTTTAAACGTGCATGTCAGAGTAATGGCCCCTACCCAGATTGTAACTGTTGCAATAGTGAATAGCTGTGTGAAGCTTGATAGGGATAGCTGTATTGATGTTGCAACTCACACATTACCTAGAGATAAGACTGTATTTCTTTAAAAAAAAAAAAAGCTAAAAAAAATCTTGAAACCATACAGTTTGCATACAAGGACTGTTAAGGGTGTGCCATACTCTTTTATTCATCAATCATAATGGAATGGTCCATCTATTGTTAAGTGGCAGAGTCCATTCATTATGAATGGATTTAATCTACTGGGGAATACTGAATGACAAAATGTGCAGACCCTGATGAGAGGGCTTATCTAGGTTTCCAAATGCCAGTTAATTTTTTCCTGCATTCATAGAATGAGAACAGTATTTTTCATCTACAGTTACTCACACTATAAAATTGTGATCAAAATAGTAATGCAAACTGTTTGATTAACCCTTTCCCTGTTCTATATTTAGACCAATTTTCAGTACCTACTGAATATTCATTAACAAAATAGTTATAAAGAATTCTTGAAGGTGGAACATTGTAGACATTTTAGAAAGTAAAGAAACAGATCTATCAAATTCTAATAGCAAACATAGTAGACCCTGATCAGACGGCTCCTCTAGGAGCTGTCTGATCTGGGTCTACTCTGTTTACAAATGCGTGAAAACACGTTTGCATGAGGGAAAGGGTTAAGAAATAGAGCAAATGCAATTGTTAGATCAAATTCCACTATTACAATAGGGCTGTATTGTTTCTTAAAACATTCAGGAAAAGTAATACTAATACATGTAACATGTTTGGCAGATGATAAATTGGTGGTAGGATAATGTTTCAAATCTTCCAGCAAACCTCTTGGTGCAGCAGCAAGTATGTCTCGATGTGGGCCTCCATCCCCTCTGAACCTTTTGTTCCCAGCACTGAAACCTTCCCATTCCTGTTTTCTTTTTTGATATGGAGGTCCTTGATAAGCCATTGAACCTCATTCAAACTATTCCTAGTTATCTGTCAACTACAAAAGTAATTAAATAATATAAGCACAGTGCAACAGATAAGGGTGCATATTCAAATTCTAAAATTGCTAATTCTTCACCAAACCCTATTTTGTGACTACCCTCTCTTCAGATTTGTCTATTGGATATGAATCTAAAGAGTGGTCACACCATAGGATTTATTCTTGAAAATGTTTTAAGTTTTAATGTATGCATATTATTATTATCTTGAACTCTGTAAGCGTTATAGTACAGTAAAGCCTCTCTATAACAGCCACTAAATTGTGTTAATTGTTATTTAGGGCAGGTGGCTGCTTAAAGCAAGGTGAAATTAAAACAGAACGCTCCTATGGGAGGATTCTGTTTTACTTTCACCTTGCTCTAAGCAGCCACCTGCCTTTAACACAAAATACTTGATGTAATTTAGTGGCCGTTATAGAGAGGTTTTACTGTAAACTGTATGCAAACTTTGAAAGCTAAATACATTTATATCAAAATCAAATCTTATCAAACTATTTGATATGGTATTTAGTTTTGTACCCATTTACCTCATAGACATGCCTTTTAATGCCTTTGCTAAAAGTGTAGACCATGATCAGACATTAGTATAAATCATAAAAATTCAGCTAATAAATATTCATGAAGTCAGTAATTCTGGTATAAATATTCATGCATGCATATCAAATTATCCCAGTAGTCTTTTTTCTTTTGAGTATTCTGATACCTGTAACCTTAGACTCAGACACAATATCCAGGTTCATCTGGTGAGACCTATACCTCTCTCTATATATGTCATTATATGAATACTTGTACATTAACATTACGTAATCTTACCCAAGGCTTAGAAAATTTGCATTTCTGCCACCCTTAAGAATTGCCTGAGGTGATTCTTATTCATAAGTAGCAACAAGATGGTGCTTGGCAGAGAAATAAAAAAAATATGATTTTATTAATATTTCACAAATATATATTTTCTAAATAGGCCTTTTATCTCCTCTTTTAAACCTTTCCTTCATATAAACAGTAAACACGTTTTCACACATTTGCAAACAGAGTAGACCCAGATCAGACGGCTCCTACAGGAGCTTGCTGTATTTGCTGATAGAAAGATCTGTTTATTTATTTTCTAAAATGACCACCATGTTCTACCTTCCATATTTCATTATAACTATTTTGTACCTGAATATTCAGAAGGTATTGAACTTTGGAATAAACATAGAACAGGGAAAGGGTTAAAGAGCAATATTCCATCGAAAGGGCCAAAATTAATGGGACTTGAAACCAGGACCCATCCTTTATAGGGCAAGTGCTCTACCAACTGAGGTAACTGGGTTAGGGTAGTCCACATTTGTGTACTCTAAATGGTGATATTGAGCCACTTCCGGTTTGAACAATATCGCTGCACAGTAACGATCACAAATTTTAATTAACATGCTGTTTTAACACTAGTTAACAGCTCATTGATGAGACTAGTAACTGGGCTGCTATGAGATCGTACCACAATTACTTCTGGTTCAAATCGAAGACAACTTCCTTTTATTAGTCCTGTTATAACTGATACTCAACATAAAAGTAATAAATATGGCTTCTTGCTAGTCAACATATATGTGTACTCTAAATAGTAATATCGAGCTACTTTTGATTCTGGTGATATTCTCACAGACGAAAGAAGCTCGACGCATGCTGGGACTCACCATTAAACCATGCACCCCCCCACCCCCCAATTTATGAGCGAAGTATGCAAAACTAACCTAAAACTATCTTTTTGTATCTTAAACCACCTGAAAAAACATGACCTGGAAAATATTTTCCTATCGGCTCTATATACATGTATATATATTTATTGAAAGGTAGCTAACTGGGTTAGATAGGTGGCAGAAAATACAACAGTCATGTTTTTCAAAGTCTTACAGCAAAGTCAATTCAACACCGATTTCAATCATTTAGGTCTTGATTGTTGCTGCTAGACTGCGAATCTGCATGAAAAAACACTAGCGCGAAAAGGTAGTACGGCGCTCTTCTTCTTCTTCCAGCGTAGGGTAGGGATCCTATCGGAACGCCTAGTACCCTTTGTTAAATCCTGAACAGCCTGATGTAACAACTGGCTATATAATATATACACATTTAAAACTATTTGCATTTTGGTTAATTAGTGCTTCTGTAGGTATTGGGAATGGAGTGTTGCAACTTCAGCCCTGAAACTCTCCAGTGTCTGGCAGTTTTGTAACTGATGCTGGTAGAAAGTTCCAATCCAGGCCTGGAAAATTCCACTCGTCCACTCACCATGACGAGTAACTTTCTTGCAAGACGAGAAGAATTTCAGAAATTTTAACAATGAATTTAAGTAAAATAAGACAAAAGCAGCAGGCGGGACAAGTAAAAGTTTTAGGATTTTTCAAAAAATATGACTGTTGTATTTTCAGCTGCCAGTCTGACCAAGTTACTTACCTTTCAATACATATATAGACCCGACAGAATTTTTTTTCTGGGGCATGTTTTTTGTTTTGTTTTTCTGAGTGGTTTGAGATACAATTAGTTTTAGGTCAGTTCTGCATACAGTACTTCAATCATAAAGCCTTAAAGTGTGTGTGTGTGTGTGTGTGTGGGGGGGGGGGGGGTCTTTACAGTTCATTCTTCTTCTTCCATTTTCCTGGCCACCTTCGACTTATCGAATATTTTACCAGTGTTTGTGGTCTGCACTTGTAAACCCCCCTTTCCTCCCTAATACCTTATTGGAAAAGTAGGTCAGATTGGCTTAGTCAGAAGAGATTTAAATATCTCTAGTGACAGGGCATTTGCTGTGCTAGGTGGTAGAGCATTCCAATCTTTTGTGGTTTGTACAAAAAAAGACCATTTCCTGGGATCTATAGCGGCTGTTTGTACTGTGTAGCTATGTGATTGGGCATATCTAGTGTACCATGTGGGTCTGTTAAGGTAATTGGCTGGATCGATATATGACTTCTCTATTTACTATTTTGTAGAACATGTTAAGTCTAATTTCTCTTCTTCTTGTTTGGAGATCTTTCCATTCAAGTTGTTTCAACATGTCTCAACATTTGATCGGTTCCTCAGGAATCCTGTACCTTCCGAGGACGTATCTGGCTCCACGTCTCTGGACTTTTTCAATTTTGCTAATTTGTGTTTTGCAATAAGGATCCCGAACAGTCCTGGCATATTCAAGTTGCAGTCTTACAAGTGTTAAATATGCTTTCTCTTTTATTTCTTTGGATATGTGAAGATTACGTTGAAGGAAACCCACAGTTCTATTAACTTTGCTTGTGATGTTTACATGATTTTCCCAAATTGCAATCTATCATAAATCATCCGAAATAGTGAAACCTATAAATACTTTGTCATTTTGTCGTGTTGAAGTGTATGTCCATGTAGGGTATAGTCAAAGTGTATAGGGTGTTTTCTCTTAGTTATTGACAGGACTGAACATTTGTTGGGGTGGAATTCCATTCTCCACTTAGCCTCCCACCTAGAATCTCTGGAGTTTTGTAAAAAAAACAAAAAAATCGCCCCGAAAACTAATGACAATCTAATATTTCCTGAGTGAAAGTGGAACAATGAATGTAAAACCTTCTCATTGCGACAGATCATGGCTTAATATTTCAAATTGTGGTCTGCCCATTAGTTGTCATTCTTATATATCCACGTCGAACTGGTTGAAAAAAATATATATTCTACCTCGCGCTTCCTCTCAAAAGGATAATAGCTGAACAAATCCGCATGAAACGTAAAATGAAGGGAGGTAACTTTGGTTAACTGGAACATTGCCTTGTGACGCGGGTGACAGCTCATATAAACAAGACACGTTTTCCGACGATTTCATTCATGTCAAGAGCAATGGCAGGAGTTGTTCGTAAGATTGTGCAAACCAGTAAAGCTCCAGGAGCTGTTGGGCCATACAGGTACTAGTTTTGTGGCGTTTTATTATAGCTAATCTGTTTCAAGATCAATGTGAGGACATGATGTAATGTTACTGTTTGACTTCTATCAATTGGGCACTTAATTTCATGAATATTCATGTCATAAATAAAGACATCGTCAATATAAATTAGCAGAAAATGCAAAATGATGTCATATGCATGGATTTTTATTTGAAAATGTCAGACACAGTAGATTTTTACCATTTCATTATAGAAAACATTGCTGACCTTGATCAGATGGATCCTGCAGGAGCTATATCATATGATCTTGCTCTGCTCTACTTACAAAGGTGCTATGTGATTAGAAGCGAAATGCAGCTTTGTATGTTAGCTATCAGACCTAGGCTGATAAGAAATAACATGGTTACTTATAGAGTAACACACCCCTGGTACGCGTTTAAACCACAGGTGTTTGGCGCGTGCTGATCGACCCCCATCCCGCACACCCTACCCCCTGGTTTCATCTAAGTATGCAGATGGTAATATTAGCTGTGGGTTCTGGGTCTAGGGCTGGAACTTCCAGTAGTGGTGAAATTGGTCTTTGTAGTTGTGTCATTTCGTTAAGTATGTTTGTTAATTGTTTCGTAGTTCTGGGTGTAAGTGTCCGTGGCTGGTTTAATTCTAAATATAGGTATGGCTTCTAAGGTTGGTATCCATGGTTTAACCCTTTCCCTGTTTTTTGTTCATTCCAAATTTCAATACCTACTGAATATTCATAGATAAAATGATTATAACGAAATATGGAAGATGGAAAATTGTAGCCTTTTAGAAAGTAAAGTCACAGAATTTGAAATTCTATAAGCAAACAGAGTAGACCCAGATCAGACGGCTCCTCTAGGAACTGTCTGATCTGGGTCTACTCTGTTTGCAAATGCGTAAAAATGCGTTTATATGAGCGAAAGGGATAACTGGTTCAATTGGTGGTGGTGATAAGTAGATTTTCTTGTAGGCCAGCCATGGTTATGTCTTGTCCATGTTGCTGTAGGTTGTGCTTCTTAAGGAAATCTTTGTGGCTGTATATATAGTTTGGTGCAATGTTAATAGTGTTATAGTTCTTTTGATAAATATATATAAGATATGAAGAAAACCGTGACATTTGTTAAATAGATTTTTGAAGTACATGTATTTTGAAATTCTAAAAATTAGATCTTAGAACACTTTTGATATGTTTCTAAATTACCCCCAGAAACAAATTATTCAAGTTTGGTAAATAGTAATTATATGTTCCCATGATTCAGGACTTTGCAAACAGTGTCTTTATCCAGAGTGTAGAGTCTGTAGACAGTCGTAGTTCTCTTATGGTATCATCTGATCTTTGTATAGTAAACTAAACTGATTATCAAAGTAGATTTATACTGCATTAAAATATTTATAATATGCAGTAAAACTCCTCTAAATTGAGTAAAGAAGAATTCAGATTGTTTTAGGCAAGTGACAGCTGAATGCAGGTTATTTTTGTCATTGTGAGACTCATATACATATCATGGTATTAAATATCAGATAAATGTAGAATCTTAAAATGGCACCTTACTGATGTCACAGGGTGTAGTTTACCTGTATCAACACTTAGTACAGCCTTGCTGTGCAAGCCTGCTTCTATGGCGATGCAGTAGTGTATTTTGACTAGGAATCTCGAGCTCTGGGTATAATTCCATCCCCACACCTGACGGTCGAGTATATTTTCTCTAAGAGAAACCCCGGTTACATTTGGTGCCCAACGTACGTGGGACTGTGACAGTTTGTGCTCTGGAGTCATTAAAAATTGTTCTACATACTTATAGAAATTCAGGATGAATGAGGGAGTATGTCACTGGGTGTAGTTTATCTGTATCAACACTTGTAAAGCCTTGCTGTGCAAGATGGCTTTTATGGTGATGTGGTAGAGTGCTTGACTTGGAATATTGAGTCTAGGCTAAGGGTTGTTTTGTTTTTGTTTCAATTTCAGTCAAGCTGTCATAGCGGACAGAACCATGTATATATCAGGCCAGATTGGCCTGGACCCAGCATCTGGAGAGATGGTTCCTGGTGGTGCAGTACCAGAAGCTAGACAGGTATAATCATCATAAAACCCAGTTGACAGGTTTATTAGCTCTTTACTCCTTATGAACACCTTTGTAAACAGAGTAGATCCAGATCAGATGGCTCTTGTAGGAGCAGTCTGATTAGAGTATGTTAGATGTTTGCTTATTATATGGAGTTGCAAAGATCTTATTGAAATCTCAAAACTGAATATGTTTAGATATTAGGAACTGCTTTACCCTTGGCAAATGATTTGTGGCATTGAAATAGTAGCATCTGATCAGGATCAACACAGTTTGGCGATTGGTAGTAGCAGTCATAGAATCCTTATATATAAACATCATGTTTGCAGGTGTTTTTTTTTCACTCTTTGTAAGGAACTCATTCATGTACGGCATCTGATCAGGATCAACACAGTTTGGCAATTTTAGAAATGCATTAATACATTGACAGTGGCAGTCATAGATGCTTATATAAATATTGTTTGCAGGTTGTTTTTTCTCTTTGTAAGGAACTCATTCACTTTAATTGCTTCCATGACAAAGTTCACCTAAACACTCACACATTACTCAACAGTTTAACCCATTACCTCATAGGCTATTTTTAGATACAACCCCTTTGAATAAATCTTCCGAAAAGGAGCATTATCTAGAGAAAAGGAAATTTTTAGAATTTTGTAGTTTTAAACCATTATAGGAGCAAATGCTCTATTTATCACAATGGTTTCACAAAGTGACTTTTACAGAGTCGTCAAAAGTCGTCAATATGAGGGAAAGGGTTAAGTAATTATTGATGCGGTGGCAACTAACTACTTTACACTCTGATTGTGATTTAAAAAATAAAATAGAATATAAAACTATTCTACATTGTGAAGCAGATGTGTATAAATTATGACAAACTATGAATACTGCAATCAAACATATAGTACTCTATAACCTTAACCCGTTCTCTGTTCTATGTTTATTACAAATTTCAATACATGTACTTACTGAATATTAATGGACAAAACATGAAATCTGGAAGGTGGAACATTGCAGCCATTTTAGAAATTAACCCTTTACTCGATGAATATTTATGAAAGAAATGATGACGTCATTGATATTAATTAGATTATTTTATATAATGGTTTATCAACACGTCAAGTTTTTGTCAAAGCAGAAACTGTAGAATCAGATTTTTATTATTCCATAAGCAAACAGAGTAGACCCTGATCAGACAGCTCCTTAAGGAGCTGTGTTATCTGTCTACTCTGTTGCAAAGGCGTAGAAAGGCGTATTTATTTTGAGTATAAAGGGTTAAGAAACAGATCTATCAAATTCCATTAGCAAACAGAGCAAACCCTGATCAGATAGCTCCTATAGGAGCTGCCTGATCTACGTCTACTCTGTTTGCAAATGTGTGAAAGAGCGTAATTTATATGATGGAAAGTGTTAAGTCTGGAGAATTGATCTACTTCATCTTTATTAAAGGCTTTGAAGAACATGGGAGCTATACTGTCAGCTGCTGGTTCTACTTATAACAATGGTAAGAATATGTGACACCCCTTAACATATGCCTTTCTATGCCTTTGCAAACAGAGTAGGCCCAGATCGGACATCTCCTATTGGAGCCTTCTGATTAGAGTTTTCTCTATTTGCTTATGATATTTACAATATAGGAAAGATGTACAAATGTCAGTTTCAATTTACCATCAGTTTATCCCATCACCTGGTAAATGCACCTTTTGATGCCTTTGCAAACAGAGTGGCCCCAGATCTAGATTGGGTCTGCTCTGTTTGTTTGTACATCTGGTTTTACAGTTTCTACACTGTCCAAAAATACAAATTGTATATATAGTACAACCTTTCTATAACGACCACTAAATTGTGTTGATTAGTTGGTATTTTGGGCAGGTGGTTGCTTAAATCAAGGTGAAAGTAAAACAAAACTCTCCTATAGGAGCATTCTGTTTTACTTTCACCTTGCTTTAAGCAGCCTCCTGCCTTTAACACAAAATACTTGATGTGATTTAGTGGTCGTTATAGAGAGGTTTTACTGTAATCATAATGTCATTATTTCCTACATAAGTATAGGAGATAACAATGGGAACAGTAAAACCCCGCTAATGCGACCACTTAATAAACAGCCACTGGCGCCGTTTAAAGCAGGTGGTTGCTTAAAGCAGGACGAAAGTTATGCAGAAAGCTCCTATAGGAGCTTTCTGCATAACTTTCGTCCTGCATTAAGCTACCACCTGCCTCTATCACCCAGAATTATGCCCCTTTTTGGTGGTCGCATTAGCTGGGTTTTACTGTAATTCTTTATCTTACAACCAGAACATACTGGAATATCATGTGATGTTTGATTTTCCTTTATCAGGTGATCTTTATTGTTTTTGAATAGAAGTTACTTTCTGTCATCACATGAAGTTTATCATCAAGATTAGGGCAATCGGGCATTTTGCAAAAATGAGGACAAGTATCCCCTTTTTCCAACTTTGGAAGTGACTTACTGTAGCTACAGATATGTGAAAAATTATGCGGATCCTGAACTAAGCATGCGTTGAAAAACAGCCAATGATATGGGTCTACACTGTTGGCAAGTGTCTGAATCCACATATTCTCATGATACTATTTCGATATGGGAACATTTATTTGAAAATTTTATTCAGCCACAAATTTAGTTTGATAGTTTAGTTCACATTATGATGTGCACATGAAACACCAAATTACAAATTGCTATTTCTTGCAACTGGTTATACCTTAGAGATCATCATCATGTGGCAGTGATATACATAATCATCTATGTTATCTCATTAGATCATACCCTGATCAGATGACTCCTATAGGAGTCATCTGATTTGAGTTTACTCTGCGTTAATGGATATCTATAAGATAAAGTGTAAATATTTTGATTTATAGACTTACACAAGTAAATGTGAAACATTTTTACATGCGAGTGTTTTATTATTAGTGTACAAAGATTTACAAACAGATACCCCATGGACAAAGAGCGTTTAGACCGAAACCAGCACAATAGGTTCTTGTCAGCCTCTACAAAGGGAAACAGCCTCTGTTCAGGGCCTGCTCATCATCATCTACAGTTACAGGACAATTAAGACAAACAAACTTTGGCAAATAGGTTAGACCCAGATCAAATCACTCATGAAGAAGCAGGTTGATCAGGGTCTACACTATTTGCTAATATTAGTTTTATCTAATGTTGTCAAAATTGTACCAAATTGACTTAACCCTTTACTCCATAAATACGCCTTTTTATGGTTTTAAAAACAGAGTAGGAGCCGTCTGATCAGGGTCTGCTCTGTTTGCTTATGAATAATATAGACATGATTATACAGTTTCTGACATGGCCAAAAGTCCCTGTGTTTATATACCACTATTAAAAATAATCATTAATATCATGGCATCCTTATTTCTAACATCGATTAAAGGGTTGAGCTCTTTTACAAACAGATGGAGAGGGAAGACTGGGTTTAACCCTTTCCTTTACAAATACGCCTTTCTATGCCTTTCTATACCTCTATAAAAATCACCAATTGAAACCATTGTGATAAATAGAGCATTTGCTCCTATAGGAGCAAATGCTCTATTTATCACAATGGTTTCAAACTATAAGATTCTAAAATTTTCCTTTTCTATAGTTAATGCTCCTTTTCGGCACATTTATTCAAAGAGGTTGGATCTAAAAATAGCCTATGAGGGAATGGGTTAAGTATATTTATTGTAAGATAATTACCATTAGGGGCTTTTGGCAGTGGATCGGGTGTTACGCTGTTTACCAATGTCTGTTTGCACCATTTTTATGTTGGTGCAGCTCATATTCCAACATTTTCATGTTTTCTGTTATTCTGTTTACAGTGATGAAGACTACTGTTTTGTTAGCTGACATAAATGATTTCAATGCAGTCAATGAAGTCTATGTGACCTGTAAGTATTCTAAAGTTTTCCTTCCTAGCCACATTGTGCTTGAATCTAGAATGACCAAAGCAAATCAGTTTGGATCAAGATATGATGCCAAGTAAATAAACATCTCATATACATGTACATTCAAACCCTTTAACAGCTTAGTAATTATGTCTCCCCCCATATTTATATGGGGGAGACATATTGTTTTCGTGAGAGTTGTCTGTCTGTCTGTCTGTCCGTCCGTCTGTCCGTCTGTCCGTCACACTTTTTGTCCGGACGATAACTTCAATATGCCTGATGCCAGTTGATTGAAACTTCATATATGGAAAGAGCATAATGAGAGGAAGTGTCATGCACAAGGTCCATAACTCTGGCTTCACTAATATTGGAGTTATTGCCCTTTGTAAAAAATAATCACACTTTTTTGTCCGGACGATAACTCCTATATGGCTCATGCCATTGGATTGAAACTTCATATATGGAAAGATCATGACGAGAGGAAGTGTCATGCACAAGGTCCATAACTCTGGCTTCACTAATATTGGAGTTATTGCCCTTTGTAAAAAATATCATAATTTTTTGTCCGGACAATAACTTCAATATGCCTGATGCCATTGGATTGAAACTTCATATATGGAAAGATCATAACGAGAGGAAGTGTCATGCACAAGGTCCATAACTCTGGCTTCACTAATATTGGAGTTATTGCCCTTTGTAAAAAAAAATCACATTTTTTTGTCCGGATGATTACTCCTATGTCACACATGCCATTGGAGTGAAACTTCATACATGGAACGATCATGATAAGAGAAAGTGTCATGCATAAGATCCTTAACTCGAGCTTCAATAAATTTAGGGTTATTGCCCCTTGTACATTTGTTTAATTCTTTCTTGTCCGGACGATAACTCCTACATGGCTCTTGCCATCGTATTGAAACTTCATACATGGAAAGAGCATGATGAGAGGAAGTGTTATGAACAAGGGCCATAATTCTGGCTTCAATACTTTTGGAGTTATTGCCCTTTGTTACATTTTTTGGCCGATCAATAACTCCTGTTCGACTGATGCTATTGGAATGACATTTTATTTTTGGAAAGAGCATGATGAAAGTAAGTGTCATGCACAAGGGCCATAAATCTGGTATCAGTATTTTTGGAGTTATTAGCTGTTATCATTTTCTTCTTGAAAAATGTAGTGTGGAAAATGCATAATGAGGGGAAGTATCATTCATCAAGACCATAACATTTTTAGTGATTTCCCTTTACATATTGTTTTTATTAGAGGGGAGACATCCGTTTTTTTGACAAAAACCTCTAGTTTAACCCTGGTTCCCTGTTCTATATTTAGTTCAAATTTCAATACCTACTGAATATTCATGGACAAAATAGTTGTAATGAAATATGGAAGGTGGAATATTGTAGCCATTTTAGAAACTAAAGAAACAGATCTATCAAATTCCATAAGCAAACAGAGTAGACCCTGATCAGACGGCTCCTCTAGGAGCCGTCTGATCTGGGTCTGCTCTGTTTGCAAATGCGTGAAAACACGTTTATATGAGGGAAAGGGTTAAATAGTCAAATAAATGGAAAGAACTGTTCAGAATTGACCCTTTCCCTGGTCTATATTTATTACAAATTTCAATTGAATATATGTATGGATGAATATTGGAGCCATTTTAAAAACTAAAGAACAGATCTATCAAATTCAATTAGAAAACAGAGCAGACCCTGATAGGACTGCTCCTACAGGAGTCATCTTTGTTAAAATGAAGGATAGAGTTAAAGGAAACATTGCAACTAACAACAACTTTGCAGACTATAAGTTATACCGGTAATAAGTGAGGGAATAATTGGAAAGATCTTTTCACATGCTTCATCTCTGGCACAAATTAACATTAAAAGTGACATGTACCGTGTAGACTTTTTTTATGAAAAACATGTACATTTGTATGTGATAAACTATATTAATTAATTAGAAGCAGATCATTTTACATAGATATGCTTCTTAGCACTTTTGCAAACAGAACAGACCCAGATCAGCCAGCTCTTGTATGAACTATCTGATTAGGGTCTGCTCTGTTTGCTTATGAAATGATATAGGTCTGATTCTACATTTTATGCCATGATCTGCAGAAATTCCAGCATAAAAATTCAACTACTTAATATTCATACTGTTAGTATTTCTTACATGAATATTCATGAGATAAAGGGTTGCAATATTAAATTTGTTATCATATTTAGTTGAAAATACATATGTACAAAAGATAAATTTGTGGTCTTATGTGTGCCTAATGTTACATCAGTCTAGTTCACTGCTTTAGTTACGTCAAATTAATTGGCATTACAAACACTGTAGGCTTAAATAAGTTTTGGGGGGTTAAACGTTTGGAGATGTCCTATTATATATTGTATTTCTTTCAGATTTCCCAGAAAACAAACCAGCAAGAGCAGCTTACCAAGCAGCTGCCCTTCCGAAGGTTAGTGAGATAGAACTCTGTAAAAAACAATCTGAAAATTAGCCATGCCCCTTGAAAAGAAAACTTTGGGCTTACAAAAAGTGTAGACTCAGTCTAGCCTTAGCTCTGCATCATGCGCAATGTTTTGCGAGACTGATTTTGGTATACACTGTTTGCTAAGTCTGGAAGATAGGTTTTCTAATGGCATAACTCAAATAATATTTTTTGTCAAGCCTGCTTGTGGTCAGCTCGACATACAATGTAGTTGTCACCATGAGTATTGAGTGTGTGTGCGCCTGTGCATGTGTGCATCCAATTTTGTACAGGCCATAACTATTTTGCATTGGACAATATAATTTTCATGATTTGTCACATGCATCACCCATTTTTGAATTGCACTGTATCACCCTTTAATTTGTTCTTTGTCCAAGTTATAACTAGTTTGCATGGACAGAGTTCTGTGTAATTTAGCACATCATGACATGTCTCTGTCATGAGTAGATGTAGTGTCAAGCACAAGAACCATAACTTGAGCATCACCCAAAGTTGAATAATTTCCCTTTTCTATTTTCCTTGTAATATAGATTCTGCGCTCGACCTGGACATGCACCTGTGCATCCAGTGTATAGGTGCAACTAATGTTTTCCCTGTATTAAAAAGTAGAAGAGTTGAATGTATGTCTCATGTACTGAAAAGCAATTGATATTCAAACAATTAATTGTAAAATACATATAAGTTTCTAACTTTGATTTAATCTACAGAATATCTCTGTAAAGATTCAAAATTGTCTAACATTTTACCACATGAATATTAATGTAAGAATTAATTAATACATGAGTGTATGAACATACATACATATAGGTGGCGGTGGTCTAGTGGTAACGCGCTCGACTATCAGTCCGGAGGTCCGGGGTTTAAATCCCGGTCCCTCCTGGAAATTTCAGAGACTCTTTTCCGTGTCTCCCACCCGCACATCCTCTCCACCCAGGGGTTAAAATGGGTACCTGTGAGGGTCACTCGCCGGTACTGCGGCTGCATAATTGCGCCATATGTTAGCAGTGCTCAAATAGTGTAGGCCAATGACTCAATGACCATGGGAGTAAATGTACAGTCGGCTGAGCGGTCATTCGGACTGAAAGTAGACTATAACTAGGTACTTTACATATGAACTTTTAAATAGCATTATGAACAAGGGAATTTTTAAACAAGGATTGTTTTGCAGAAACTGTAGAATCAGATCTATATTAAGCATTACATAAGCAAACAGAGCAGGCCCTGAACAGACAGCCCCTACAGGAGCCATTTGGGACTACATGTACTCTGTTTGCAAATAGTCAAGAGGTGTCTCTGTCAAGTACAAGGTGTTCTGAGGAATACCTTACTTTGTAGTTGTACATTTATTAGGATTAACTCTCACCGTCAGGACCTTATCATACAGGTACTAGATTAGATATTGAATAAATGTAGCAAGGGGCAAGGGCTTGTAGTTTTATGGAACAAACCACAACATATAATTTTCATTAATCAGATTTTCAGTTATACCTATGATATACTTAGTGTAGCAATTCAGTGCTATGGTTAAGAGGGATAAGCTAAGAATTATGAAACAATGTTTTCTTTTTTGTCACCCCTATGAAGTGTGTTACACTGTATAACATTTCATACTTATGACACCCATTCATTTTGTAGGGGGCCAAAGTGGAGATCGAGGCTATTGCTGTGTTAGGAGAGATTGTTGAAGCTCCCATGTTCACCGATCCACCAGAAAAATGAGGGCATGAAGAAACTGATCAATTAAAGATGGAATTAATATTTTTACCAATATGAAATTGAAAAAAGACCCTCGGGCATAGCAAATAGCGCATTTTATGATCAACTGCCCTTTCTTCAGATTGACAATTCTAATCAGATCATGGTCTATACTGTTTGTTATTGATAATCAGCTGCCTTGTTCTTTTACTACCTCTTCAAACAGTGCAGACCCTGATAAGTTGCAGAGTGCTTTTGTAGGCAACAACTGACCTACCCTAACTAGTCTGGGTCCATGCTTGAGTCTGAGTTCGTTCTCAAGCTTTTGATTGGTCAGGTTTGAGTTCACAAGCTTTTGATTGGCCAGATTTGAGCCAAAGGCTCAATTCTGACCAATCAAAAACTTGAGAACGAACTCAGACTCAACTAAAAGTTTTATAAGCATGGATATTGAAGTATTTTGACAAACTTAGGCAAATAATGCAGACACAGGTCAAACTGCTCCTGCAGAAGCTGTTTGATCAGGATCTTCACTATTTGTTAAAATGTCAGTCTGATTTAAAGTTATCAAAATGGTGTCAAACAAGAGTTATTCAGCTTCACAAATCCATGGAAAGTATGCGTGGGTAGGGAGATTGGGGGTTGGACTACTTAGGTTTGTAAGATAGGTCTACATTATTAGCTATGTCTCAGTGGCCTTTTTCTAATGAAGTGCTCAATAAGGTGTGTCTGGGGTTATTGCTAGGTTTAGAATATAAGTAACTGTATTCATTTATTTTCATTACCGATGTATAAGTTTGTGATATTCTATGCCATAACATCTTGAATACTCGTTGTAACAATTGTAATAAACTTAACTGTACATACCCAGTAAATGATTTAACTATGACTTTGTGATGTCATTTTTTGTGCCATAATGTAGGTACAGTAAAGTCTTGTTATTACAGCCACATAAAAGAAGTATGACTCAGGATTTTTAAAACAGATCATAGCTTAATGCAGGACATAAGTCATGCAGAAAGCTCCCGTAGATCTGTTGTATAAAGCAACCACCTGCTTTTGCAGATTCCTATGTTGATAAACTATGTGGTGTATTAGTGAGTCTTTTATTGTACTAAAATGCATGACTGATTTAATCCTTAACCCTTCGATTGCTGTTCACGTCAATATACCTGCCTGTAAATAGTGTAGACCCAGATGAGACAGCTCCTGCAGGAGCTGTCTCATCAGGGTCTGCACTATTTACAAGTTGATTGTGCAACCAGTTCTCTCCACAGCAGTGATTGCACAGAGAAATAATTGTACACAGTGAAGATATATGTAATTTTACAACAGGGCGTGGGTAAAGAAGAAGAAATGTTTGTTTTTTTAATTCAGCAAGAGAAGGGTTAACATGCCACAGGCTAATGCATTATTGCTTTTACAAACTGTTTGGATCCATATTCCAAGTGACTCCTCAGGATCCAACCCATACAATGCATTTTCTGTCATAAAATTTGCTCAGCATGCTAAAAGGTTAAACATAATAGAAATGCAAACAGAGTAGATTAGTCCATAACTTCATTAGCTATTTTTAGATTCAACCTCTCTGAATAAATCTACTGAAAAGTAGCATTAGATTTTATTAGAAAAACAGGACAATTTTAGAATTATGTAGTTTTGCAAACAGAGTAGATTCAGACTCAGTAGAAATCAGAGACTGCTCTGTTTTCCTATGAAATAATATATAGAGCGTATTCCACAGTTTTTATCATTATTACTATTTTACCACATTTATATAGCGCTCTTTACACAGGGCATGTGATTCAAAAAGCACTGCGACTGAATATTAATGTTTTCATATTCCATTATAAAACATGAAGTCATTATTTCTTACATAAATATTCACTGAGTAAAGGGTTTACCCTGTACCTAATGATTAACCCATTCCCGCATATTGACGCCTTTTGACGCTTATGTAAAAGTTACTTTATGAAACCATTGTAATAAATGGAGCATTTGCTCCACAGGAGCAAATGCTCTATTTATCACAATGGTTTCAAAACTACACAATTCTGAAAATTTCCTTTTCTCTAGTTAATGCTCCTTTTTGGTAGATTTAATCAAAGAGGTTAGGTCTAAAATAACCTAAGTGGGAATGGATTAATAAATATTCGTGTAAGAAATAATGACTGTATAAATGTTCATTGTCTGAATTTTTATAATGGTTTTATTAGCAAGTGTATTTTTATTATTTTATAAGCAAACAGAACAGACCTTAATCAGATGGCAATGGGGGCCATTTGATCTGGGTCTGGGTTTTTTTTGCAAAGGGGCTAAAAGGTGTTTACAATGTATATGAATGAAATGGTTAAGGATACTGGTAAGGCATAGCAGTTGAACATATATACATGTATGTAGTAGAACCCCTCTAAAGTGACCACTTAACCCTTTCCTTATTCTATGTTTACATGTATTTCAAATTTCAATACCTACTGAATATTCATTGACAAAATAGTTATGATATGGGAGATGAAACATTGCAGCCATTTAGAAAGTAAAGAAACTGATCTATCAAATTATATTACCAAACAGAGCAGACCCTAATCAGGGACTGCTCTGGTTGCAACTGTGTGAAAAAGCATTGCTATGAAGGAAAGGGTTAATGAAACAACATGGGCATCGTTAAAACAGGCCAGTGCTTAATGCAGGATGGAGCTAATGCAGAAAGCTCCCATGTAAGCTTTCTGCATAATACTCGTCTTGCATTAAGCTGCCAGTATGCAGTAAGCCCCATAATTATACCTCTTGTTTGATGGTTGCTTTAGAGGGATTTTACAGTATTTATAAATTAAGGGAACTGTTGGCATGGTAAATATATTGAGAGAAGTCATTATGTTATGATTCCATGGTAGGATATTTATACATGATTAAGTGTGCTTGTGAAAGAAAATGAATTTGATTTTAGCTGTCAGTGATTATATTTAAGATTTGTGAATATGAAGGGTTATCAACCAGATGTGTTGTTAATTGATTAAATCCCATTATGTATTTTACCTGCTATGCATATTAACCTGTTATTCCATATTTAACCCATTCCCACATAGGCTATCTTTTAGATCCAACCTCTTTGAATAAATCTACTGAAAAGGAGAAGTAACTAGAGAAAAGGAAAATTTTAGAATTTTGTAGTTTGAAACCATTGTGATAAATAGAGCATTTGCTCCTATAGGAGCAAATGCTCTATTTATCACAATGGTTTCAAGAAGTGACTATTACAGAGGCGTAGAAAGGCGTATTTATGGAGGAAAGGGTTAATATACCTTTTCACACATTTGCAAACAGAGTAGACCTAAATCAGATGGCTCCTATAGGAGCCATCTGATCAGGGTTTGCTCTATTTGCTTATGGAATAGTATAGGTTTGATTTTACGTCTTATTTGCCCTTATCAAAATTTAACAAATGATTACTAATGTTTGCATTATTTCATTCATGAGTATCCATGGAGTAACGGGTCAACTCACAACATGCTAGTCACAATATAACATGGATTTACAAAGATAATCCAGATCACATGGCCACTTGGTATTTTTCTGACCAGGATCCATTTTTTGCCCGTCAGCTAATAGTATGTCTAGAGTAACATTGAAGCAAAAGATAGTATGCGCAGACAACATTTTTTTACTACAGGTTAAGGGTTTATAAACTAGTGGAATGAGGCGAATCTTCCTAAATCTACATAGAAGTCGTTACAAATGTTGTAAGGGAAATAACTCGTGGAATAATGTGAAACATGGCTTTAAAATGAGTTCCTTCCCTTGATTCACACCACATGTTTTTTAAAGACAGTTTTCAAAACGCAATAGATAGTTTATGAAAAAATCATTTTGTACTTGTATATACATTATATCATAAAGTCTAGATTAGACGCAGCTTTATGACAAATTTAGACTAATTCCAGCGCCTTGTTTTCATTTTTTTAAGACTTGTTTGCTAAAATGTCCTCCGCTACATGTGATGTGAAGTTCACACTCAAACTGCATTAAATAAAGTAAGAGCATGTCTACATTCTTCATTAAAATCAATAGCCAGTTAGACAACAAAACCTTTACTTAACCCTTTCCTTCATATACACGCCATTTTTCCTTCACACCATTTCAAAGAGTAGACCTAGATCAGACGGCTCCTCCTTTAGAGGCCGTCTGATCAGGGTCTGCTCTGTTTCCTAATGGAATGTGATAGATCTGTTTCTTTAGTTTCTAAAATAGCTACAATGTTTCACATTTCATTATAAATATTTTGTCCATGAATATTCAATAGGGATTGAAAATTGGACTAAATATAGAACAGGGAAAGGGTTAAGAGTTGGAGCCAGGCTATGATCAATTGTCATTTCGAGTTTATTTGTTCAGAGGCTGTTTATACACTATAGCAGAAGCATATTGATTTTCGTGTAGCACAATGGGTCTAGCACTTAGTATGCTCTGTAATTGTCGTAGACCAATCATGATTGTCTGCTTCAATTCACGACATTTCTGCCATGTTTCCTAAAGCCTTCTCGGAGTGTCATACCCTTTAGATCCTGATGAGAAGTCGAGTGACATGATGTCTCATCTGGATTCCCATTGCTAGAGTATATCTGCACATAATGAACATTAGCGTGCAAAGCGTTAACCTTTATCTCTCTATTAGCAACTTCGACTCACATTTGCAAACAGCTTGGATCCAGATAAGATGTATGTAAACCGGTGTCTCATCATGGTCCATGCTGTTTGGCATTCGGTTAATAGTTTCTCAAAAGCTTGATCAAATCTGAAGTATTCAAACTTGCACCAGATTCAAATTTGAAGAGACAAAATTATTTTTCTCAGCGGAATAAGAGTTAATGAGTTTTGAGAGATAAATGGATTATTACACAAATAACCCATCGGCTTTGTTGGTTCGGCAAATTGTTACACTGTCACAAATGGAGGACTAGAGGATGTTTTATGTGAGAGAATCCCATTAGGTTTGCTGAAATGTAGAAAATGCCATGCATAGGCGGATCCAGGCGGGGGCGGACCCGGCGTACGCCCCCCCTAAAATCGCCGAAGTAAAATTATGTTTGTGCCGTGAAATCCATTTTTGGAGCATAGAAAAATGCAAAAGTTTTTTTTTTCTGCGCGCCAAGCGCGCAGTTCAGATTTTTCATTTTTCACTGATGGTATTTGCGCTAATATGCACAGTTGGTTTAAACTCTTATCCCGCTACTCAAGTCGAATTTCGCAATTCAAACGTAGCCTATCCCTCTTTTGCACATTGATTGTGTTTTCGCTGATTTTTATGCCAACAATTTGAAGATGGATGCAGCCAACTCCGCATTAAAGCATATCAAAAACAATTTGCTTTCCCAATCCAGGTCGGCAATGAATGAAGATAGATTTAATGCACATGCATTAATGCTTTATGAATACATAAGGATATTGACATAGATATCAATGAGGTTATAAACCTCTATGTGACAAGACATCCTCGTAGGATGCTGTTACTTAACACTCTGTCTGACAGTTAAGTGTAATTGAAAATCAAATTTAATAAATGCAGGTTTTTAGGTGACCGTAAGACTGATGGTGGGTGTCATACTTATTCTGTTTCTCAGTGTTGTTGTTATAATGAATAAATTCTGAAAGTGGGAGATCATTCGAAAGCAAAAGTAGCAATGTGAAAAGAGAAAATTGCAGACTCGGTTTCAGTGAGCCTTTGCATGAGTAATAATTAGAAGTGCAACACTACTCACGCCCCATAGCATTGGCTTAAGCAGTATTCACTTTTCCAAAACTAATAACTTAAAAGCTTACAGTCCCGAAGCACCAGAACATATAACAACACTGAGAATGAAGTACTTTTTACGGCCGCCACACACGCACTTAAATTCAATGAAAACTACTTCAGCTTGGTCAATATCTTACTCCAATTACTAAACAAATGTCTTCAAATGGTCAAAATTTGATGAGTGAAAGTCCATCAAAACATCACCAGAAACCACTACACACACGACACCGCCGGACGAGAAGGAACAGAACAGAACATATCTTTTTATTCATCTCAGTTACAGAAGTAAAGCATGAGATATGTAATAATAGTTTTATCTAAATACAAAGCCTCCGATAGTAACAAATATCCGGTAGATGTAGTAAATATATTTGGCAATGCCCGTTTTAACCCTAGAGATGGGTAATATACTTCATGGACAGAGCTTGACTTAGTTCAATAATCTTAGGCACATTTAATCTATGCTTTAGAGTGTGCCTCTGTGCATGTGGGGATCTTACATATATCATAGCGTAAGGCATCATTTAACTTATAAAATAAAGATGACAAAGCCTTCGAAAAAAGCCAACACATACATACAGTATAGTCTGTCAATTTTCCTACTATCAATAACATAACTGTGGTTAAGTAGAATATTTGTAGTTGCAAAAACATGTTTTCTCAAAGATGGTGTATCATGTACGTTGTTAGCAGTGGCTTTATTTCAACCAAATATTTATCGTTGTAACATATCTTCACTCAAGACTTAAATGTGCCTAATTTATGTTACATATATCTAAAATATAACATAAATGGTGTAATCCGTGAGTGCACTCTCATATACAGTAGAACCCATCTTAAGCGACCCTCTAATTACGGGTCTATAGGTTAGGCGACAGCCTAATGCAGGTCAAAAGCAATGCAGAAAGCTCAGGTAGTGGTCCTCCACATTACTTCCGCCCCGCACCAAACAATCGCCTACTTTCTGTGACTTCTGAGCTCAAGTCGTTTAAGACAGGTTCCACTGTAAGTACAGTTAACATATAGTAAACGTAGTACCGTAAGATACTTGCACGATCTTTACGAATGGAATTGAAAAGAATGCTATTGAGTCCTTAATTGGTGGTCGTCAAAAAACCGAGTATGACTGCGTGAACAAGTGAAATTACAAACTCGGTACGATACGGGCGTTTCTATTCCAAAAAGTGTGATTACACTATAAGCCTGCGATTCGTTATTCTATTTGCCGGATATAAATAACGAATTGGACTTAACGGCCAGGTTATTTACTTACAGAGTACATAAATATAGCTTTCCTAAGAAAGTTCAATATTCGAAGGGTGTAAAAAGGGGCATTTATGCTTTATAATTCTCCTGTGCTCATTTTTAATTTGCCGTAAGTGTCAAAGATCTGTACACTTCGCAATTTGTACTAGGTAAGTTGTAATTAACCATTCGACTAACGCTCTTGAATTACTAAACAAGAGGTGAATATAACATTTAACCAATGCCTGATGTACAGTAAAATTCATTAGAATACATCTTATGAAAATACTAAGAGGTTTGAGCACTTGCATATTTCGATTTGACAAGAGTCTCTCGAAAAATACACATTGACATATTACATAGTCTTGTTAACTTTTGACTCTCATAATCGAAGAAACTACCTTTTAAAAGATAACGTTGTTCTGAGCCGACAAGTCCAGAGTTGCAGGGGATGTGTCCCTCTCGTGCTCTCCACCTCCCTCCTGCTTCGGCCCATACCTTTGACGCGGGCTTCATTATAGCATATCTTCTGGCTAAATCCATAGACCTATACTGTTTGTAAAATGCCGTGCATTTTAGCACGTTACTCTGATGCAAGTACATAATAATACTCGACATGCTCGAGGAGTGCTTGTCTAAGTATTCAGAATCACTAAAATCCAGGGCTTCAGGGGGGGGGGGGGGGGGAAGCCCCCCTGAACCCCCTACCAAGGCTTTGCCCTGGACCCAACAGGGGCCCTTGTCCCCCCCCCCCCCCCCCCCCCTGGACCCCCAGCATATATTTCAGTTTACGCCTCCTCTAACAACAATTCCTGGATCCGCCCCTGCCATGAGTTCACAGTATTTCCTACTGGCGTGTGGCATATTTCAGTAACTCTATACATGCATTTGATTGAAATCCTAGTTAGAAATATTGAATCTCATGAATATTTATTAGCTGAATTTTATTATGGTAGTGAAACACAGGATATGTTTGGGGATATGACAGAAACTGTAGTGTCTGGTGTTATTCCATAAGCAATTTGAGCAGATCCTGATCAGACAGCGCCTACAGGAATCGTCCGACCGAATCTATTCTGTTTGCAAAGGCTTCAAAAGACTATCGGGGAAAGAGTTAACTATTTTTAGACCCATCCTCTATAAATGAATCTACCCAAAAGGAGCATTTATTAGAGAAAAGTAAAATTTGAGAATTTTGAAATTTGAAACCATTGTTATAAATAGAGCATTTGCTCCTATACGAGCAAATGCTCTATTTATCACAATGGTTTCAACAAGTGGTTATTACAGAGGCTTAGAAAGGCGTTTTTATGGAGGAAAGGGTTAAAGGATAAATCTATTTACGGTAAACTCTCTAAACCAACCCTCTAATAAGTACATTGAAACCTGTCCTAAGCGGCCATGCATTTATTGAACATAGGAGTCTTAAAAAGCAGGTAGTTGCTTAATTCAGGCCAACAATAATGCAGGAAGCTCCCGGAAGAGCTTTCTACATTAATTTTGACCTGCATTAAGCCACCACCTTCCCTACAGACCCATAAGTAGACCTCCCTTTGGTGGCTGCTGAAGACGAGTTCTACTGTACCGGCATCGATCTTTTACTGCTACACTGTTGAAGATATATGTTATAAATAAGGCTATCACGGATGTTTTTTTTTGCACAGGTTTCAATTTCAAAAGACATTTCTGTCGGGGAAAGAGTTAACCCATTCCCCCATAGGCTATTTTTAGGTCCAACCTCTTTGAATAAATCTACCGAAAAGAGCAAATCGAGGGCTTGGTGCAAAACTATTCTAACTCCTTCACTAAAGTGAAGGAGTTAGAATAGTTTTCCACCAAGCCCTCGAAATGCTCTATTTATCACAATGGTTTCAAAAAGTTTCTTTTACAGAGGCGTAGAAAGGCGTGTTTTATGGAGGAAAGGGTTAAAGGATAAACTGAACCCTGTAATAAGTACAGCAGAACCTGTCCTAAACTACCATTCGTTTATAGAACATAGAAGTCTTAAAAAGCAGGTAGTAGCTTAACCCATTACCTCATAGGCTATTTTTAGATACACCCTCTTTGAATAAAACTACCGAAAAGGAGCATCAACTAGAGGAAAGGAAAATTTTAATTTTTTTTAGTTTGAAACCATTGTGATAAATAGAGCATTTGTTCATATAGGAGCAAATGCTCTATTTATCACAATGGTTTGGCAAAGTGACATTTACAGAGGCGTCAAATGGCATCATATGAGGGAGTGGGTTAATGCTTAATGTGTACACATGCGTTTTTAGCTCACCTGAGCCGAAGGCTCAGGATGAGCTATTGTGACCGCGATGTGTCCGGTGTCCGGCGTCCGGCGTCTGTCGTCCGTCGTCCGTCCACATTTTCAAATGACATCTCCTCTGAAACTGCTGACTCGATTTTAACGAAAATTTGTCAGAAGCATCAGTGGCTAGGGGGAACGAAACGTTGTTCACATTATGACCCCGGGCCAAAAATGGCCCCGCCCAAGGGCTTATCAGTTTTTCATAGGAAAATCTTTAAAAATCTTCTTCTCTCAAACTGTAAGGCCTAGACCTTTGATATTTGGTATGTAGCATGATCTTATGGTTCTTCACAAAGATTGTTCAAATTATGACCCCCGGGCAAAAAAATGGCCCCGCCCAAGGGATTATCAGTTTTTCATAGGAAACTCTTTAAAAACCTTCTTCTCTGAAACTGTAAGGCCTAGACAATTGATATTTGGTATGTATCATGATCTTATGGTCCTCTACAAAGATTGTTCAAATTATGACCCCCGGGCAAAAAATGGCCCCGCCCAAGGGCTTATCAGTTTTTCATAGGAAAATCTTTAAGACTCTTCTTCTCTGAAACTGTAAGGCCTAGACGTTTTATATTTGGTATGTAGCATGGTCTTATGGTCCTCTACAAAGATTGTTCAAATTATGACCCCCTGACCAAAAATAGCCCCGCCCAAGGACTTATCAGTTTTTCATAGGCAAATCTTTAAAAATCTACTGAAACTGTAAGGCCTAGACCTTTTATGTTTGGTATGTAACATGATCTAATGGTCCTCTACAAATATGTAGCTGTGGCTTGTGGTCCTCTGACAATAATATTCAACTTACGACCCTGACCACTGGGCAAAACTTGGCCCTGCCTCAGGGCTTATCAGTTTTTCATGGGAAAAATATAAAATATTATTTTTCTCTGAAACCATAAGGCTTAGACCTTTAATTAATGGCATGCTGCTTTGCCTTGTGGTTCTCTACCAATGTTATACAAATGATTTCTTGTGGTCAAAAATGGCCCCGTCCCTTGGGTTGTCTCAGGTGAGCGCTTCAGGGCCTCGTGGCCCTCTTGTTTGGTATTGGTAGACACTTTAACCCTTTACTCCATGAATATTCATGTAAGAAGTAATGACGTGGTGAATATTACGTAATCTAACGTTTATGATTACACCTGGACACGGGAAGTGTTGGTCATGGAAGAAACTGTCAAATCATATCTACAGTGCTCCCTCTCTACAGCGGCCCTCTCGATAACGAGTCCCTCCTTACAACAACGCTTGTCAGAAACAACTTTTTTCTATCGTAATTTCTTTTTTTCCATCGTAATTTCTTTATGCCTCTATAAAACCCTATGTTGTGACCACTCTTTAGAATCGTCACTTTTGTGACGATTCTAAAGAGTGGTCACAACATAGGGTTTGATAGAGGCATAACGGTTTTAGTTCTCGAAATACACCTTATCTGGGGATCTGCAAACAAGCTAATTATGTTTGATTTTCCCTCCCTATAACAACTCCCTCTGAACAACACATACAATCTTCGTATCCCAAAGGGTGTCGTTATAGAGAGGGAGCACTGTATATTCTAGCAGACCCAGATCAGTCGGCTCGTATAGGAGCCGTCTGATCTGGATCTACTCTATTTGCAAAGGCGTAGAAAAGCGTATTTATGAAGTAAGGGTTCATCTGTTGTAAATTACCTTTAGCTAATGAATATTTATGAGAAGCAAAATGGCTGTAGGCCTATAATTGTATACTATTAGCTGGTTCCTTTTATGCTAACACATTATGTACAAGGCAAATCTTGACTATGACACCAACTGTAGAATCAGATCTAAACAAACCATGCAGACTTTGATCACACGGCTTCTACGTGGTTCCTTGTATCGACTGTTTATTTGCTATATTTTAATCCTTTACTATGTAAATATTGGTACAAATATATGACATCATCAATATTTATTATCAGAATTTCTATAATGGTATAAAAACATAATTATGGTCATTTTGGTCATGATAGAAACTGCAGAATCGTTATACAGTAAAACCTCTCTATAACGACCACTAAATTGTGTTGATTAGCTGGTATTTTGGGCAGGTGGTTGCTTAAAGCAAGGTGAGATGCGTTCTGTTTTTCTCTCACCTTGCTTTAAGCAACCACCTGCCTTTTAACACAAAATACTTGATGTAATTTAGTGGTCGTTATAGAGAGGTTTTACTGTATTTCATATATAAGCAGACCCGGGTATAATGTCAATGCAAAGGCGTTAAAAATACATATCTTTGGGATGCGGTGTTAATTTTTCCAGTTGAATAGTATTTATTTTAGAAACGGTATTACGGGTTAGACACGAGATTCTACCTGGGACAGACTTTAGGTTTGGTCCGTCCCCTACAATGTTTTTTTCATTACCTCTTTAATTTTGAAACATTAACCTATCCATATTGTGGCATTAACCTGGTTTGTTGTAACATTAACCTGATTTGACCGTTTTGTGACATTAACCGGCTCATTAACCGGTTAAGTTAGTAACCCGGTCGTAACAGGTCCTTACGGTTAATGCGGTAACAATCTGCTCGTAATAGGTCCCTACGGTTAAGTTAGAACCGCCTTTTGATGCCTTTGCAAACAGAGTAGACCGAGATCCTGTAGGAACCGTCTGGTCAGAGCCTGTTCTGTTTGCATAATTATTAACTATATAATATAGATCTGAGTCAACTGCTTTTGCTAGGGTCACACGTGACCTGTTATTATGCCATTCTACAAATTCAATAAATATTCATGATATCACTGCTTCTTATATGAATATCCATCAGGTAAATGGTGGACCAATGATACCGCAGATAGGTCCACAGAGAGCTTTCTGCATTTTATTGTCAAAAGTTCAAACTTGCCATGAACACACAGAGAATTGGGCTCCTTTCAACGGTCACCTAAGATATGTGCTACTGTACTGCTCACCCCTTGGTGCTCAGCGTTATGGGGATGATTTAATTGGGTTTGTCCTGCGTCTGAAAAAATGGACATAGTTGGAATCTAGTACTAGAAAGTTACATACGACACTTTAACTGCACGTAATGGGCGAATGTTTTCCTAAACTATGCCAACAGTTTGGATCCAGATGAAACGCCGAGTCAGTATTAAAAACTGTTTGACATGTTGACTAGTTTAGGAGTCAAAAAAGATTAATAGTCGAAAATTCAGCAGACGATATTTTTGCAGATGATAATTGCTTAACCCTTTCTCTGTTCTGTATTTAGGCCAAATTTCAATACCTAATGAATATTCATGAATAAAATAGTTATAAAAAATATGGAAGGTGGAACATTGTAGACATTTTAGAAAGCAAAGAAACAGTTCTGTCAAATTATATTAGCAAACAGCGTAGACCCTGATCAGACGGCTCCTCTAGGAGCCGTCTGATCTGGGTCTACTGTTTGCAAATGCGTGAAAACACGTTTATATGAGGGAAAGGGTTAAGAGTTAACCCTTCCCCTGTTCTATGTTTATTCCAAAGTTCAATACATATTGCATATTCATCGACGAAATAGTTATAATAATATACGGCAGATGGAACATTGTGGCCATTTTAGAAACTAAAGAAACATATCTATCAAATTCCTTTAGCGAATAGAGCAGACGCTGATCCTATATAGGAGCCGTCAAATCTGGATCTACTCTGCAAATGCGTGAAAGCACGTTTATAGGAAGGAAAGGGTTAAACCACAAGAATTCGTTCCGACTTCCCTGCACTGGAACTCGGAAGGTAAAAAATAAATCCATGTTTACTTATACAAAATTTGATACAATCATGCTTAGTTGCCCAATGTTCTGTCCTGAGAGACGTTTGATATGAATTCAGATATGGCATCGAGTAACCCAAGCGTCTCGACAGGACTTTTGTTTAACCCTTTCCTTGTTCGTTATTCATGAATATATATATTAGCTTAGTTTTTATAGTGTAAATTTTTCAAGGGAATATTTTGGCTCTGACAAAGAGAGTAGGGTCTGATCTGTATCATATCATAGGCAAACAGAGCAGATCCTGATCAGACGGCTCCAATAGGAGCCGTCTGATCTGGGTATACTCTGTTTGCAAATGCGTGAAAATGCGTTTATATTAGGAAAGGATGAAAGAAACGGAAGGAAAATAGACTGTTAGAATCGAAAAATGGCACATTTAGGGCAGACTAAAGGTTCGATCTTTGCGCGCCTCTTTGACCACCCAGACTTCCGTTGTTGTCTGTTTCTGCTGCGTGTAAGAATGCGATAGGCTGAGATTCAGGGATCAATACTTTTAGACAATTTCGTGGAATGAGATTACTTTGATTACTGGGGGCAACTGCAATCTCGCCATGGATCAGCATGAAACCTAGTTATTACTGCATAGCCACGATGCTTATAAAGCAGTATTGACCCTTTCGATGTCAAAATAATTTCGTTTGCGACGATTTTTGACTGCTTTAAGTTTAAAAACTGATCTTTCTTAAATTCATTTTCAAGAAATACAATCAGAGTTAAAACTAATTTGGATCCCTTTGAGACTCCGATTTACTCAGTGTCTCGTCTGGCTCCGAATTCTGACAAATTCACAGTTGCCAACAAAAGTGTTGAGCTTAAGTAAAAAAAAGTGTTGACCTTTGTAAGTTGGCACATTTGACCTTTTCAAGACTGTCATATATTTAACCCTTTACTTCCTGAAATTTCGTGTAAGAAATACTGAACATTTATTGCCTGATATTCATAATGGCAAATGAACAAAGGAATGCTTAACCGTGGCAAATGTTACTTCTTAAGCAAACAGATCAGATCCTGATCAGACAGCTCATACAAGAGCCGTCTGATCTTAGTCTACTCTGTAAATGCGTTTTGTGAGGTATACTACAGTAAACCCCCTCTAATGCGACCACTTAATGAATAAACATGGATGTATTTATAAGCAGGTGGTTGCTTAATGCAGGACAAAATTAATGCAGAAAGCTCCTCCTGTATATTGAACGGCGAAACGGTTTAGAACTGGTTAACTAAATACGGTAAAACCCCGCTAATGCGACCACTTAATAAACAGCCACTGATGTCGTTTAAAGCAGGTGGTTGCTTAATGCAGGACGAAAGTTATGCAGAAAGCTCCTATAGGAGCTTTCTGCATAACTTTCGTCCTGCATTAAGCTACCACCTGCCCCTGCCATCCAAAAGTATGCCCCTTTTTGGTGGTCGCATTAGCGGGGTTTTACTGTATTCGAATACATGTATTCGGACACCCGGTCTACATATTTGATAAGTTTATAACGTTGAATTACTCAGCTTGACTCCAGTTTGATTACTTTGAAGTAGACTGAAATATTAGCAAACCCCGATCATACCACTCCTTCGTGATCAATTTGATCTGGCTCTGCACTGTTTGCTTGTCCGAATATTAAGGTAAGGAGTGTAGCTTAAAGTGATAGACCGCGTAGAAACACGCACTTGCTATCGCATAGAAACACGCACTTACTATCGCACAGAAACACGCACTTGCTATCGCATAGAAACACGCACTTACTATCGCACAGAAACACGCACTTGCTATCGCACAGAAACACGCACTTACTATCGCACAGAAACACGCACTTGCTATCACGTAGAAACACGCACTTTCTATCGCACAGAAACACGCACTTGCTATCGCATAGAAACACGCACTTACTATCGCGTAGAAACACGCACTTACTATCGCGTAGTTCTAAACACGTACGGGCTATCTGTTAGAATATACCGAAAATGTGACAGAAGCATTTGTTACATTGTAAATGTTTTACATACGATTACAGGAACTAAGAAATAAAAATTTGCGTGAAGTTGGCAGTGGGTTAGGTATTAGACATTCAGAAGTACATTAGCGAATGTACTGCTGCAGTGTGTTAGGCATTCAAAAGTACATGGGCGAATGTACTGCTGCAGTGCGTTAGACATTCAGAAGTACATTCGGCAAAAATAGTTTTTCAGCGAATCCACTGCTGCAGTGTGTTAGGCATTCAGAAGTACATTGGCGAATGTACTGCTGCAGTGTGTTAGGCATTCAGAAGTACATAGGCGAATGTACTGCTGCAGTGCGTTAGGCATTCAGAAGTACATTCGGAAAAAAATAGTTTTTCAGCGAATCCACTGCTGCAGTGTGTTAGGCATTCAGAAGTACATTGGCGAATGTACTGCTGCAGTGTGTTAGGCATTCAGAAGTACATAGGCGAATGTACTGCTGCAGTGTGTTAGACATTCAGAAGTACATTCGGAAAAATTAGTTTTTCAGCGAATCCACTGCTGCAGTGTGTTAGACATTCAGAAGTACATTGGCGAATGTACTGCTGCAGTGTGTTAGGCATTCAAAAGTACATAGGCGAATGTACTGCAGCAGTGCGTTAGACATTCAGAAGTACATTCGGAAAAATTAGTTTTTCAGCGAATCCACTGCTGCAGTGGGTTATACATTCAGAAGTACATTGGCGAATGTACTGCTGCAGTGTGTTAGGCATTCAAAAGTACATGGGCGAATGTACTGCTGCAGTGCGTTAGACATTCAGAAGTACATTCGGCAAAAATAGTTTTTCAGCGAATCCACTGCTGCAGTGTGTTAGACATTCAGAAGTACATTGCCGAATGTACTGCTGCAGTGTGTTAGGCATTCAAAAGTACATAGGCGAATGTACTGCAGCAGTGCGTTAGACATTCAGAAGTACATTCGGAAAAAATAGTTTTTCAGCGAATCCACTGCTGCAGTGTGTTAGGCATTCAGAAGTACATTGGCGAATGTACTGCTGCAGTGTGTTAGGCATTCAGAAGTACATAGGCGAATGTACTGCTGCAGTGCGTTAGACATTCAGAAGTACATTCGGAAAAAATAGTTTTTCAGCGAATCCACTGCTGCAGTGTGTTAGACATTCAGAAGTACATTGGCGAATGTACTGCTGCAGTGTGTTAGGCATTCAAAAGTACATGGGCGAATGTACTGCTGCAGTGCGTTAGACATTCAGAAGTACATTCGGAAAAATTAGTTTTTCAGCGAATCCACTGCTGCAGTGGGTTAGACATTCAGAAGTACATTGGCGAATGTACTGCTGCAGTGTGTTAGGCATTCAAAAGTACATGGGCGAATGTACTGCTGCAATGCGTTAGACATTCAGAAGTACATTCGGCAAAAATAGTTTTTCAGCGAATCCACTGCTGCAGTGTGTTAGACATTCAGAAGTACATTGCCGAATGTACTGCTGCAGTGTGTTAGGCATTCAAAAGTACATAGGCGAATGTACTGCAGCAGTGCGTTAGACATTCAGAAGTACCTTCGGAAAAATTAGTTTTTCAGCGAATCCACTGCTGCAGTGTGTTAGGCATTCAGAAGTACATAGGCGAATGTACTGCTGCAGTGCGTTAGACATTCAGAAGTACATTCGGAAAAATTAGTTTTTCAGCGAATCCACTGCTACAGTGTGTTAGACATTCAGAAGTACATTGGCGAATGTACTGCTGCAGTGTGTTAGGCATTCAAAAGTACATGGGCGAATGTACTGCTGCAGTGCGTTAGACATTCAGAAGTACATTCGGAAAAATTAGTTTTTCAGCGAATCCACTGCTGCAGTGGGTTAGACATTCAGAAGTACATTGGCGAATGTACTGCTGCAGTGTGTTAGGCATTCAAAAGTACATGGGCGAATGTACTGCTGCAATGCGTTAGACATTCAGAAGTACATTCGGCAAAAATAGTTTTTCAGCGAATCCACTGCTGCAGTGTGTTAGACATTCAGAAGTACATTGCCGAATGTACTGCTGCAGTGTGTTAGGCATTCAAAAGTACATAGGCGAATGTACTGCAGCAGTGCGTTAGACATTCAGAAGTACCTTCGGAAAAATTAGTTTTTCAGCGAATCCACTGCTGCAGTGTGTTAGGCATTCAGAAGTACATAGGCGAATGTACTGCTGCAGTGCGTTAGACATTCAGAAGTACATTCGGAAAAATTAGTTTTTCAGCGAATCCACTGCTGCAGTGGGTTAGACATTCAGAAGTACACTGGGGAATGTACTGCTGCAGTGTGTTAGGCATTCAAAAGTACATAGGCGAATGTACTGCTGCAGTGCGTTAGACATTCAGAAGTACATTCGGCAAAAATAGTTTTTCAGCGAATCCACTGCTGCAGTGTGTTAGGCATTCAGAAGTACATTGGCGAATGTACTGCTGCAGTGTGTTAGGCATTCAGAAGTACATAGGCGAATGTACTGCTGCAGTGCGTTAGGCATTCAGAAGTACATTCGAAAAAAATAGTTTTTCAGCGAATCCACTGCTGCAGTGTGTTAGGCATTCAGAAGTACATAGGCGAATGTACTGCTGCAGTGTGTTAGGCATTCAGAAGTACATGGGCGAATGTACTGCTGCAGTGTGTTAGACATTCAGAAGTACATCCGGAAAAATTAGTTTTTCAGCGAATCCACTGCTGCAGTGTGTTAGACATTCAGAAGTACATTGGCGAATGTACTGCTGCAGTGTGTTAGGCATTCAAAAGTACATGGGCGAATGTACTGCAGCAGTGCGTTAGACATTCAGAAGTACATTCGGAAAAATTAGTTTTTCAGCGAATCCACTGCTGCAGTGGGTTAGACATTCAGAAGTACATTGGCGAATGTACTGCTGCAGTGTGTTAGGCATTCAAAAGTACATGGGCGAATGTACTGCTGCAGTGCGTTAGACATTCAGAAGTACATTCGGCAAAAATAGTTTTTCAGCGAATCCACTGCTGCAGTGTGTTAGACATTCAGAAGTACATTGCCGAATGTACTGTTGCAGTGTGTTAGGCATTCAAAAGTACATAGGCGAATGTACTGCAGCAGTGCGTTAGACATTCAGAAGTACATTCGGAAAAAATAGTTTTTCAGCGAATCCACTGCTGCAGTGTGTTAGGCATTCAGAAGTACATTGGCGAATGTACTGCTGCAGTGTGTTAGGCATTCAGAAGTACATAGGCGAATGTACTGCTGCAGTGCGTTAGACATTCAGAAGTACATTCGGAAAAATTAGTTTTTCAGCGAATCCACTGCTACAGTGTGTTAAACATTCAGAAGTACATTGGCGAATGTACTGCTGCAGTGTGTTAGGCATTCAAAAGTACATGGGCGAATGTACTGCTGCAGTGCGTTAGACATTCAGAAGTACATTCGAAAAAAATAGTTTTTCAGCGAATCCACTGCTGCAGTGTGTTAGACATTCAGAAGTACATTGGCGAATGTACTGCTGCAGTGTGTTAGGCATTCAAAAGTACATGGGCGAATGTACTGCAACAGTGCGTTAGACATTCAGAAGTACATTCGGAAAAATTAGTTTTTCAGCGAATCCACTGCTGCAGTGGGTTAGACATTCAGAAGTGCATTGGCGAATGTACTGCTGCAGTGTGTTAGGCATTCAAAAGTACATAGGCGAATGTACTGCTGCAGTGCGTTAGACATTCAGAAGTACATTCGGCAAAAATAGTTTTTCAGCGAATCCACTGCTGCAGTGTGTTAGACATTCAGAAGTACATTGGCGAATGTACTGCTGCAGTGTGTTAGGCATTCAAAAGTACATGGGCGAATGTACTGCAACAGTGCGTTAGACATTCAGAAGTACATTCGGAAAAATTAGTTTTTCAGCGAATCCACTGCTGCAGTGGGTTAGACATTCAGAAGTGCATTGGCGAATGTACTGCTGCAGTGTGTTAGGCATTCAAAAGTACATAGGCGAATGTACTGTACTGCTGCAGTGCGTTAGACATTCAGAAGTACATTCGGCAAAAATAGTTTTTCAGCGAATCCACTGCTGCAGTGTGTTAGACATTCAGAAGTACATTGCCGAATGTACTGTTGCAGTGTGTTAGGCATTCAAAAGTACATAGGCGAATGTACTGCAGCAGTGCGTTAGACATTCAGAAGTACATTCGGAAAAAATATTTTTCAGCGAATCCACTGCTGCAGTGTGTTAGGCATTCAGAAGTACATAGGCGAATGTACTGCTGCAGTGTGTTAGGCATTCAGAAGTACATAGGCGAATGTACTGCTGCAGTGCGTTAGACATTCAGAAGTACATTCGGAAAAATTAGTTTTTCAGCGAATCCACTGCTACAGTGTGTTAAACATTCAGAAGTACATTGGCGAATGTACTGCTGCAGTGTGTTAGGCATTCAAAAGTACATAGGCGAATGTACTGCTGCAGTGCGTTAGACATTCAGAAGTACATTCGAAAAAAATAGTTTTTCAGCGAATCCACTGCTGCAGTGGGTTAGACATTCAGAAGTACACTGGCGAATGTACTGCTGCAGTGCGTTAGACATTCAGAAGTACATTCGGAAAAATTAGTTTTTCAGCGAATCCATTGCTACAGTGTGTTAAACATTCAGAAGTACATTGGCGAATGTACTGCTGCAGTGTGTTAGGCATTCAAAAGTACATGGGCGAATGTACTGCTGCAGTGCGTTAGACATTCAGAAGTACATTCGAAAAAAATAGTTTTTCAGCGAATCCACTGCTGCAGTGTGTTAGACATTCAGAAGTACATTGGCGAATGTACTGCTGCAGTGTGTTAGGCATTCAAAAGTACATGGGCGAATGTACTGCAACAGTGCGTTAGACATTCAGAAGTACATTCGGAAAAATTAGTTTTTCAGCGAATCCACTGCTGCAGTGGGTTAGACATTCAGAAGTGCATTGGCGAATGTACTGCTGCAGTGTGTTAGGCATTCAAAAGTACATAGGCGAATGTACTGCTGCAGTGCGTTAGACATTCAGAAGTACATTCGGCAAAAATAGTTTTTCAGCGAATCCACTGCTGCAGTGTGTTAGACATTCAGAAGTACATTGCCGAATGTACTGTTGCAGTGTGTTAGGCATTCAAAAGTACATAGGCGAATGTACTGCAGCAGTGCGTTAGACATTCAGAAGTACATTCGGAAAAAATATTTTTCAGCGAATTCACTGCTGCAGTGTGTTAGGCATTCAGAAGTACATAGGCGAATGTACTGCTGCAGTGTGTTAGGCATTCAGAAGTACATAGGCGAATGTACTGCTGCAGTGCGTTAGACATTCAGAAGTACATTCGGAAAAATTAGTTTTTCAGCGAATCCACTGCTACAGTGTGTTAAACATTCAGAAGTACATTGGCGAATGTACTGCTGCAGTGTGTTAGGCATTCAAAAGTACATGGGCGAATGTACTGCTGCAGTGCGTTAGACATTCAGAAGTACATTCGAAAAAAATAGTTTTTCAGCGAATCCACTGCTGCAGTGGGTTAGACATTCAGAAGTACACTGGCGAATGTACTGCTGCAGTGTGTTAGGCATTCAGAAGTACATAGGCGAATGTACTGCTGCAGTGTGTTAGGCATTCAGAAGTACATAGGCGAATGTACTGCTGCAGTGCGTTAGGCATTCAGAAGTACATTCGGAAAAATTAGTTTTTCAGCGAATCCACTGCTGCAGTGTGTTAGACATTCAGAAGTACATTGGCGAATGTACTGCTGCAGTGTGTTAGGCATTCAAAAGTACATGGGCGAATGTACTGCAGCAGTGCGTTAGACATTCAGAAGTACATTCGGAAAAATTAGTTTTTCAGCGAATCCACTGCTGCAGTGTGTTAGGCATTCAGAAGAACATTGGCGAATGTACTGCTGCAGTGTGTTAGGCATTCAAAAGTACATGGGCGAATGTACTGCTGCAGTGCGTTAGACATTCAGAAGTACATTCGGAAAAAATAGTTTTTCAGCGAATCCACTGCTGCAGTGTGTTAGACATTCAGAAGTACATTGCCGAATGTACTGCTGCAGTGTGTTAGGCATTCAAAAGTACATAGGCGAATGTACTGCAGCAGTGCGTTAGACATTCAGAAGTACATTCGGAAAAATTAGTTTTTCAGCGAATTCACTGCTGCAGTGCTTTAGAAATTCAGCAGTTCTGTGTTGCTGGCTCGGCAAAATTGACCAACGTCGAAATTAGACTCTTGTTAGACACATTTTCCGACTTGATAGTAATGTGTAATGTCGTAATTGTCCAACATCGAAATTAGACAGTTCTTAGACATGTTTGTCAGACTGGATAGAAATGACCAGTTTCTAAATTGGACAATATTTTGACATTTTCCCGTTGTCCTCACGGCAGCGGGCCCTAGCGCATTGCTCTGTCCCAGTGGTAGAGCTCCGTGTTCGCTCGGGAGCAGGCTGTCCCAGTCTGCGCGGCTCTGTCCCGTGGAAGGTCCTCATCGAAGCACGGGAGCCGACTGTCCTGGTGCGCGGTTCCGTCCCTGTGCTAGATCCCTGTGTTCGCACGGGATTCGGCTTCCACAGGCTGCCCGGCTCGGTCCCGTGAAAGATAACCTTGATAGGAATGTCTAATGTCTAAATTGGATAATATTTAGACCCCCGTGTTCTCACGGCAGCGGGCTACATGTACCCCGGCCTGCGCGGTTCTGTCCCATTGACGGTCCCATCTAACGGCACAGGAGCCGACTGCTCCGGCGCGCATGGTTCCGTTTCCGTGGTAGAGCCCCGTATTCGCACAGGAGCCGCCTGCCGCGAGCTGCGCTGCTCGGACCCGTGTAAGATTACCGTATTTGCATGGTAGCGGACTTCCCAGGCCACCGTTACAAGGTTCCGTGGAAAGTCCTGTTGCAGCACGGTAGCCGACTACCCCGAAGAGCGCGGTTTCTTCCCCGTGGTAGATCCCCCCCCCGTGTTATCGCGGCAGCAGGCTGCCCCCGTCTGCGCGGATCTGTCCCGTGGAAGGTCCTCGTTGAAGCACGGGAGCCGACTGCCCTGGCGCGCGGCTCCGTCCCTGTGCTAAATTCCCGGACTCGCACGGGATCAATGCCACAGGCAGCGCGGCTCCGTCCCGTGAAAGATCACCGTGTTAGCAGGGCATCGGGTTTTCCCGGCCTTCGCGTCTGGAAGATCCCCGTTGAAGCACGGGAGTCCACTGCCCCGGCCTATCCGGATTCGTCCCGTGGTAGACCCAGTGTACGCGGCCTGGCAAATTGTCCAACGTCGATATTAGACAATTGTTAGACATTTTTCCCAATTTGATATAATTTTCTAATGTCTAAATTGGACAATATTTAAACATTTCCCCAATTATCTCACAGCAGCGGGCTGTCCCGACTTGTGCGGCTTTGTCATGTGGAAGATCCCCATTGAAGCACGGGAGTTTACCTCCGTCCCGAGGTAGACCCAATGTTGCCGGCCTGGCAAATTGTCCAATGTCGAAATTAGACAGTTGTTAGACAAATCTCCTGACTGGATAGAAATGTCTAATGTCTAAATTGAACAATATTTAGACATTTTTCCCAGCCAGGCAAATTGTCAAACGTCGAAATTACACACTTGTTAGACATTTTACCGACTTGATAGAACTGTCTTATGTATAAATTGGACAATACGTACATTTTGTATTTACAAATTTTTCCCGGCCAGGAAAATTGTCCAACGTCGAAATTAGACACTTTTTAGATATTTTTTAAACACTTTTTCCGACTTGATAGAAATGTCTTATGTCTAAATTGAACAATATTTAGACACCCCCTCCCCCGTGTTATCACGATAGAGGGCTGCCCAGGCCTACGCGGCTCTGTCGCGTGGAAGTCCCGTTTGAAGCACGGGACTCGACTGCCCCGGCGCGAATGGCTCCGTTCCCGTAGTAGATCTCCGTGTTTGCACGGGAACCGGCTGCTGCGAGCTGCGCTGCTCGGTCCTGTGTAAGGTTACCGTATTAGCGTGGCAGCGGGCTTCCCCGGCAAAATAGCTCTGGCTCCGACTGCCCTGGCGCTCGCGGCTCCGTCTTCGTGGTAGATTCCCGTGTTCACACGGGACCGCATACCGCAGGCTGCGCGGCTCGGTCCCATAAAATATCACCGTGTTAGCACGGCATCGGGCTTCCCCCGGCAGATTCCCGTTGAAGTACGGTAACCGACTGCTCCGGCCCATGCGGCTTCGACCCGTGGTAGAACCCTGTGTTCGCGGCCCGGCATATTGTCCAACGTCGACATTAGACAATTTGTTAGACAATTTTCCCGATTTGATAGAATTTCTAATGTCTAAATTGGACAATATTTAAACATTTTCCCCATTTATCTCACAGCAGCGGGCTGCCCCGACTTGTGCGGCTCTGTCCCGTGGAAGATCCCCATTGAAGCACGGGAGTTTACCTCCGTCCCGAGGTAGACCCAATGTTCCCGGCCTGGCAAATTGTCCAATGTCGAAATTAGACAGTTGTTAGACAAATCTCCTGACTGGATAGAAATGTCTAATGTCTAAATTGAACAATATTTAGACATTTTTCCCAGCCAGGCAAATTGTCAAACATCGAAATTACACACTTGTTAGACATTTTACCGACTTGATAGAACTGTCTTATGTATATATTGGACAATATTTAGACATTTTTCCCGGCCAGGAAAATTATCCAACGTCGAAATTAGACACTTTTTAGATATTTTTTAAACGTTTTTTAGATATTTTTTAAACACTTTTTCCGACTTGATAGAAATGTCTTATGTCTAAATTGAACAATATTTAGACACCCCCGTGTTATCACGATAGGGGGCTGCCCAGGCCTACGCGGCTCTGTCGCGTGGAAGTCCCGTTTGAAGCACGGGACTCGACTGCCCCGGCGCGAATGGCTCCGTTCCCGTAGTAGATCTCCGTGTTTGCACGGGAACCGGCTGCTGCGAGCTGCGCTGCTCGGTCCTGTGCAAGGTTACCGTATTAGCGTGGCAGCGGGCTTCCCCGGCAAAATAGCTCTGGCTCCGACTGCACTGGCGCTCGCGGCTCCGTCTCCGTGGTAGATTCCCGTGTTCACATGGGACCCGCCTGTCGCAGGCTGCGCGGCTCGGTTCCATAAAATATCACCGTGTTAGCACGGCATCGGGCTTCCCTAGGCAGATTCCCGTTGAAGTACGGTAGCCAACTGATCCGGTCCATGCGGCTTCGTCCCGCAGCCTGGCAAATTGTCCAAAGTCGAAATTTAACACTTGTTCGACAATTTACGACTTGATAGAAATGTCAAGTTCTCGGCAAATTCTCAAACGTCGAAATTAGACACTTGTTAGACATTTTCCCCATTTGATAGAAATATCCAACGTCTAAATTGGACAATATTTAGACTTTTTTCCCGGTCAGGCAAATTGTCTAACGTCTAAATTAGATACTTGTTAGACAATTTTTCCGACATGATAGAAATGTGTAATGTCTAATTGGACAATATTTAGACATTTTCCAAGTTCCGGGAAATTGTCCAACATCGAAATTCGACAATTTTAGACACTTTTTTCCACTTGATAGAAATGTCTAATGTCTAAATTGGAAAATATTTAGACATTTTCCCGGTCCGGCAAATTGTCCAACGTCGAAATTAGACACTTGTTAGACAATTTTTCCGGCTTGATAAAAATGTCTTTTGTCTAAATTGGGACACTATTTGGACATGTTCGCTAATGTACTTCTGAATGCCTAACACACTGCAGCAGTGGATTCGCTGAAAAACTATTTTTTCCGAATGTACTTCTGAATGTCTAACGCACTGCAGCAGTACATTCGCCTATGTACTTTTGAATGCCTAACACACTGCAGCAGTACATTCGCCAATGTACTTCTGAATGCCTAACGCACTGCAGCAGTGGATTCGCTGAAAAACTATTTTTTCCGAATGTACTTCTGAATGTCTAACGCACTGCAGCAGTACATTCGCCTATGTACTTTTGAATGCCTAACACACTGCAGCAGTACATTCGCCAATGTACTTCTGAATGCCTAACACACTGCAGCAGTGGATTCGCTGAAAAACTATTTTTTCCGAATGTACTTCTGAATGTCTAACGCACTGCAGCAGTACATTCGCCTATGTACTTTTGAATGCCTAACACACTGCAGCAGTACATTCGCCAATGTACTTCTGAATGCCTAACACACTGCAGCAGTGGATTCGCTGAAAAACTATTTTTTCCGAATGTACTTCTGAATGTCTAACGCACTGCTGCAGTACATTCGCCTATGTACTTTTGAATGCCTAACACACTGCAGCAGTACATTCGCCAATGTACTTCTGAATGTATAACACACTGCAGCAGTGGATTCGCTGAAAAACTATTTTTTCCGAATGTACTTCTGAATGTCTAACGCACTGCTGCAGTACATTCGCCTATGTACTTTTGAATGCCTAACACACTGCAGCAGTACATTCGGCAATGTACTTCTGAATGTCTAACACACTGCAGCAGTGGATTCGCTGAAAACTATTTTTGCCGAATGTACTTCTGAATGTCTAACGCACTGCAGCAGTACATTCGCCCATGTACTTTTGAATGCCTAACACACTGCAGCAGTACATTCGCCAATGTACTTCTGAATGTCTAACACACTGCAGC
Organism: Azorinus chamasolen; assembly: GCA_963576725.1. Classification (NCBI taxonomy): domain Eukaryota; kingdom Metazoa; phylum Mollusca; class Bivalvia; order Cardiida; family Solecurtidae; genus Azorinus; species Azorinus chamasolen. Next base: position 9,334,026 of record OY755243.1, on the reverse strand, counting down.
AGTGGATTCGCTGAAACACTATTTTTTCCGAATGTACTTCTGAATGTCTAACGCACTGCTGCAGTACATTCGCCTATGTACTTTTGAATGCCTAACACACTGCAGCAGTACATTCGGCAATGTACTTCTGAATGTCTAACACACTGCAGCAGTGGATTCGCTGAAAAACTAATTTTTCCGAATGTACTTCTGAATGTCTAACGCACTGCAGCAGTACATTTGCCCATGTACTTTTGAATGCCTAACACACTGCAGCAGTACATTCGCCAATGTACTTCTGAATGTCTAACACACTGCAGCAGTGGATTCGCTGAAAAACTAATTTTTTCCGAATGTACTTCTGAATGTCTAACGCACTGCAGCAGTACATTCGCCCATGTACTTTTGAATGCCTAACACACTGCAGCAGTTCATTCGCCAATGTACTTCTGAATGCCTAACACACTGCAGCAGTGGATTCGCTAAAAAAACTAATTTTTCCGAATGTACTTCTGAATGCCTAACGCACTGCAGCAGTACATTCGCCCATGTACTTCTGAATGCCTAACACACTGCAGCAGTACATTCGCCAATGTACTTCTGAATGCCTAACACACTGCAGCAGTGGATTCGCTGAAAAACTAATTTTTCCGAATGTACTTCTGAATGTCTAACGCACTGCTGCAGTACATTCGCCTATGTACTTTTGAATGCCTAACACACTGCAGCAGTACATTCGGCAATGTACTTCTGAATGTCTAACACACTGCAGCAGTGGATTCGCTGAAAACTATTTTTTGCCGAATGTACTTCTGAATGTCTAACGCACTGCAGCAGTACATTTGCCCATGTACTTTTGAATGCCTAACACACTGCAGCAGTACATTCGCCAATGTACTTCTGAATGTCTAACCCACTGCAGCAGTGGGTTCGCTAAAAAACTAATTTTTCCGAATGTACTTCTGAATGTCTAACGCACTGCTGCAGTACATTCGCCTATGTACTTTTGAATGCCTAACACACTGCAGCAGTACATTCGCCAATGTACTTCCGAATGCCTAACACATTGCAGCAGTGGATTCGCTGAAAAACTATTTTTTTCGAATGTACTTCTGAATGTCTAACGCACTGCAGCAGTACATTCGCCTATGTACTTTTGAATGCCTAACACACTACAGCAGTACATTCGGCAATGTACTTCTGAATGTCTAACACACTGCAGCAGTGGATTCGCTGAAAAACTAATTTTTCCGAATGTACTTCTGAATGTCTAACACACTGCAGCAGTACATTCGCCTATGTACTTCTGAATGCCTAACCCACTGCAGCAGTACATTCGCTAATGTACTTCTGAATGTCTAATACCTAACCCACTGCCAACTTCACGCAAATGAAATAAAATATAGCCTCGTGTCGAGAGAGTGAACATATTGTATCATCCAGCCATTCTTTTATTCTGAGATCGTAAAATGCAGATCAATAAAAGATGCACAATATACAGTAAAACCTCTCTATAACGACCACTAAATTACATCAAATATTTTTGTTAAAGGCAGGTGGTTGCTTAAAGCAAGGTGAAAGTAAAACAGAACGCTCCTATAGGAGCGTTCTGTTTTACTTTCACCTTGCTTTAAGCAGCCACCTACCCTAAATACCAACTAATTAACACAATTTAGTGGTCGTTATAGAGAGGCTGTACTGTACAGTAAAATCTGTCTTAACCGGGCTTTTAGTAAAGGCAGAACAGAAGTCAAACCGGAGATACTCAAACGTCCACTGCAACTTAGATATTTTTATGCAGTAGACTGCTTAATGATGTGTAACATTCATACAGAAAGAAGTTAAAAACCTTATCTATATACCCATGCATCTGAAAATTAGATTTGTTAAAATGAAAAGTGTGGACATAGCTGTTTAAACTTCTATATTCTAAAAACACTGTATTACTGTGATCTATGTGTTACAATGTATCTGCCAGCCTTTCTTTTGTTTCAGAGTTCACACTTCTTGTTCAGTGATTGCATGTGACATCTTCCAGATCGACAGTGCTTCTCTTGCGTGATTCCTAACTACAACACAAAAGGATGAGAGAAAACAGTGTTGTCATTTTCCCACAGTCTCTACTTCTTTATGCGACCATATGTCACTCGACCCTTTTGTTGCCAATAACGGAACTGTGATTGCCGTTGCAAACTGTTTGGATCCTGATGAGGCGCCGAGTAACTCGGCGTCTCATCAGGATTCAAACTGTTTCATGCTGTGATTATGTTTCCTGAAAGAAAATAGAAGGAAATGAAAACTATAGCAGACGATAAATTTTGCAGACGGCATTACGTGTAAATGGAGGGAGTTATTGCTTTAGTTGCTATGGTATTGATGTTTCACTTATTTTGACCATGGGTCAGACAAAAATATTCTCAATTTAATCAAGAGAAAATCAATTCGACGCGGAAATATATTTTGTACATGAGATAATAGCATACTTTTGTAATGCAACCAGACGTATTACTATTAGACAGAAGACAGTTCCTACTGTTAAAGGGTTTCGGTAAAGCCTGTGTCCCAGGAAATTATTGTGAGAGCGCCATAGGTTGGTCGTTACCACGGTACTTAGCGAGTCTGGAAAAATATCGCATTATATTTCTTCATTAGCTCCAGCTATTGTCTTCCCATTATTTCACAAAGTATTGGAGATAAGCGCGCTCCAAATTGAGCCCCATAATCAAACCTATCAGTGGCTGAAAAGAAAGGTTCTGGGATTCTCTCTTCTGCAGGTGTTTTCCAGCCAATGGCAAGCCCCGTTTCCAATATTAGCGGAAACTCGGCACGTGACCATGCACGCGCCACAATATTCAACCGCTAGCACAAACAATTAACATCCCCAATTTTTAAGCTTTTTAATTTCCAGGGAGAGAACAATATTTGTTTCACAGGTGCATGGAAGAGGGGTTGGCACGTGGGAGCTGCTCGGGGGTCACGCGAATCTCCCGTTGGATGTTTGATTCCATATTTTCCGATGACAATTTTCCCATGCCATTTTTTCCATGGCACACTAATATTCGACAAAACGGCAATTCGACCCAATAACGACAGCATGTACAGTAAAACATCTCTAAGGCGACCAAATAACAGAGGTGCGCGCGTAATTCTGTGTCTTAACCCTTTCCCTGTTGTATGTGTACATGTATTCCAAATTTCAATACCTACTGAATATTCATTGACAAAATAGTTATAATGCAATATGGAAGATGTAGCATTGTAGCCATTTTAGAAACTGAAGAAACAGATCTACCAATTTCCACAACCATAGGAACCGTCTGATCTGGGTCTACTCTAATTACAAATGCGTGAAAAGGCGTTTATATGAAGGAATGGGATAAAGTAAAATTATACCTTAATGCAGGACGAATAGTATGCAGAAAACTCCTAGCTTTCTGCACTACTTACGACTTGAATTAATCAACCATCTTATTTTAAAGAAACCAGTTTATATTAATTAAGTGGTCGCTTTATAAGGGGCCTTACCCCTTTACATGTACGGACCCTCGTTGCTGTCCTAATAATGTTTTACCGTCTATACAGTCATATTTATGCGAGAACGAATGACTTGATCACACTTCTGCCATAATATCGCCTTGCAATCAATGTCATGTAAATATACAGTACGCCCTGTGTATAAAGACTATCAAGAATAAATCTATGTCTGGGATTTTAAGACAGGTGGTAGCTTAATGTAGGATGGAAGTTATAATGTAGAAAGCTGCTCTACGTTCTTTCTGCAGTACCTTCGTCTTGCATTAAGGAATCGCCTACTAGCATAGGCCTACATGTTTGTTCATTACATGGACTCTATGGACAGGTTCTACTGTACAAATTGACAAACATACAGTAAACCCTCTCTATAACAGCCACTAAATTACACCAAGTATTTTGTGTCAAAAGCAGGTGGCTGCTTAAAGCAAGGTGAAAGTAAAACAGAACGCTCCTATAGGAGCGTTCTGTTTTGCTTTCACTTTGCTTTAAGCAGTCACCTGCCCATAATACCAATAATATTTATTTATTAACACAATTTAGTGGCCGTTATAGAGAGGTTTTACTGTAATGATACTAAATTAAAACTGTCACACCCGTCTTTGGAATGAATGCGAGGAACCTATTAACCGCCAATTGCAAACCGCAGAACCAAATTCAAGTACTATTTCAGGAGAGCTATGATCATGGTCTATACTGTTTGTCACTCGAATACTCTAGAGGATTTAATCTACTAATATTGGATGGACTCAACGGTTAAAAATGATGGCCCAATCCACTTCGAAAAATGGGGAATCAAAGGGTTAATTAGGGTTTCACACTGACACTAGTCACGTGTCTTGCTAATGCCCTTCACCTGTACACAAATAAGGCTCGTGTGTAGGTGTCCTATTAGGCTTAACCCTTTAGATGCTGACTATCCAAAATGGAATGACCTACCACTGCATGGTTAACGAGACCCATTCAGTATAAAACGTTTAAATTCTCTAACGGACCTTGAATAACTAACCGTGCATTAAATGATCAGAGGGCTCCTAAAGTAGCCTTCTGATCTTGGTCTACACTGTTTGATGAACACTGTTTCCCACAAAGTTCTGTGCACGTGACATGTACACTATATACAGCACTTGACTGACTGTCAACAGCTGACAATAGATTTGTACTTCCGATCGGGGGGTTTTCTCATTTTTTAAGTGTAGTGCCTTTGTTGAAAAAAAACTCGTTTAATTAAAAACAGTATCTGGTAGCCACATTCTCCTGTCATGACTTGGTATTTACAATTCATAATTTATTGTTATGATACAGATCTGATGTGTCATACACGTGCACAATCACCGGTGTTTCCCGTGCAGGCATCATATCAATTTGAGCGAGTAACAAAGACTGTATCACCTTTCGAAAACTATAGCTTAATTATGAACCTTTATCATGCCGAACATTAGGTTTTTCTAAAGTTATAAAACATTTTACTTGAGTCTGAGATCATTCTCAAGCATCTGATTGGTCAGATTCTGAGCAAGCTCAGAATCTGACCAATCAGATACTTGAGAATGATATCAGACTCGATCAAACTCAGGAGTTGTATAACCTTGAACCCTGATCTCCTGTAGTTTTACTTAGTTTTGATTCATTCGAGCTTTTGAGAACCTATCGCCCGAGTGTCAAGCCGTGGATGATCCTAATTAGACGCCGGGATGGTCGACGTCTAGTCTGGATCCAAGCTGTTTGAAAATGTTTATCAGTTCGCGCTAAGCAGCGTAAAGACTGGTATGGTGATGAGAACGTTCGACGAATATTTTGGTAAGTATGAGTGGTGTGGGCCAGCATCCCTATACCTTCAATATGCATAGTTTCGAGTATAACATTTTACTTCATAGATATGAATTTTGACGCCTTTGCAAACATAGTAACATAGTAAACCAAGATCAGACATTATTAACCCTTTCCTGTTCTGTATTTAAGGCCAAATTTCGATACCTACTGAATATTCATTTACAGAATAGTTCTAAAGAAATATGGAAAGTGGAACATTGTAGACATTTTAGAAAGTAAAGAAACAGATCTATCAAATTTTATTAGCAAACATAGCAGACCCTGATCAGACGGCTCCTCTAGGAGCCGTCTGATCTGGGTCTTCTCTGTTTGCAAATGCGTGAAAACACGTTTATATGAGGGAAATGGTTAAAACAGAATCAGTGAATTAATATTTAAATGACTTCTTTACCTCTGACATTAATATGTACGGAGTAAGGGGGTTAAAGGCAAGTGACAACTGCGTTTTTGAATTGATTCTTTAGCTCAGGGATACGTTCACCCGGTTAGACACTGATTATGAAGCTGTGGAAATATTTCTAGATATGTTTTGTTGTGACCAGGTGACGTAACAGTAAGGCCCCTCTGAAACGATCACCAAACTTAAGTATAACTCTGGATCATAAAGGCAGGTAGTAGCCTAATGCAAGACAAAAGCTACATAGAAAGTTACTGTTAGAGCTTTCTGCATTACTTTCGTGGTGGCTTTAGCAATCACCTACTCTACAGTACCCTATTACATTCGGAGTCCATTAAGACAGGGGAAAAGCTACATTACCCGCTTCCACCCCCATACTAAAATAGCCAAGAGTAATAAACGCGTGTTGTTAATTTAATCACCATGAAATATGATATACGTAAGCAAATATATACACAGTTTGGACAAGAAGCAGTATCCCATGTTTACTATTACTACATATTCATTATTTCATATACATGTACAGTAGTGGACAAAATGGATTTTGTCAGAAAGCTGCTATTATGTCGGTTGCGTGTTTTTTGTACTAGTTTGCATGTTTTGGTATACGTTGTTGTCATTTTCAATAACAACAAAAGTTTATCACTGTAGTGCCAGTGAGGAAAACACGAGGGAGACAGCTCCCAATAAATTCTCTAACGGACCTTGAATAACTAACCGTGCATTAAATGATCAGAGGGCTCCTAAAGTAGCCTTCTGATCTTGGTCTACACTGTTTGATGAACACTGTTTCCCACAAAGTTCTGTGCACGTGACATGTACACTATATACAGCACTTGACTGACTGTCAACAGCTGACAATAGATTTGTACTTCCGATCGGGGGGTTTTCTCATTTTTTAAGTGTAGTGCCTTTGTTGAAAAAAAACTCGTTTAATTAAAAACAGTATCTGGTAGCCACATTCTCCTGTCATGACTTGGTATTTACAATTCATAATTTATTGTTATGATACAGATCTGATGTGTCATACACGTGCACAATCACCGGTGTTTCCCGTGCAGGCATCATATCAATTTGAGCGAGTAACAAAGACTGTATCACCTTTCGAAAACTATAGCTTAATTATGAACCTTTATCATGCCGAACATTAGGTTTTTCTAAAGTTATAAAACATTTTACTTGAGTCTGAGATCATTCTCAAGCATCTGATTGGTCAGATTCTGAGCAAGCTCAGAATCTGACCAATCAGATACTTGAGAATGATATCAGACTCGATCAAACTCAGGAGTTGTATAACCTTGAACCCTGATCTCCTGTAGTTTTACTTAGTTTTGATTCATTCGAGCTTTTGAGAACCTATCGCCCGAGTGTCAAGCCGTGGATGATCCTAATTAGACGCCGGGATGGTCGACGTCTAGTCTGGATCCAAGCTGTTTGAAAATGTTTATCAGTTCGCGCTAAGCAGCGTAAAGACTGGTATGGTGATGAGAACGTTCGACGAATATTTTGGTAAGTATGAGTGGTGTGGGCCAGCATCCCTATACCTTCAATATGCATAGTTTCGAGTATAACATTTTACTTCATAGATATGAATTTTGACGCCTTTGCAAACATAGTAACATAGTAAACCAAGATCAGACATTATTAACCCTTTCCTGTTCTGTATTTAAGGCCAAATTTCGATACCTACTGAATATTCATTTACAGAATAGTTCTAAAGAAATATGGAAAGTGGAACATTGTAGACATTTTAGAAAGTAAAGAAACAGATCTATCAAATTTTATTAGCAAACATAGCAGACCCTGATCAGACGGCTCCTCTAGGAGCCGTCTGATCTGGGTCTTCTCTGTTTGCAAATGCGTGAAAACACGTTTATATGAGGGAAATGGTTAAAACAGAATCAGTGAATTAATATTTAAATGACTTCTTTACCTCTGACATTAATATGTACGGAGTAAGGGGGTTAAAGGCAAGTGACAACTGCGTTTTTGAATTGATTCTTTAGCTCAGGGATACGTTCACCCGGTTAGACACTGATTATGAAGCTGTGGAAATATTTCTAGATATGTTTTGTTGTGACCAGGTGACGTAACAGTAAGGCCCCTCTGAAACGATCACCAAACTTAAGTATAACTCTGGATCATAAAGGCAGGTAGTAGCCTAATGCAAGACAAAAGCTACATAGAAAGTTACTGTTAGAGCTTTCTGCATTACTTTCGTGGTGGCTTTAGCAATCACCTACTCTACAGTACCCTATTACATTCGGAGTCCATTAAGACAGGGGAAAAGCTACATTACCCGCTTCCACCCCCATACTAAAATAGCCAAGAGTAATAAACGCGTGTTGTTAATTTAATCACCATGAAATATGATATACGTAAGCAAATATATACACAGTTTGGACAAGAAGCAGTATCCCATGTTTACTATTACTACATATTCATTATTTCATATACATGTACAGTAGTGGACAAAATGGATTTTGTCAGAAAGCTGCTATTATGTCGGTTGCGTGTTTTTTGTACTAGTTTGCATGTTTTGGTATACGTTGTTGTCATTTTCAATAACAACAAAAGTTTATCACTGTAGTGCCAGTGAGGAAAACACGAGGGAGACAGCTCCCAATAGATCTCTACATTGATTTCGGTTAACCCTTTATTCATGTAAGAAATAATGACATCATGAATATTAATTTGATTGTTGTTGTTTTTCAAATAAAATATGTCCGTTTTCATGCCTTGGAGACCGTTTTGTTCTACTGACTATATGATCATGTCTTCATGTTCTGTATTAATACATTATAAACATGTCTACATGTACCGTTTTCATACATTATAAACACGCCTACATGTTCTGTGTTCATATAGTATGAACGTATCTACATGTTCCGTGTGCATATATTATGAACATGTTTACATGTTCTGTGTTCATATATTATGAACATGTCTACATGTTCTGTGTTCATACATGTATACAGTAGAACCCCTCTAATACGACCACTTAATGAATAAACATGGGTGTCTTTACAAGCAGGTGGTTGCTTAATGCAGGACAAAGGTAATGCAGAAAGCTCCTAGAGGAGCTTTCTGCATTACATGTGTCCTGCATTAAGCTACCACCTGCATCTAGCACCCATAATTATACCCATTTTAGGTGGTCGCATTAGCGGGGTTTTACTGTATTATGAACAGGGTTTACGTCAATATAACAGTATTGCAGTCATATCGCGATGTCCAGCTATTTAGACCTAGGAGGTTGTGTCGTGCACGGAACAAATTTCGATGTTCCGTGCACAGAAGAACAGTAGGGTAAAACCACCGACATGCAAGCCAGATAGAAGGATTCCTAACATGAAAAATACAATTGCAAAGACCGGGATTTAAACCACAGCGAGTGGGTACTAAGTGATTGTCAGTCGAAGACCATAACTGCTCAACCACTGAGGCCCCTATTCTGTACTCATATGTTATGGACATAACTATATGTTTTATTTTCACATATTATGAACATGCCTATAATTTCTTTATTCATATATTATGTACATTCCTACTTGTTCTGTATTCATATGTAATGAACATTAGTACATGATCTGTATTTATATATTATGAAGATGAGTATATATATTCTGTATTCATATATTATTAACATATCTACATTTTTATATCCATATATTATGGACATGAGAACATGTTCTGTATTAATATGTTATGACATAAGAACATGTTCTTTATTCATATATTTTGAACATGCCGGCGTGTTCCTTATTTATTCATATAATATTAACAAACCCACATGCTCTATATTCATATTTTAGGAACGGTTCATTATAAACATGAGAACAGTTTCTGTATTCATATAATTATTGTGAACATGCCTGTATATTGTGTATTAATATATTATGCCGACATATTGTGTAGTCATATAGTATGAACATACCTACATATGTATATGCCTGTGTATGTATGTAACTGTGTATGTATATGACTGCATAAAATCTATAATGATATACACAGTAAATTATCCAAAGCGACCATAAAAAATAAGTAAGAACATGGAACATAAGTAAAATTTTGATTCGGAGCATCAAGTCGCCGCCAAAACATATTTACTTTTATAACTTCTTTAATGGAATAAATAATATACAGGTCATAGAAGTTCCTACTTGGGTTTTCTGTATTATTTTCATCCTGCACTCAGCAACCACCTATTTGTATCTGTATAGTGGTCACTTAAGAAAGATTCTAATGCCTGTTTAACCATTCACTCCATAAATACGCTTTTCTACGCCTTTGCAAACAGAGCAGACCCATATCAGACGGCTCCTATGACATTATATAGCTCTGAGTCTACAGTTTCTTCTATGGCCCAACGTCTCTGTGTCCATGTGCTATTATAACAATTAATCTAGTTAATATTCATGATGTCATTATTTCTCGCATGAATATTCATTGAGTAGAGGGTTAAACTAAGTGAACTGGAGATTAATCAGGTACAGGTGGTTTTGCTCTTATTCAAATACTAGTTCAAGTCAGTCAAATTTAGGCAACGCTTTAGGATTGTTGGTTCTTGGAACATGCAAAGAACTTATAATGTGCTAATCATTTGTGTCGTCTAAATATGCTGTACAGGCCTTTCATCTCTTAACCCTATGTTTATTCAAAATTTCATTGCCTACTGAATATTCATGGACACAATAGCTATAATGAAACATGGAAGGTAGAACATTATAGCCATTCTAGAAACTAAAAAAATATATTTATGAAACTCCATTAACAAACAGAGCAGACCCTGATCAGACGGCTCCTATAGGAGCCGTCTGATCTGTGTCTACTCTGTTTGCAAATGCGTCAATATGCGTTTATATGAAGGCATGTGTTAACCAGTGTCTCGTTGAAAAACCCAAACACAACCTAATGTCTGCTCAAAGTTCGATCTGGTGCAAGTTTTGCTACTTTCGGTCCGACCAAGCTTTTGAGGAACTGTTGACGGTATGTCAAGCAGCTTGGATCTGATGAGACCCAAAGTTAGGCTGCTTCTCCTCTGGATTCAAGCTGTTTGACATTGCGAGTCAAGATGGGGTGAACGGGATAGGGTTAACAATGTTGACCCTATAACCCTTGACCCAATGAATATTAGTGTAAGAAATAATGACACCGTGAATATATATATTATATTAATTAGATAAATTTGTTATTATAGCACATAGACACAGGAATGTTTGGCCATGGCAGAAACTGTAGAATTATATCTGTATAATATCACAAGCAAACAGAGCAGACCCTGATCAGACGGCTCCTATAGGAACCGTCTGAGCTGGGTCTTATCCGTTTGCAAAGGCGTAGCAATGCGTATTAATGGAGTAACGGGTTAAATAGTCATGCATGATTGCGTTTTATCTCCAGTGAAGAATCCGTCATGAAGTTTTAACTAGAGTTAGAGAAATGCTATTCGTGTGTATAATGTATCTATTAATATTATGTTTTTCTTTTCTATTTCTCCCAACAAATGTTTGCGGCATTCAATATATCTACTACCGAGAAAAAATCAGGTGTGCGCAAGATGAAGCCTACCATTTGTTCCGCTGAGCAAATCCATTATATTGTAGGAAAGCAGTTCGCCTAGGGAATCGCAATGCGCTGGCTATAGATTTTTATGACCTTATAATCTTTGCATTTGATCATAAGCATAAAATTTATGCAATATGGCATATGTATCGAGTGTGTTTCAGCAGAAGACACTATTGATTGGTCCGTATAATTGGACAAATACAAGTTCATAAATTGTGCAAGTGTGGCATCTGGCCTCCATGTGGACGAACTAAATACAGGGAAATATTAATCAAATATTGAAACCAAAATATCGAATATTTCTGTGAAATATTCCATGAGGGACTACTGGTGCAAACATGGGCATCTGGAACTTCCACATGTTCACCACCCCGGCTTGTATAAATCGAGTCGGTCTCAGTAAACTATCGGCGAGCGCCATCTGCCAAAGAGCTTCTGTGGCTTAAGCATGGATCTCAGAAGTAGTGAAGTCGCAAGATGGGAAATTGTCAGTATGGGGATCGGGGAAAATCTGTCACAAATACAAAGCCCTAGCAGCAAAAGGTGGAATTGCGAGTGCCCCCTAGTAGGCAACTGATTCCCTGCCGTGGTTTGGTCAACATATGTTGGGTGTCACCTAAGAAAACGACACTCAAGAATAGTTATAACAATGATTGCAGGTGATATCATAATGTTTCTCTAAAGGTTGGTTTGTGAATGATTGTGACAAAATAATTCTCAACCATAAAATACTGTTCGATCGCAATCATAATATCACATTTCCTGTAGGTATGAACTTAAATAATTTATTCACAGCATGCAGCGAAAAGGATTTCAATGAAAGCTTAAAAAAAAGACTGTTTGACTTAAATGGCGGTCATCTTACCGCGACCTTTTACTCCATGAATAATTATGTAAGAAATAATGACAACATGAATATCAATTAGATTGATTTTATAATAAAACATGAACACAGTAAGTTTTGACGACGGCAAGAATATATAGACTCATATCTACATTATTTCGTAAGCAAACAGAGCAAACCCTGCTCAGACGGCTCTTATAGGAGCCATCTGATCTGTGCCTCCTCCTTTTGCAATAGGAGCCATCTGATCAGGGTCTGTTCTGTTTGCTAATGGAATTTGAAATATACATTTCTTTACTTTCTACAATGGCTACAATGTACCACCTTACGCATTTAATTATAACGTTCTATTTTGTCCCCGGATATTCAGAAGGTATTGGAATTTATAATAAACACAGGACAGGGAAAGGGATAAGATAGTGTTACGTATAGAGTTTACGATCATTGTAGTATCTGAATAGGAACAAACAGCCTTAACTGTGTCTCAGTACATTGTAAATACATATACAGTAAAAAACCCGCTAATGCGACCACCTAAAAGAGGTATAATTCTGGGTGTTAGACACAGGTGGTAGCTTAATGCAGGACAAAAGTAATACAGAAAGCTCCTAGAGGAGCTTTCTGCATTACTTTTGTCCTGCATTAAGCAACCACCTGCTTATAAAGACACTTATGTTTATTCATTAAGTGGTCGCATTAGAGGGGCTCTACTGTATATGTTACATGTATATTATTTTTATGCTATGCATATGCATATTCTGAGCAGTTATTCAACCATTTACTCCATCAAATACGCCTTTCTACGCCTTTGCAAACAGAGTAGACCCAGATCAGACGGATCCTGCAGGAGTCTAATCAGGGTCTGCTCTGATTGCTTATGATATAATACAGATATGATTCTACAGCTTCGGCAGTGATCAAGACCTCCTTTGTTCATGTTTTATTATTAAGATTTAAACTACATGTAATTGATATTCATGATGCCATCATTTCTTTTATGAATATTCATGGAGTTAATGGCTAAACACATTGAAATGCAAGAAATATGAAATAGCGTTGAATGTGAGACATAGTGATATTTCAGTTCGTTTAATAGAACTTTAAATGTTGACATTTGTCAAAGACTTGATGCTGAGATATTTTCTTGAATAAAATTACACATGCAATGTCGTATATTATTCCTTTCTGTTCTTAGTTTTACACAACTGCTTATATATTCTGTTCGAACACCTGACAAAGCATTTAATAGTGTTTATGGTGAAGAAAATTGGATAATATTTTCATTATTTCCCAGAGAGAAAATATAATTTCTTGATAAAGGCGTAAATGCTGTCAACTCTATGAAAGTTTATGACCAAATTTCTGACTGTAAAGACTTTTATGTGTCAGAACGGGCCGTAAAGTCAGTTTAATGATGCTGACAAAACCCCTATGCGAGGATAGATTCAATCGGAGATTTATGTAATCGTATTAGTCAGGGTATAGTCAGAGCGTATATTATTAAAGACCACGTTCGGTTTACGACAAATTCAATTTTGTCGTGTGTCGCACTGATTAACTCATGGAAAATGGAAGATAAGGCAAGAATAATCCTGTAATTATAGTCCGCCTTTTTCGATTTTTTTCGACACTGAACATACGGTAGAATTTGTTAAAGTCTTTTCCCCTCTGACCTTATGTTCGTTTTATCTGCAAGAACAAAAGAAGCGATATTACAGAGAATTTAATATGTATGTTGTCGACCTAAGAGGATCTGCTTGAAAAAGAAGTCCAATTTGTATAATGATTCTTTTGTTTGAAATGGACTGACACGTGGCGAGTTATTGGGGTACTCCCTTCAATCTGCTGGCCAACTGGCCGCCATCATGTGCGTTTATTCCCAGAATGCATCACCACATCGAGCGACACCTGGTAGCCAAATGGTTGAGAGCACGCTTCCTACAAGAGCAGCAGGCAAAGCCGGGTCCATTTATGACATGTATAATACAATATTTATAGACACGTGTTTTGGGATTCAGTGCCATGATAAAATTGTATTTTTTGTTTTATCTTTGACGAAAGTACTGAGTAATTGGTCCCTTCGGTAATATTATATATGGGAACATTCAATCCTCAGTGAAAAGAGTAATGAGGAGACCTGCACCTGTTAAAACAAACTGATTGTGATAGCAAGCAGTATATTGTTCAACTATTCAACCCTAGTGTGGTACTGATAATGCGTTCGGGACAATGGTTATAACATTCTCTTAAATGCATTAAATCCATTAAAATATTGTTAATCAAAAATGTACATAAACGATGAATAGATTTTCCTTAAAGAGGGTGACCTTTCAGTGTATGTTTCAGTGTATGTATGTACATATTTTGAATGCATATACAGTAAACCCTCTCTATAACGACCACTAAATTGTGTTAATTTAAATTAGTTGGTATTTTTGGCAGGTGGATGCTTAGAGCAAGGTGAAAGTAAAACAGAACGCTCCTATAGGAGCGTTTTGTTTTACTTTCACCTTGCTTTAAGCAACCACCTGTCCTTTAACACAAAATACTTGATGTAATTTAGTGGTCGTTATAGAGTACAGTAAAAAACCCTCTACAGAAGACGTTTCAATATAAATATCGGTCTTGGAGACAGGTGGCAGCAAGAGTGAAAGGTATGCAAGAATCTTCTCTACGAGCTGTCTGTATGACTTTTAACCTACATTAAGCAGCCACCTGTCTAAAAGTATCTAATTTATTCTTTACTAGAATTCCGGTCTAGAGGGGTTTACTTTATCTATATATAATAAAAATATTTTATGCTTTGATTTGCACAAGGAAATAAATATCCATCTTTAATCGGAAGGAATGTGTATTTGATGTTGTTGTTGTTTTACTAAATATCGTTGTTACCCCAGGGCACTCACACACAGGTGTGGTCAGTCTTCAAACAAGTTAACAATCGGTCTAGTAATTGTTATTGCCCATGATGACATACAGTGACGCGATAATGACGTGAAATTGACACACCTTAAGTAGAGCTGACATCAATACTGTCAGTTTTATTACTCGGCTTTATTGCCTCTACCCAGGTGCCTTTCGTCCCATGGTCGTAACGATGTCAGGACGATAGAACACTGGTCGCTGTATCCTATCTGCCAGTATGCATCTGTTTGGGTTATTCGAGTTCGAGTATTTTAATATTGAACCTGAAATTGTCATCTGCTTCAAACCATGTAGCGTAAAATGATGTGGCGTTATAAGCCCCATTATCCGATTATCAAACAGTGTGGATCCTTATCACACAGTCAGGTATTTGACGGCTGCGATATGTTTCAGCTGCTTTTAAAATCATTAAGTTTGCAGTATGAGGGCGAAGGTTATCTGACTTTTGTGCACGTGTGGGGGAATCCAATTAATCATCCATTCTTATAGCAGAGCAATGATGGACAGTACCAGATGTTCATAAAATGTGCCCATTGTAAGACCTTGTCATAGATGCCATACTTCACGATGCTTCGTTTTCAAACTTGGTACACTTACATGCGAGATATCTGCATTATCGGATGAATACACTGTATTACTATGTAAGAAATTGTGACTGTATGAATATTAACCCATTTGCTCCCACGATCCCATATATGGGACGTAAGCAAACAGTGTAGACTCTGATCAGACACCGCATAATGCGGCGTCTGATCAGAGTCTACACTGTTTGCTGATAGGAATTTCAATATAAAACAAAACGAAATTAAAAATTTAGGTCAGGCACCCCTTAGATAAAAAATGGACTAATCCAATATATAAACACGGAAGAATCCACTGGGAGCAAATGGGTTAATAAGCTGAACTTTTATAATATCATCGAGAACAATGGCATTTTTCACTTTGGCAGACACTGCAGAATCAAATCTGTATTATTTCATAAGCGAACCGAGCAGATCCTGACCTGACTGCTCCACCAAGAGCGTCCGATCTGAGGTATTCGTTGTTATAAAGGCGTGTAAAGGTGCCATTATTAGGTAATGAGTTAGCCCGTTACCTTGTGAATATTCGTGTAAAAATAATTACATGTACATTTTGAATATTAATCAGCTGATTTTTTATAATGGTATCATATGAATATGCAATGTTTGGTTATTGCAGAAACTGTAGAGTGAGATTTATTTCATTTCGTAAGCAAACAGAGCAGACCTTGATAAGACAGTTCCTACAAAAGCGTTAAAGAGCGTGTCTTAAACCTTTCCCTCATATTGACGACTTTTGACGACACTGTAAAAGTCACTTTGTGAAACCATTGTGACAAATAGAGCATTTGCTCCTACAGGAGCAAATGCTTTATTTATCACAATGGTTTCAAACTACAAAATTCTAAAATGTTCCTTTTCTCTAATTATGTCCCCCCCCCCCCCCCGTCCATATTTATATGGGGGAGACATATTGTTTTCGTGAGAGTTGTCTGTCTGTCTGTCCGTCTGTCCGTCTGTCCGTCCGTCTGTCCGTCTGTCTGTCTGTCCGTCACACTTTTTGTCCGGACGATAACTTCAATATGCCTGATGCCAGTTGATTGAAACTTCATATATAGAAAGAGCATAATGAGAGGAAGTGTCATGCACAAGGTCCATAACTCTGGCTTCACTAATATAGGAGTTATTGTCCCTTGTAAAAAAAACACACTTTTTTGTCCGGACGATAACTCCTATATGGCTCATGCCATTGGATTGAAACTTCATATATGGAAAGATCATAACGAGAGAAAGTGTCATGCACAAGGTCCATAACTCTGGCTTCACTAATATTGGAGTTATTGCCCTTTGTAAAAAATATCACACTTTTTTGTCCGGACAATAACTTCAATATGCCTGATGCCAGTTGATTGAAACTTCATATATGGAAAGAGCATAATGAGAGGAAGTGTCATGCAGAAGGTACATAACTCTGGCTTCACTAATATAGGAGTTATTGCCCTTTGTAAAAAAATCACACTTTTTTGTCCGGACGATAACTTCTATATGGCTCATGCCATTGGATTGAAACTTCATATATGGAAAGATCATAACGAGAGGAAGTGTCATGCACAAGGTCCATAACTCTGGCTTCACTAATATTGGAGTTATTGCCCTTTGTAAAAAATATCACAATTTTTGTCCGGACAATAACTTCAATATGCCTGATGCCAGTTGATTGAAACTTCATATATGGAAAGAGCATAATGAGAGGAAGTGTCATGCAGAAGGTACATAACTCTGGCTTCACTAATATAGGAGTTATTGCCCTTTGTAAAAAAAATCACACTTTTTTGTCCGGACGATAACTTCTATATGGCTCATGCCATTGGATTGAAACTTCATATATGGAAAGATCATAACGAGAGAAAGTGTCATGCATAAGGTCCATAACTCTGGCTTCACTAATATTGGAGTTATTGCCCTTTGTAAAAAAAAATCACAATTTTTTTTGTCCGGATGATTACTCCTATGTGACACATTGGAGTGAAACTTCATACATGGAAAGATCATGATAAGAGAAAGTGTCATGCATAAGATCCTTAACTCGAGCTTCAATAAATTTAGAGTTATTGCCCCTTGTACATTTGTTTAATTCTTTCTTGTCCGGACGATAACTCCTACATGGCTCTTGCCATCGTATTGAAACTTAATACATGGAAAGAGCATGATGAGAGAAAGTGTCATGAACAAGGGTCATAATTCTGGCTTCAATACTTTTGGAGTTATTGCCCTTTTTTACATTTTTTGGCCGATCAATAACTCCTGTTCGACTGATGCTATTGGAATGACATTTTATTTTTGGAAAGAGCATGATGAAAGTAAGTGTCATGTACAAGGGCCATAAATCTGGTATCAGTATTTTTGGAGTTATAAGCTGTTATCATTTTCTTCTTGAAAAATGTAGTGTGGAAAGCGCATAATGAGGGGAAGTATCATTCATCAAGACCATAACATTTTTAGTGATTTCCCTTTACATATTGTTTTTATTAGAGGGGAGACATCCGTTTTTGTGACAAAAACCTCTAGTTAATGCTCCTTTTCGGTAGATTAATTCAAAGAGGTTGTATCTAAAAATAGCATATGAGGTAATGGGTTAAAGCCGACTGCCAATACAACCTCTCATGTGTATCCATCAAGACTCAAGAGACATAGATGTTCTATTTCAGTTCCATTACTCGCCAAGTATGTACCATAGGGGTCTATTCTGTTTGCAAAGGTGTATTGATGGATTAAAGGGTTAATGCAGGATGGTAGTCACAAAGGAAGCTTCACTGTGAGCTTTTCGAATGAGTTCCATCCTGTATTAGCAGTCACCTGTCTAAAAGGTTATTCGTACAGCATTTGCTAAAAGTAACGATAAGTGATGTTTGGCTGTATAAACCCTTTCCCTGTTCTACGATTTTTCCCCCAAATTTCAATATCTATTGAATATTCATGGCCAAATAGTCACAATGACATATGGAAGGTGGAATAATTGTAGCCATTCTAAAACATAAAGACACAGATACAATGTATATCAAATTCCATTAGCAAACAGAGCAGACAGGCCCTGATCAGACGGCCCTTTCCTTTATGAATATTCATGTAAGAACTTTTGACGTCAAGAATGTTTCACTTCAAAATTTCATGATTTCACGATTTCACAATTTCACGATTTCACTTTAAAATTTCACGATTTCAAAATTTCACCTCAAAATTTCACAATTTCACGATTTCATAATTAAAATCTTCACGATTTCACAATTTCACGATTTTACTTCAAAATTTCACGATTTCACAATTTCTGGATTTCACGACTTCACAATTTCTCGATTTAGCAATTTCAACTTCATGTAAAATATTTTAGTCACGTGACACGCTTAACGTAATTAAGGCAACATAGTGGATCTCATCCACAATATAGGGTTTGGTGGAGAAATGACGATTTTAGCATTTCAGTACGCACCTTTATCTGTAGCTCTGGTCTCGTATTCATAAAACTCCTAAGGAGAAACTTAACCCTTCGCTTGCTAATCGCGTCAATATACCTACCTGTAAATAGTGAAGACCCAGATGAGACAGCTCCTGCAGGAGCTGTCTCATCAGGGTCTGTACTATTTACATGTTGATTGTGCAACCAGTGCACTCCACAGCAGTGATTGCACAGCGCAATACTTGTACACAGTGAAGATATATGTAATTATACAACAGGGCATGGGTAAAGAAGGAGAAATGAATTTTAAAATTCAGCAAGCGAAAGGTTAAGAAAATTTCTAAGTTTCTTGAATATTCCTTAGTCTTATAAAATGAATACAAGTAAACAATACAATACAATATATACAATACATTTTATTTCAGCATTAAACATTACAAGAATGTTCTTTAGCCTACAATACATACACTTTTTACAACATATTTCAGAAAAATAAAGCTGTATATCAAATACATGTATTAATCAAACATTCTGCAAGTCATACAATGAAAATTTACTTTATAGTTTTGCTACAGATGTAGACAGAAATATTTTCCTTAAGTTGTCCTAAGGTTAAAATATTCCTAAGGATCTTTATGAATATGGGCCCTGGAGTCATAACATTTGTACATTGAATAACTTTGAACTATTACACCCCATGACGTTAAAGACTATTACATAATGTATAAACCAGGTTGGTATCGTGAAATAAATAATTCTCATAGGCTAATCAGTTACTGACGAGTTTTGTGCAACCTATGTGCAATTTAGAATGCACTGATTTATAAAGGAAATACTGTCCAAAGGTTTACTGATACTGATTGGCCAGTATTTAACAAAATCAAAAACAATACACTGATTGATGTCTTCTAATTCTAGAAAAGGTTCTCTGTAGGATTTTATTTGTTTTAAAAGTTTAATATTTGTGAGACAATTTTGTGATTGTTCATTTCTTTTCCTTTGTTTCCTGTTAACATGTGTATTTCTCTCTACAAGATATCTAAGATATACATGTATTGTATTATATTGTCATTACATCACCAATGTAGATAATACAAGGACTGCAGCTCTTGTAATTGCTGGATAATCCTTTGCCCAAATTTGTACACCTTTGCAGCCATACAAGGGTGTTAAATTCCGTACGGCGTTTTGCAGTCAGATTGTTTAATTTCCGTTATGTAACAGTTATGAGAGAAATACTCCTTCTTTGATCTTAGAGCAAAGTCAAACACTTAAATGTTGATAGCAACGACTTTTGGCGAAAGGTGCTTAGGACGAATTGTCACCTAGAAAATCGCACGTGCGAACTAAGCGTTACCTTGGTTTTCGCGTGCAGGTGCGATCATGTTTGATCTATGGCGGCAAAGGAAGATACAATTGTATCATCCGATACCACGATACGCTATCTATCCATTATCGATATGACGCGATGGTCAATACAGGCCCGACAATCAGGTCTGGGTGATAAGAGGACAAATATGCGGCAAGTACAAGTGAGAGTCTCATTTTCACACTTGCACCGGCCAACAAAAACAGTTGCAGATGTCCCGATATTTCCCACGACATCAAACACGTCTCACTATCAGAAGGACTTGGGAGAGCTTTTAGCGCGTTTTTTCATTAGAATAAATTCTTTATCTTTATCGATTTTAATCATCGAACGTTTTGTCATCTTCCGACAATTTCTTTAACACTTTCCCTGCTCTATGTTTAGTCCAATTTTCAATACCTACTGAATATTCATAGTAATGATAAAATATGAAAGGTATACCATTGTAGGCTTTTATTTATAGCCATTTTTGAAACTAAAGAAACAGAACTATCAAATTCTATCAGCACTATAGGAGCCATCTGATCTGGGTCTACGCTGTGTGCAAATGCACGAAAATGCGTTAATATGGGGGGGAAAGGGTTACGGGAGCAATTTCTGCTTCAGTTAACCATCTACATGTACTTGATAGAAACGCCTTTTCGGAGTACATGTAGACCCAGATCGGACACATCCTGTAGGAGTTGTATGACAACAGCCTCCTCCGTTTGTCTATGAAATAGTACAGATCTGATACTATAACAGCCAGTACATTACAGCAAGTATTTTGTGTTGAATGCAGGTGGCTGCTTAAAGCAATGTGAAAGTAAAACAGAACGCTCCAATTATAGGAGCGTTCTGTTTTGCTTTCACTTTGTTTTAAGCAGCCATCTGCCCTAAATACCAACTAATTAACACAATTTAGTGGCCGTTATAGAGAGATTTTACAGTAGGTTGTTTAAAATCATCATCTAAACTGTTTAGAAATCTTATCTCAATTCTGAAAATAATTAGGGATAGTTGGATTTTTGGATGTGGTGGTGGTGGTGGTGGGAAGGGGGGGGGGGGGGGGGGGGCTGCTTTAACAGTTGAAGAATGCTTTCTGATTGAATGAATCTGATTCTCATTCGGGATAACTTTTAAAGGCGGTAGCTTGATACGATACGGGACGGGACAATAGTCTAACAGGGGCTTTATGCATTACTTTTGTTCAGCATTAAGCAGCCACTTGCATATAGTAATCACTTCCGTGCTAATGAAGTGTTCGCTTTAGAGAGGTTCTATTGCATACCGTTTGTACAGATAATCAGAAGTTCGTACACAATGTACTGGAAGTCAAGATATAGTAGCGCGAATAGGTTAGTAAATTGATCATATAGCCGATAGACACGCCTTTGCAAACAGAGGAGACCTAGCCCAGACGGCTACTCCCCACTCCCCCCGGCCATGAGCCGTCTGATCAGGATATGCTCTGTTTGCTTAACCCATTCCCTCATATTGACGGCTTTTGACGACTCTGTAAAAGTCACTTTGTGAAACCATTGTGATAAATAGAGCAGTTGCTCCTATAGGAACAAATGCTCTATTTATCACAATGGTTTCAAAACTACACAATTCTAAAATTTTCCTTTTCTCTAGTTAAAGCTCCTTTTCGGTAGATTTATTCAAAGAGGTTGTATCTAAAAATAGACTATGAGGTAATGGGTTAAAGAATGGTATGGTATACTTCTACATTTTCTGTCGTGGCAAAAGACTCGTATATTTACATAGGGTTAAATGAATGATAGAATAGAAATACATAAAGTAATATCTAAAAAGACCCAATCACATATCCGCACCCTTAACCATTTCCTTAAACGCGTGTTCACGCATTTGCAAACAGAGACGACCCATATCAGACGGCTCCTATAAGAGCTGTTTGCCTATGACACAATTTAGATCTGGTTCTACAGTTTTCGTCAAAGAAACAAAACTTGAAAAGTTTACAATATAAAAGTTCTGTCAATGAAACTTCATGATGTCATTATTTCTTACAGGAATATTGAATAGGGAAATGGTTAAGAGACCCCTCTTGTTTACAATAGAGGAAATGACGAATTCTTCTCCATGTTAGTTACAGTAGCCAGTTTCGGATTTTGAATATACAGTAAAACCTCTCTATAACGGCCACTAAATTGTGTTAGTTAGTTGGTATTTAGGGCAGGTGGCTGCTTAAAGCAAGGTGAAAGTAAAACGGAACGCTCCTATAGGAGCGTTCTGTTTTACTTTCACCTTGCTTTAAGCAACCACCTGCCTTTAACACAAAATACTTGGGGTAATTAAGTGTCCGCTATAGAGAGGTTTTACTGTAATGTAATTGATACAGACCTTGACTTCGATCAATCGGAGATGAACTTTATAGAAAAACACTTTGACCTGCCGTGACCTTTATTATAATAACAATAGATCGTTGGGCTACCACCGACATTACATTGTCAGAATGTTTCTCGGAAGAGGTCGTTTGTAATGTGATTGTGTGAAGACATTTGATTGGATGACTCATTTTTCCAATGACCAGTAAATCATTGTTAGCAGATATCAGACATTCCGTTACTACATGGTCTTTGAAAAATTAACTCTTCTTTCAAATTAAAAGGGAAGACCCTGATCAGACTGCTCCTATGGGAACCGTCTGATCAGGGTCTGTACTGTTTGCATATAAAATGAAATTGGTCTGATTCTACAGTTTCTGTAATGGCCAAATTAACCCGTTCGGCGTCAAATTTTTAATTGTCGTCTGCAATCCAAGTTTGTTAAATCATTCAGTAAAATAAGGAAATGAGATAAATAAATGCAAATTTCAAAGGAATAAATCACATTATATAGAAATAGAGATTGAGACAAATAGTGAAGTCCCTGACCAGACGCCGCCTTGGAAAGGCGGCGTCTGATCTGGGACTGCACTATTTGTCGTGGTGCATTTATGCGACTGCGGCGGTGAAAGGGTTAATCTGCGTTCATATGTCGTTATATAAAATGCGGATAATTCATGTTCATGATGTCATTATTCTTACAAGAATATTGAACAATTTAAGGGTAAAATCTCTGACTCTCATACAGTAGAACCACTCTAAACCGGAGGTCAAAATTAATATAAATATTGGTCCTGGAGACAGTTGGCAGCTTAATGCAGGGTGTTAGTCATGCAGAAAGCTCCTCTAGGAGCTTTCTGCATGACTTTCACCCTGCATTAAGCAGTCGCCTACCCAAAAGTATCGTACTTCTTCTCAACTAGAATTCCGATTTAGAGGGGCTTTACTGTTTGCATATGTACCATGTATAGGAACGCCGTAGTTCATGGGTTACAATAGAAGTACAGTAAAACCCCGCTAATGCGACCACCAAAAAGGGGCATAATTCTGGGTGGCAGAGGCAGGTGGTAGCTTAATGCAGGACGAAAGTTATGCAGAAGGCTCCTCTAGGAGCTTTCTGCATAACTTTCCTCCTGCATTAAGCAACCACCTGCTTTAGACGACATCAGTGGCTGTTTATTAAGTGGTCGCATCAGCGGGGTTTCACTGTATATTGTTTTACTTTTGGGTATACAAGTGTTTGAAGGTACAGAGGCGCATAAATGTACTTTGTCACTGCTTGTTTGTCGTACACCCAGATTGTCTGTCCACGTCTGTTCAATATTTAACTTGAACTAATACATTCTCTCTGAATTATACTCAAACGCTCGTCTATTTTGTGGAAAGACATTTTAAATGTAGAATACAGTGATCACATGAACTGCTAGAGGTCTATAGTATATGCAGTCTCGTATCGGGTGAAGGAATCTTAGGTTAATTGGCGTCTCATCTGAATCCAAACTGCTTGCAACTGCGAGTCCCGAGTCGCGGTCAGCAAAATAAGGGTTAAAACAACTGTAGACGAAATATTTCAACTTTAGTTCTTAATATTTGGGATAATGACGATAACTAACAAATAGACAATATCTTCATTGATGACCAAACTTAGCTGTCTAAACTTACGCCAAGTATCCTTGTTACCTTCCCTATGTACATGTAATTAACAAGACTTAGTGAAACCCTTCAAAATCGGAATTCTAGTAGAAAGGATTTTAAATATATACTTTTTAGGAACAGCAGAACAGAACATATAGTTTATTAAATTTAGGATTTAAACAATAGTTTATCATCCATAGTAATACAATGTATACATGTACATACAAACTATAATATAACATCTCGAAACATTAAGCAATGCCCATTGTGGTAGCATACATACATTTGGTTTAACCTCCTTGATATTACATACTAGGATAATAAATTCAGAAACAATGAGATAAATGAATGCAAATTTCAATGGAACAAAGCACAGATATAGAAATAGAGATTGAGACAAAAAGTGAAGTCCCTAATCAGACGCCGCCTTGAAAAGGCGGCGTCTGATCTGGGACTGCACTATTTGTCGTGGTGCATTTATGCGACTTCGGCGGTAAACTGGTTAAACATTTGTACGAGTTTGACCATACTAGGTCGTCGTATATAATAATCTGAAATATAACGTTTTCTATGTGTCTTGTATTTAGGACATAACATAATACATGTGACATGAAATTCATCTTCAACTTCACCAATTTCACACATTTGGCATAGTCTATTGGCTCTATCCATTATTGCCGTTACCGTAACTTCCTGTTTCTATACGTATAGACAGTGGGTGGAGATTCAGGTAGCCGCTTAATGCATCTAGTGAACGTCACGCAGAAAGCTCCCAGAGGAGTTTTCTGCATGACTTTCACCCTGCATTAAGCTGCCACTTGTCTCTAAGATCGAGATTTATACTAACTTGAATGTCCGGTTTAGAGAGGTTTTACTGTAACCGCGCGCACTTCAATCGTGCTTATACTGTGTGGTAGCTTTGTTTTTTGTGTGGCGTCTTCTGCTTGATTTTTATATTCTATTTCTTCACAAGTATAAACCTAGGCCAATCGAGCAGACCCAGATTAAAACTGCCCCTGCAAGAGTCTACAATATTTGCAACTTTGTCAGTTTTATTTACCATGACGGTCCATGGGGGTGTCAAATTCAATAACTACAGTAAACACGGTATCTAGGCGTACGTCACTTCTCTATCCCCCGGGACCACCATGTCTCGTTTTGCCTATAATGTTACAGTACTGATATTCATATTTCAGGATGAATTCATGTTGTCGTAAACCTAACAATATGACATCTGGTGATCAGTTTATGAGAGTGCATTAGTCATTGGTGCCAATATTTGTTCCACCAGTAATTGCATTCCTCCGTAACAATGCCACAATACCACCAGAATAGCCGTAAAATAACACGGCAGCTGTCAAACAGTGTCGCTATGATGGAGATGTCCAACTTATTGATGCAGATATCAATGTTGATGCTATTAATGGACACGAAGAACTATGGCATCGGTATGAACGAAGATCTCATAAAAAAGTTTTTATGTCCATCCCCTTGTCAACTCTTTTGAGCGATGTCCTCACTGGAAACGTGGCAGCTGATCTGAGTCTACATGTGTTTGTACTGCGCATGCATGTATATTGGTCTACACACAGATGGGGTTATATTGTTGCGTTTTATATGAAATAATCAGAAACTGATTTGTATGAGTGAACATATATTGAATTAACTCTTACCCAGCTGGGTACGATGATATCACACAATAGCAATAAATATAATATCATACGATGACCGTATACAATGTGAACAAAAACATTGCAGCCCGTAGACTTGTACGGTGCAAAAACATCGTAGGAGAATCGCAAAGAAATCGTACGGCCTACTTGGCAAATGTAAAGTTGGCATAAAATGTGTGCTCAGTTTTTTATCTGGTGTAATTTTGACTATTTCTGATTCGATCAAACTTTTGAGAAACTCTTGTCTGAATGTCAAATAGCACGGGCGCATAGCGAGTGTTATACAGAAAGCTCTCTGCGTTGCTTTCGTTCTGCATTGACCCATTCCCTCCTAGACTATATTTAGAACCATTCCCTAGACTAATTTTAGTCCCAACCTCTTTGGACAAATCTATCGAAAAGGAGCATTCACTAGAGAAAAGGAAAAAATAGAATTGAAACCATTGTGATGAATAGAGCATTTGCTCCATAGGAGCAAATGCTCTATTTATCATAATGGTTTCAAAACGGGACTTTTACAGAGGCGCCAAAATGCGTCAGTAGGAGAGAATGGGCTAAGTAAGCACCTACTCTTATTACCCCCATGGTTCTTCTTTAACACTTTACTCTACAGATACGCATACTAACGTATTTGCAAACAGAGTAGGCTGATATCTAACAGCTCCTGTAGGAGATGACAGATCATCTGATCAGTGTCTGCTCTGTTTGCTAATGGAATGCTTAAGATTCTCTAGACTGGCAAAAAATACAAGTGTCAACATATCATTATAAAAATAACCTAATTGATATTGACAATGTCAGTAGTTCTAACATGAATATACATGAGGTAAAGGGTCATATGGTCGCTATAGAAATGCTTAACCTTTTCCTTCATATAAACACCTTTTCACCGTCTAATCAGGGGGCGCTCTGTTTGCTAATGGAATTTGTTAAATCTGTTTCTTTACTTTCTGAAATGGGTATTATATATATTTTCATTATAACTATTTTGTCCATGAATGTTCAGTAGATATTGAAATTTGGGACCTAATATAGAGCAGGGAAAGGGAGCTATATCCGGAAGGGTGACAACAGATAGACATAGACTAAAATGAAAGCATTGTAAAACTATTGACATCCTGAGGCACATGCGTGTAATGAATAGTTATGGTAAGTGTGTGCCTTTGCTCTGTCCATGCCGTGTCCTTTCTAGTTCACTGCTCTGTTCTTGCTCTGACCACCCTTTGTGCATCCTAAATACAGTAAAACAAGTCTAAAGCGACATTCAAAGGTACAGTAAAACCTCTCTATATATAACGCCCACTAATTTGTGTTGATTAATTGGTATTTAGGGCAGGTGGCTGCTTAAAGCCAGGTGAAAGTAAAACAGAACGCTCCTATAGGAGCGTTCTGTTTTACTTTCATCTTACTTTCATCTTGCTTTAAGAAGCCACCTGCCTTAACACAAAATACTTGATATAATTTAGTGGCCGTTATACAGAGATTTTACTGTAGGTATAATTTGGGTCGTTAAAGTAGGCGTTAGCTGAATGCAGGACGAAACTGATACAGGAAGCTCCTGCAGGAGCTTTCTGCATTACTATTGTCCTGTATTAAGCAACCACATGTATTTAAAGACACAATATTATACTGCGCACATATCCAATTACTTCTCTTACTGATTAGACCAGAGGAAACGTTTGAAATTACACGAAAATACATGCCCAATGCTCATTTTGCAGACAGAAAACAGATAGAAAGGAAATTTAAATCTATACACAGAGAAGAATCCTTTGAGATTCCCAATCTAACGAAGTCATTAAGATTGATTGGAAATACAAGGACTGAGGGGTAGAACCTCGCCTGTTGGGAAAAGACTAACGCTGTCGTCTCGGTAATCGATTAGATTGATGGATGGGTCTAAATCACGTCTTGGTAATAGTTAATGCGTGTTCCGGCGGTAGTGTATCGGCATCTAACGAACCCCGAAGTTATTGGTAAAAGAATATATTCGCCCGTGAGAGAATAGCTGGGTATGGAGGCTGAATAAATACAGCAACACCACTCTAAGCCGAAATTCTAGTTGAAGAGACGTTAGATACTTTAAGACAGGTGGCTACTTAAAGCAGTGTGAAAGTCGTACAGAAAGCTCCTCATTGAGCTTTCTGCACCAAGCTGCTATCCGTCTCCAAGACCGATAAACATGTACATGTATTTACTAAACTGGACGTTCTTCATTCGAGAATTGAAAACTGCATGTGCAGTAAAGCTTCCACCACAATTGGTATAATTCTGGTCATAAATGTACAGTGCTCCCTCCCTACAACGGCCCTCTCAATAACGAGTCCCTCCTTACAACAACGCATGTCACTGTTTCCGAAACAACAAGGCTCCAGACACAACTTTTTCCACCATATTTTCTTTATGCCTCCATCAAACCCTATGTTGTGACCACTCTTTAGAATCGTCACTTTGTGACGATTCTAAAGAGTGGTCACAACATAGGGTTTGATAGAGGCATAACGGTTTTAGTTCCCGAAATACACCCTATCTAGAGATCTGCAAACAAGCTTATTATGTTTGATTTTCCCTCCTTATAACAACTCCCTCTGAACAACACATACAATCTTCGTATCCTAAAGGGTGTCGTTGTAGAGAGGGAGCACTGTCGGTAGATTAATCCAGGAAGCACATACAAGGGTTTTTAGCATTACTTTCGTCCTGCAAAAAAACCGCCCACCTTCTTGTAATCCAGATCTAATCGTTTGTAAACACTATACAATCATTTAATTTCTATAAGACTATTATCTCAGAAAGTGAAAAAAGCAGCATCATAACATTGTCCAGTATCTACATGGACATGATATACAGAGGAACTAGATACAATCAAGCATATGTCAGCAGACTCGGACACACGACCTTCAGGACTTGTACTTTGTCCGAAATACTACATGTAATATTTGACCACTGCCGTTTCAAACATCACAGGTTGATCAGACTGTGTGTTGAAACACAGAGCGTATTGGTCCACATTTTAGCAAACTTCACAGTATTATATAGTGCCCCAGTAATAGTGCGTACCCCAGTCATAATGCGTTGCCCGTTATTATAATGCATGTCCTAGTCATATTGCCCTATTCATCAGCACCATACAAAACAACAGACCAAGTGTCTAACCATGATGCCCATATTCACGTGTCAGGCTGACAAAACCGCACATCAGAGTATTTATTCACCAGCTCTGGACAGGACAGTGCCATGGGATAACAACGGAGCTGGAAATAGAACATGTGCTTGGCATAAAAAAGAGCTTGGGATAGAACAAAACAAGAGCTTGTGATAGAAGGAAACAATAGCTTGGAATAGAACAGGACATCGAGATAGAACAGGACGGTGGGATAGAACAGGACAATGGGATAGAACATGCCTAGAGATAGAACAGGATATTAAGATAGAACAGGACCTTGGGATAAAACAGGACAACGGGACAGAACAGGGCATTGAAACAGAACATGGCCCTGGGATTGAACAGGACATTGAAATTGAATATGACATTGAGATAGAACAAGAGATTGAGATAGAACAGGTTCATGAGATAGTACAGGACAATGGGATAGAATAGGACCTTCAGACAGAACAAGGCATTGAGATAGAACAGGACATTGAGATAGAACAAAACCTAGGGACCGAAACAGTACCTTGAAATAGAACACGACCTTGCATGTAAGGATTTCACTGATTATAGAGATGTACAATGAAGTCACGAATGCTACTAAATTACTAAAACAAACTCTACAGTGCTACTAAACAAACAAAGTATTGCAAAGTAAGACGAAGGGTGGCAGTCCCTGACTTCCTACATACCTATAGCGTGAGAAATGAAGCATTTGAACTTAAAAGTACTAATAATTCAGAAAGCTCATATAATAACTTTCTGTTTTACCTTTGCTCTGTATTAAGCAACCACCTGCTTTTTAAGATTGTATAGTAGACCCCTCTAATGCGACCACTTAATGTATCGACATGGGTGTTTTTATAAGCAGGTGGTTGCTTAATGCAGGGCAAAATTAATGCAGAAAGCTCCTCTAGGAGCTTTCTGCATTACTTTGTCCTGCATTAAGCTACCACCTGCATCTAGCTCCCATAATTATACCTCTTTTAGGTGGTCGCATTGGCGAGGTTTTACTGTACGTATATGGTGTATGCGTTCACATTATCGAAGTTCTGCTGTATCGGATGTTAATAAGACAGACACAGACACATTGATGGAACAAGATTGTTTTCTCCTGGTTTCCAGCACATATATCTACACTGTCCCGTGGAGACCACAGTCTACACGCTGAGAATATACGGTAAATCCATTCCAGTAAAAACTCCATGAATACAAATATGTAGTGCATTGATTTTTTCCTTTGAATAAGTCATGCTTTCACACCAGTGCGAGATTGGATTTCAGCCGACCGACCGAGCTCCTCTGGGAGAATTCCAGGGAACATTCAGTATGGCGAAACAGTCTAACCATTAATCCATATACATGTACGTCCTCGACCAATATTAGTTTTTTTTTTGCCTATAGCTTGAGTCAAGATCATACAAACAATAACTCGGCATCTGACCAGGATCAACCTTGTTTTTTATACAATATCTCTAACAAGTATTCGATTAACCATTTCCCTGTTCTAGGTTTATTCCAAATATCAATACCTACTGAATATTCATGGACAAAATAGTAAAAACGGAAGGTGGAACATTATAGTCATTTTAGAAAGAAAATAAACAGAGTTTTCAAATGTCATTAGCAAACAAAGCAGACCAAGATAAGACGACTCC
This sequence comes from Azorinus chamasolen, assembly GCA_963576725.1. Lineage (NCBI taxonomy): Eukaryota > Metazoa > Mollusca > Bivalvia > Cardiida > Solecurtidae > Azorinus > Azorinus chamasolen. The sequence goes on along the minus strand of OY755243.1, from coordinate 9,303,158 downwards.
TATAGAAGCCGTCTGATATGGGTCTACTCTGTTAAACCTCATCTATCCGTATTCTTACGCCTTTGCAAACAGAGTAGATCCAAAAGTATATACAAAACTCCCGTAAGAGCTGTGTGATCAGGTTTTGCTATTTTTGCGTTGGAATGAAAATAGATATGATTCTAGTTTCTTCCATGGCCATATGTCATGGTCATATGTCAATGTAAAATGTCAGTTAATTCATATTCATAATGTCATTATTTCTTACATATATATTCATGGAATAAGGGATATAACTATCTGTGAAGCAAGTACATGTACGCTCATGATGCACAAACATTTTCTAAATTTGAAACAAAACAAAATGAACACTAACTGACAATTTCTATTCCCAACTCTAAAGGAATCAGTTTGTAAGCAGCGATATATTTCTTGAATTGTTGAAATATATAAAAAGCCATTCACCTTGTAAAAGCTCAATCTGAAACAAAAACAACAACAACAACAACAATGTATGTGAGATAAGTTATTGCAATCTCAATAAAGCGACCACTTATTAAAAGTCATTGGCTCTTTGAATGCAGTTGCTTTATTAACCCATTTGCGCCCAGTGGATTCTTCCATGTTTATAATATTGGATTAGGGGTGCCTGGCCTAAATTTTCAATTTCATTTTGTGTTATATTGAAATTCCTATCAGCAAACAGTGTAGACTCTGATCAGACGCCGCATTATGCGGCGTCTGATCAGAGTCTACACTGTTTGCCTACGTCCCATATATGGGATCGTGGGAGCAAATGGGTTAATGCAGTTCAAAATAGTATCAGAAAAGAAAGCTTTCCTTCTGGAGTCTACTGCTTTTATCAAACATATTCGCATGCATTCCAAATTGAACAGCTTTTACCCATTACCTCATGAATATTCATGTGAGAAATAATAGCACAATGAATATTAATTAGTTGCATTGGTCATGTCAGATAAAGTGAATCATATCTGTATAATTTCGTAAGCAAACAGAGCAGACCTTAATCAGACGGCTCCTACATGAACCGACTGCTCTGGGTCTACTCTGTTTGCAAAGGGATCAAAAGGGCGTATCTCTTAGATCACGGGCTAGAGATAAGCACTTAGACACTTTGAGTTGTCGTTTTAGCAATGTCTGACTGTACCATACTTAAGTGTAATGTATAGTAGAACATGTCTTAAGTGGACATCAAAAGGAGGTCTATTTATGTAGCTTAATGCAGACCAAAAGCAATGCAGAAAGCTCCTATGGGAGCTTTCTGCATTGCTTTTGCCCTGCATTAAGCACCCACCTGCTTTTTTTAACACTCTTACGTTCTATTATAAACGAATGAGAACTTTGGACAGGGTCTACTGTAATCCTCACCTGCCCTTATAAGTTGAGAATTGTTTTCTTCTACTGTTGAAACTTGAAGACAATAATTACATGTAAATGTGCTTTTATTTTGTTAACCTACGGCATCTCGGATTTTACTGTTGCCATGACAAAGAGATTCTATCACTATGGTGACAGGAATAGATAATGTAAGGCCATCATTTACACGCTGTTCATTGTTTTACGCCATCATCGTCGTGAATTACAGCATCTAAAATCGTTGCCATGGCGACAAGACGACAGCTTCATTATCCTTCAACAAATTCGATCTATTTTCGTGAAAGTTCTTCTCAGCTCATAAAATCCCATCAGTGCATGCCAGCAAAAATTATGACAAATAGCTACCGTAAAAGAACGATATTGCATTTTCACATTTTCTACCTAAATAATAGATGATTTTAAAACCCACTACCATTAGGAGAGACTGTAAAATGGCGGTAAAACAATTACCAACTTTCTCTCCGGGAATAGTTTTGTGAAGAAACAAATTTCCTTACAGGAGTAAAATGTTGACTGGTGTCTCTGTTCGCGTGCAGGAATTTTGTTGTTTCCCATAATGTTGCACGCAAGTTTTCTCTCAAAGGCATTCAGCGCTGATTTCCATTACATGTATTGAGGTTTGAATAATCGAGTTAGGATATATGAGAATCGAAAATGTCATTATGGTAAAATGATTAAAATTGGAAGTGCACGATATGAATGTTTCGTTGAACAAACTCGCAGTGATGTTTAGATCATGTTCACATGAAACGTTTGTGTTATTGACATATAGCCATCCATGTAGACAATATATCACATGAAATACGCAATTAAATGTATACAATAATGTAATGGACACCCCCAACACTAACAAAATATTATTGGTCTACTCTGTTTGCAAAGGTGTAGAAAGGCGTATTTATGGAGTGAGTGAGTGAGTTGGGTTTTAAGTCCGACCAACAGTATTTCAGTTATTTGCAGACTATACCCGCATGAGACAAGTTATAGTGCTGCCTCACTGGAATGCCCATGCCGCTGGCACATGGCAAGGGCCCCACACCCAGTCACATTATCCTGACACCGGGCGGACCAGTCCTAAAACTACCCCTTTAATGTCGAGCGTAGACAGGGGAGCTATTTATGGAGTAACTTGACGATAAACGATATGAATACCTTAGTTATCCTAGGTATTCGGTAACCCAATTGTCCCCTCTCCTTGGTTTTGTAAAGCTGAATAAGCAATTGTTGCACTATTTTCAATAAGACTGAAAAAGTAACAAATATAGTAGACTTTGATCAAAGCTCTCCTTCGAGAGCAGTTTGATATAGCCTGCACTATTTGCCTAAATCTGTCGTTTCGAATACATTTGATAATTGGGGCAAATCTTTTTAACTTTTCAGTAAAACAAATATTTTCATTTTATCCTGACTATGATTTCTACAATAGTTGTAGATCCGATCAACCCTGTTCCGGCTATACGCGACTTTGCTCGCATTTGCAAACATTTTGGATCCAGATGAGACGCCGAGTAACTCGGCGTCTCATCAGGATCCAAACTGTTTGACACTGGTCAATAGTTTCTTCAAAGATTGATCTAATCGGAAGTAGTCAAAATTGCGTCAGATCCAAATTTGAGCAAACATTGTTTTTGCACAACTGGATAAGGGTTGCGATTATGCTCATATTGGCCCATAATTCATTATTATAATTGAGATATATGGCTTTTATTTTAATATGGAAGAAGCGGCTAGATGGCATTACACTCTCGTTCAGTGTTATAAGGAACAGACCCACCAATTTTAGATCTGGTTCTTCTTTGGGACAATTACAGTTTGACATTAAAAGGAAACAGGCGGTTATATGAGTCTCTGTCCAATGTTCAATCGAGCTGTGTAGTATGTCGAAGTTATTTTCATTGTTGGCCCTTGATTGTGTCAATCCATGTTAACCCTTTCCTTCATATAAACGCATTTCAAGCATTTTCGAACATAGTAGACACATATATCAGGGTCTGCTCTGTCTACTTATAGAATTATATAGATCTGGTTCTATACCCTGTGCCACAGTCAATAATTCATTTGTTAATACAGTAAAACCTCTCTATAACGGCCACTAAATTACATCAAGTATTTTGTGTTAAAGGCAGGTGGCTGCTTAAAGCAAGGTGAAAGTAAAACAGAACGCTCCTATAGGAGCGTTCTGTTTTACTTTCACCTTGCTTTAAGCAGCCACCTTCCCTGAATACCAACACATTAACACAATTTAGTGGTCGTTATAGAGAGGGTTTACTGTAATGCTTTAAAAGTTTGGCTAGTCATGATGTCATCATTTCTTACATGAATATTCAATAGGGAAATCCTTACCACGCAGTTAAAAATAATGTCTGCGTAAATTTTCACCTGGTGGAATTTTGTCAACATCCGATTCGAACAAACGTTTGTGAAACTATTGACCGAGTGTCAAACAGCTTGGATCGTGATGCGTTACTGCGTCACGTGACGTCTCATCTGGACCAAAGCTGTTTGCAAATGTTGACCAAATCACGGTCAGCGGGGTATCATAAGGGTTAAATATTGGCGAAAATCAGCCAGCAACTGTCCTTGGCAATGAAGAAGCTACGTGATCATGGCGCATGATGGTCATTTGGTATGGTGGCCATTTGCTGAACGCTTAAAGCTAATTCCAGTTATTCCCGCCATACTGTAAATGGAACAATGGCAAACAGTGTAGACACACAACAGAAAACTCCCGAAGGAGTTGATGGGTTACGCATGAAATAAGTTGGTAAAGACGATACCAAGTAATCTTTGTACATGTAGAACCCCTCTAATGCGACCACTTAAAGAATAAGCATAGTTGCCTTCATAAGCAGGTGATTGCTTAATACAGGACAAAAGTAATGCAGAAAGCTCCTCTAGGAGCTTTCTGCATTACTTTTGTCCTGCATTAAGCTACCACCTGCACCTAGCACCCATATCTATACCGCTTTCAGATGGTCGCATTAGCGGGTTTTTACTGTACAACGATACCAGAAATGTTCGAAGCCACTGTTCTCTGCAACAACAGCGAGTTTAGTGAGGATTATTTATCTTCTTTCATAAAGCATTATCATTGGAATTTAAAACTGTCAGTTGAATTAGCCAAAATTCTAGTCTGGAAATTTATGACAAGGCAAAATGAATACAGACATAATACTTATTGATGTATTTTCAAATTGGTGTAACTTCTAGCAGAATTTGACATTTTCCGAAGATTGTATTTATTAGCAAAACGTTCCTCTGTGATGGAATAGAATGGCATAAAACGGTAATAGTTATGCTTAATATCCTGGTGTGAGATATGAAATTGGTTATTTGAACCCATTACATGATAAAGACACCCTTTGAAGCATTTGCAAACAGAGTAGACCCATATGAGACATCTCCTGTAGGAGCTGTCTGATCAGGGTCCGCTCTGTTCGTATATGAAACAGTATAGATCAGGATCCATGCTTATAAAGCTTTTAGTTGAGTCTGAGATCGTTCTCAAGCTTTTGATTGGTCAGATTTGAGCCTTTGGCTCAAATCTGACCAATCAAAAGCTTGAGAACTCAAATCTGACCAATCAAAAGCCTGAGAACGAAACTCAGACTCAACTAAAAGCTTTATAAGCATGGACCCTGATTCTATATAGTTTCTGGCATGGTCTTTGTTCATTTGCTATCATAAACCTTCAGCTTATTCTATTAATATTCATATACAGTAGTAGTTATTAATTCTTATATGAATATTCATGATGTTAAGTGTTGAGCTCGTTAAATGGAATAACATGTAAAAAGCCAAAACCAATATGTCTAATATATTTGATGTACAATTTCTGCAATGGCCAAAATATTCTGCGTTCAAACAACATTATAAAAATCAGCTTATGAATATTTACTTGTAATTTTGTTTTGTATTTATATCTTAAATGCACATTCATCATTCAGTCTCGCATTTCCGTATAGAAAAAAATGTTGACACTAATTACAGAAGGCCTTTGCTTGTATATATGCCAACATGTACTGAGCATAGCAGTGCCGTATTCATTGGTCACCTATATGATTATATACATATACATGTACATGTACAGTAAAAACCGGACGTTCAATTTAGTATAAATATCGGTCTTAGAGAAAGGTGGCAGCTTAATGCAGACTGAACGTAATGTAGAAAGCTCCGCTAGACAACTGCCTAAAAGTATCTAAATTATTCTCTACTAGAATTCCGGTTTAGAGGGGTTTTACTGTAGATGGATATTGTATTGGATACAAAGACCATGGGCCCAACCGTACAATGTGACAAATGAAGATTGTTACTTGGTCAACAGCAGAATGAATCAAAATTCCTATGCTTCTAAATACATACCAGGACTCATCGTGTGTCTATGCTTTGCCTGTGTGCGCATGTGTGTACATGTGTGTGTACCCGCGCTCGCGTGTGTGTGTGCGTGTGTGAGTGCGAGAGTGTGTGTGTCCGTGGGTGGCCATGTGTGCGTATGTGTGGGTGGGTGGTTTGGTGTTGACTGTCACATAAGGAACTCAATAAGTAGCATATTATTGCACAACCATCATCAAGAGCTCTGCTATATATCACAAAATACTTCTTAGATTTGCAGGAGTTAAGTCTTTATTTGTAACATGGGGACTGGATCTTAGCAGATAAATGAGTAGAGGCATTTAAAAAACGAGCTCCTGTCATGAAGAATGAAACGTGGTTTATCAATACAATGTATTTCCCTCCCAACTGGTTGATAAACTTGACTATCTTAGACTTACAGAAGAACCCCTCTAAATCGACCACTAAGTGAATAAAAAGTAGTAAATTTACAAGCAGGTGGTAACTTAATGTAGTACGAAAGTAAGGAAGAAGGCTCCAATAGGAGCTCTCGGTGTTACTTTCGTCCTGCATTAAGCAGCCACCTGACTTTACATGTACAACTCAGAATTAGATTGTCGCTTTAGCGTTGGCTGTTTTGGAGTTTTCATATATAATGTAAGAATAAACCCAGCTATATTAGTACATGTAGGTGACAAAGGACTCCGAAGCCCACTTCTTGTTGATATAATATTATGCACGCTTAATTTTAGCCCAGTACCCCTATTAGCTATTCATTTCCCCAATTTTAAGCCATTGTCTCATAGGCTATACATGCATTTAGATCCAATCGATATGGATACATCTACTGAAAAGGAACATTTACTAGAAAAAGAAGACTTTAGAAATGTTTAGTTTTGAAACCATTGTGATAAATAGAGCAGTTGCTCCTATTTATCACAATGGTTTCAAAAAGTATCTTTTACAAAGGCGTCACTATATGAGGGAATGGGTTAAAACTAAATTTGTGGACATCATTTGCGTGTTTCGCAATCCATCCACAACATAGCAAGTTAAAGAACCTCGTGAGTGTTTGAAATACGCATAACCCCTTACCTCTTAGAGACACACGCATTTTGACTACTCAGCAAACAGAGTAGACACAAGTCAGACGGCCCTTGTAGGAGCCGTCTGATCAGGATCTACTGTTTGCTTATGAGCTGTCGGTGTAAATCAAGCATACCGGGCTATGCTAACAGCTGTTCAAATAAGAAAAGTGCATTGCATCAAAAGCCAGACTGTTGGTCAACACTGATGCTTTAACATATGTGTGGTATAAATATTGATAGAGTAATGTACCCCACTTGTGTAAACAGTTTCAAACTGCTGTTGACTTTTAACCATTTACTCCATGAATATTCATGTAAGAAATAACGACATCACGAATATCATTTAAAGTCATTTGTATAATGACATAATTCGAGGGCTTGGTGCAAAACTATTCTAACTCCTTCACTTTGTGAAGGAGTTAGAATAGTTTTGCACCAAGCCCTCGATATGAAGAAGGGAAATGTTGGCCGTGGCAGATGCGTAGTGTATTGACAACCGCAAGGCGAATACAGTAAACTCTCTCTAAACCGGACTTATAGAAGAGAAGAATTGAGATACTTTGAGGCAGGTGGCTGCTTAACCCATTCCCTCATATTGATGCCTTTTAACGCCTCTGCAAAATTCACCTGTTGAAACCATTGTGATAAATAGAGCATTTGCTCCTATAGGAGCAAATGCTCTATTTATCAAAATGGTTTCAAACTACAAAATCCTAAAATTTTCATTTTCTCTAGTTAATGATCCTTTTCGGTAGATTAGATTTATTCAAAGAGGTTTGCTCTAAAAGTAGCCTATGGGGTAATTGGTTAATGCAGGGTGAACGTCATGCTGAAAGCTCCCAGAGGAGCTTTCTGCATGACTATCATACTGCATTAAGCTGCCACCTGTTTCCAAGATCGATATTTATACCAAATTTATAGAGGGTTTACTGTACACAGTAAATAAGACATTATACAAGTAGTAGCGCTTTGAGAGTCCGTGAGATAATGCGTACTGTCATTGTGTTGTCTTTAACCTTTTATCTGACAGAGAGGCATTTTAAAGTACATGCAAATAGAGTAGACCCAGATCAGGCAACTACGATAGGAGCTGTGTGATCAGGGCTTGACCTGTTTCCAAAATAAATAATAAAAAATATATAGATCTGATTACATAGTTTCTGCTATGATCAAGAATTCCCTCATTCGTAATTTACCATTATAAGCATTCCTCTAATTCATATTCACGGGACATTTGTACATAAAATAACCACTAGATAGAGGGTTGAAGTCTTTGTAAATGTGTTGTTTATGAGGCAGTTTTATTTGCCAAACTATTGTCAACAAAAACAGTAGACACGGTGCATACAAAGTCCACGTTATACAAAAAATACGGCTAAACGTTTGAATGCGGGGAACACGTGTGCTGTCATTTGCAAACAGGGTAGACCAAGATCAGAGGGCTCCTAGAGGAGCCCTCTGATCAGGGTCTGCCATGTTTGTCACTCAAACGTCATTTGCCAAGTATACACATTCATGCTGAATGGACTCCGTCGTTAAACAGGTGGGTCATTCCATTTTGAAAATTCAGAAGTGAAAAGGATAAGTGGTTGATATTCGACTGTACATATGAACATGCCTACATGTTTCTGTATAAATAATTTATAGCAATTATATTAGACCAAGTGAATGGTAGGATGGATAATAACAACATTGATGAATCATCGGTACACAATAGATGTACAGTAAAACCCCTCTAAACCGGAATTCTAGTAGAGAAGTTAGATACTTTTAGGCAGGTGGCTATTTAATGCAGGGTGAAAATCATGCACAAAGCTCTGTATGATTTTCACTCTACATTAATCTGCCACCTGTCTCCAAGACCGAAATTTATACTAAATGGAACGTCCGGTTTAGAGGGGTTCTACTGTATGGCCAAACTTTGTGTGTAGAAAATCGGTAAACATTTAGCAGACTATGGGAGTATCCGAAACAACATTTGCAAGCAGTTTGGAACCAGATGAGACGTCGAGTGGATCGGCGTCTCATCAGGGTGCAAGCCGTGTGACACTTTGTGTACATGTTATGAACACAAATGTACGAATGCATGCTTCACAATTTGAATAAGACATGTGTCCAGCATGCTACAGGTTTGACCCTTGACCTCATGATTATACATGTAAGAAATTATGATATCATGACTATCAATATGAATGCGGGAAATTATATTTGACCGTTGCAAAAAAATGAGTCAGATCTATGATAGTCCAAAAGTTAAAAGACTCTTACATTATGGGGGTTAAACGCAGGTGGAAGCTTAATAAAGGATGAACGTTATGGAGAAAGCTCCCGTAGACGTTTTCTGCGTTGTTTTCATCCTGAATAAGTAAACGCCAGCTTAACCCTTAAGTATTCATGTAAGAAATAATGACATTGATCATGGCTGTTTATTAACTGAATTCTTATAATGACAATTGTAGACCGGATTAATTTGGTATTGGTAGAAACTATGGAGGCTGTACTATAATAATTTCATAAGCAAACACAGCATATCCTGATCAGACGTCTCCTATTGGAGCCGTCTTATCTGAGTCTATTCTGTTTGCAAATGCGTGAAAAGGCGTTTATATGAGGGAAAGAGTTAAATAACTTCTATGTTTATTCATAAGGTGGTCGCTGAACCCTTTCCCTCATATAAACGCATTTGCTAACAGAGTAGACCAAGATCAGACGGCTCCTATAGGAGACGTCTGATCTGGGTTTGCTCTGTTTGCAAATGGAATCTGATAGATGTATTTCTTTCCTTTCTAAAATGTTTACAATGTTCCACCTTCCATAATTCATTATAACTTTTTTGTCCATGAATATTCAGTAGGTATTGAAATTTGGAATTAACGTAGAACAGGGAAAGGGTTAACATATGTTTACTGTAGTTTGTGTTCCAGATAAGTGGGATCTCTTTGTGATTTGTAACGGTTCTTGGTTCAAAGCACAATGTAGCACGAAACATGTCAATGCATAACTTATTAATACAGTGTGTTTGAATCCTGTCCAAATAGGTATTTAAGCGAATATTATATTCATGAATCCATTTTAGCCTGGTTTTGTTAGTAAACTCGTCCAAATGTGTATTTCAAATCAATCTTGTTTACAGTTGGGGATGATTCTGCAAAAAAGTATTTTACAGATGTGACATTTTGAAAATATGTTTTAACCTTTTCCTCCATAAATACGCCTTTCTACGCCTCTGTAAAAGGCACCTGTTGTAACCATTGTGATAAATAGAGCATTTGCTCCTATAGGATCACAATGGTTTCAAACTACAAAATTCTAAAATTTTCCTTTTCTCTAGTTAATGCTCCTTTTCGGTAGATTTATTCAAAGTGATTGGATCTAAAAATAGCCTATGAGGTAATGGGTTAAAGCAACTCTATGTACTTGTCCTTTTACAGTACGCTAGACATAAAGCGAGAAAAAATAGTCATTGACAACCAAGCGTGCACAAATCATACGAGTTTCTAATGCACTGGTTCAACTTTTCAGTTGTTACGATATGTGTGTCTTAATTATCTCCTGATTTTGATCTAAGAACCGATTTGGTATTAAAACCTCGTGTATTCTCTCTTCCTCTCTGTCTGCCACGTTGAACCCACTATTATAAACTAATGAACGGTTAGTTCTATTCAGAGGAAAATTTTCCACCAAATCACCAAATCAATGTCCAATTTACTGCGGGGATTATCTTTTATTTTGCATTCTCTCGCGGACAACTCTCGCTAATTACGAGATTCTCCGTCGTGCGATGAAAGCAGATTAGTTTTTAGCATGCTTTGTGCATTTGGTAACAGACTAGCGAACAGTGTGGATGCAGATGAGATGCACATTGCCTCGGGTTGTCGTTAGGATCTAAATCTATTTGATTAAGTCTGTGTTTTAGAATCTCTATATGGGAGATAAAATTGGCGAAAACTGTTTATGCAGAAGACAATTTACTAAGCTAAGGGATAAGGGCCGATTAAATCCAATCATGTTTTATGTGACGTCTCCTAGCTGCAGGTGCACGGAACTCAAGTATTGATTCTTGGAAAAGTCGCTTGCCGCACGGAAAAGCTCATCTGTCACGTCCTGAAGGTTTGCCTGGAAGATATGTCAAACGCTCTCTATATTGTAAATAGTGCCATCGATTGCAGCAAGACTATATACTAACACTGTAGGTGTTTGTTTATTTGTTCAACCCTTTATTCCACAAACACGCCTCTAACCCTTTCCCTGTTCTATGTTTATTCCAGATTTCAGAACCTACTGAATAGTCATGGACAATTATAATGGAATATGGAAGGTTGAATATTGTAGCCATCGTAAAACGTAAAGAAGCAGATCTTTCAAATTCCTTTAGCAAACAAAACAGACCCTGATCAGGCGGCTCCTATACCATCTGGGTCTACTCTGTTTGCAAATGCGTTAAAAGGCTTTTATATGAAGGAAATGGTTAACGCCTTTGCAACAGAACAGGTCCATATCAGGCGGCCTCTGAAAATATATACATGTAGATCTGATTCTACAGTTTCTGCCATTGCAAAAATGCTTCGCATTCATTTGTCATTACATTGTATAACAGTAAAGCTAATTAATATTCATACACACATTAATTTTTACATGAATATTCAAGGGTTAAACTTTAAACAGATAGATTTCCTGGTACCTATTGTTTAATCGTCATATCTTAATCTTTTACTCCATAGATATTCAAGACAAATATAATGGTGTAATTAATATTTATTTGCAGAATTTCTGTAATGACATATGAACCTGAAAAGTTTTGCCATGGCAGAAACTGCATAATCAAATCTACATGCATATTATTTCATAAGCATACTGGCCAGACCCTCCCACAGACAGGTCCTACAGCAGCCATCACCTGTTCTGGACCTACGCAACACTGTATTTGCAAAGGCGAATCTGTGGCGTAAATTGTCAAAAATGAAAATGTTTTTGTTCACAGAGTTTTTAAAACAAAAACAATATTTACAAGACGAATACTGATGCAAGGCATTGGATCGCCGGGAAATTTGTGTACAAGGAAGGTTTTTAATAAGGAACTGTTTTGTTAAGACAATTGAAATACAACATTTCATTAAAAACTTAACGAAATATGTAGCCTCTAGAGTGTAATGACGTAGTGACCTAGTTTCGAACCCGACATGATCCATATTTGAACTTGACCAAGATTGCATGTGGACAAACATTCTGATAAAATTTCAGTAAGATCTGATAACATTTGTAGCCACTTGATGTGGTATCTCAACGGACAACAGACGAGGGACATCCAACGATCCTAAAAGCTCAGCATGAGCACGTCGTGCTCTGGTGAGCTAAAAAAATGAGGATAAATCAAAGACCTATATATACTATGGCATGCTGATAAAGAACTCTGTTGCAAACTGTAACAAGTAAATACCTGGTAAAACTATTATGACATATGCATTGTTGGAAGTATCACATGAAACTTGACACAAATATCTAGGGCGGTCATTGATTGGTTCAGAGGCATATTGACGATACCAAAACGTAAGAGGATAAATTTTTTATCCCGTCTCTACAGGCCCTAGTGACGTAATAAAGGGGTAGCATTTTAAAACTAAGTTTATATGTACAGTAGAGGTTTATTTGTATAGTAGGTGTAGGAATTTCTTCTTACAACAGGAACTATTTTTAATTTTTCTACAAATTTGTTTTACCAAAAATAACGTATAAGTTGAAAGAAAAAACACTTAATATGGATAATTATCATTAACTATCCCAGTAAAAACCCAAACCGTCATTAAAAAAAAATAGAAAGGAAAAAGAGAGAAAAAAAAAGTTTCGTCAGCGGTGAGAATCGAACCAGGGCTGACTGCACGATAGGCGACCGTGGTAACCACTACGCTATCAGGCCAGACATACTTCAAGGGAAATTGAAGATGTATATAAAGTTATCATGCTACTATATTGACGACTTTAAATAAAACAATAAAACTTCATTAAAACATGTATCACTCTCATGATAATTTAATCAATAAATTTGATAAATTTCTTTTTAAACATCGTATGAAGGTTTTTACATCACATATTTCACTACATCAATAATGCAGATAGAAACTATTCTCTGCCACGCTCTCATGAGCCAATTCATTTGATTCTCCTCACCGATGTACGCTGAATAGACCTTGTAAAACTTGTCGCTACCCCTCCTACATGGGTAAATACTTTTGAACATTCCATTAGTGATCGCCGCTCATGCGGCGATCAATAAGACCGATGTCTGTTGGTTTGAATAAAACATTTGCCGATTGACATTCCTATAATACAGTATAATATGTCCGAATTTCAGTTTTTAATGTACAGTAGAACAACAGCGAATCGACGATTAATGTACAGAAGAATAATTATGTCGGGATTAACGTTTGTATTGTGTAGTAGAATATGTCCCATTGGACGTACAGTAAAACCTCTCCAAACAGGAATTCTAGTAGAGAAGAATTTACATACCTGTTCTCTAGTTAATGCTCCTTTTCAGTAGATTTAATCTAAAAATAGCCTATGAGGTAAGGGGTTAAACTGATATACATTTATTTGTAAACTGACTGGCACAGTCTCATGGCCACAGCAAAAGCTACTGCCGCAATACCAGCGTATTAATGTTTTCATGAAACGACAATAACATAGCCATACGTACATGTATACATATTATATAAGCTATCCCTTCCCCTGGCATCCACAGAAGACGTAAACGTCTTAGTTTCAATTTGAGTTGCGTAAACTTTTAATATAATTCATAAACATTTAGATTAAATGAAACTGAAGAAAAAATCTTACAGAATACACTTATATCTCACAAATTCGACCATCGCACCAAAGGCGGGATCCCATCCCACCCCTATATCCACACTTTCACCTTAGAAATGTAACATTGCAGGGCAAGGTACAAAGGAAAAAATAAATGTTTCCGAGTGCTGCGGTTAAACTTTGACAGTATATGTATTGTCCGTTAGCTAAATCGTTTGGTATTCTTAATTTTTGTACTTCTAGAAAACGTTTCGATTTCATTTTCTATTTTTGGATTACTAAATAAAACGTCTTAAGTACTTAACATTTGGATGAACAGTCCGGATATTCCGAAAACTGGGTCTACTCTGTTTGCAAATGCGCGAAAACACGTTTATATGAGAGAAAGGGTTACGTATGATATAGTTACTAAGTAGACCCTCAGTGAAAGAGTTCTTGGCAATGCCCTCGACATGATTGTCTTACGGACATGCATCGGAGTTAAATTTGAAGAAAAAAACCCACCAACAACCCCGCACCAATCAAACAAATATAAAACTTATAAGCATGCATACACATTTCTATTATCCATTTGAATTTCATTGTATATGTAATATGTAGGACTTTATTAGGATTTGCGTTTGACTCTTGTCAAGATCAAAATGTTAAGGCTGTGAAAATACAATGCTCACTCATAGCTTAGTTTCTGCGAATTTCCTGCAAGATATTCCTGCGCTTGAAATTATGGCCGGGACAGACTTTTAAGAGCCTAACATTGGATATGAATTTCATTATAAAGCCTTTATCGTGGCATTAAGAATGATTTAGCATTCTTATGTGTTTCGTGATTGTCATTTATGAATATTCATGTAAGAATTAATGACATCATGAATATTACTTAGACTATTTTTATATAATGGCACATGAACACAGGACAGTTTGGTTCAGACAGAACCTGTAGATTTAGATCTATATTATACCATAAGCAAACAAAGAAGACCCTGATCAGACGGCTCCAGTAGGAGCCGCCTGGTCTGGGACTACTATGTTTGCACATGCATACAAAAGCGTATTTATTAAGTAAAGGGTTAAACAATTTTGCAACATAAAACTACGATGTCTTTCCATAATGTCTTTAGTTACTAATATTGTTAATTAATGATACTGGGCTCTGAATGTTTAAGAACAATTGCAAGTGATTGGTGATGCGGTTAGAATCTCAATGAAATGCTTGAGCGCGAGTTACAGTAATTGTTATGAAGCCCGGTGGAACATAGTTCAATGAAAACAGACGAGAGGCTTCGAAATGCGAGGGCGGCCAATATTATGTTCATAGTCGGGTGACTTTGTGGTATAGTTTTTTAAAACCTGGGTCAGGGAATTGTAAACCCGCGGCGGACACACTGTGGATGTCGAAGCTTTACAATAAATCACCCATTGTTTCAGCTCCTACTT
This sequence comes from Azorinus chamasolen, assembly GCA_963576725.1. Lineage (NCBI taxonomy): Eukaryota > Metazoa > Mollusca > Bivalvia > Cardiida > Solecurtidae > Azorinus > Azorinus chamasolen. Next base: position 9,288,120 of record OY755243.1, on the reverse strand, counting down.
CCTGACATCTGCACGATGAGACGACAATTGATCACATGATCTATGATATTTGCATATCCGCACGCGCAGTGACGTTGTACCATTTCCAGGCAACTCTTCCCTAAGTGCTTTCCCCAGTTCCATCTACAGACCCGGTTCCGGAGATGAACGATTTTTTCCAGAAGTATTTCTAAGCCCGCTTCCGTTCCTTTCGACTCTGGTTCGTGATGAAAGCGAAACACCTGCAATGTACACGTAATATTGGGATGTTTCTCATCTGTCACCGCTTGAAATATTTATGAAAACACAATGATCACCGGAACTGTATCGACAGGTTTGTTCGATTGGCATCGTCAATGTTTGATGTCTCCGTTCCATTATCGTGGTTCCAGTTCGATATAAACACAAGAACACGTGTATGGAAACTAAATACGGATTATTTTATCGATATCAAAGAAAAATGAATGTGAGAAAAAGGATATTGAGCTGCATGCAGAACAACTATGTCCATGACCTACTTGTGGTGTCGGTGGTTGAACTCTTCCGAAACAATACCTTTAACATAAATGCAAATATTAAAAACGCTGTTTCCAGCATGACTATGTTCTAATACTGAGAATGTACATGTATACACGTATTTCAAATACATTGTTTTATGGACGCGTGTCCCTGTGACTTGCAAAGCAAGGTACTGAGCACATGGCATTATCCCCGGAGACGCATGCTATGTCATTTGCAAACAGCGTAGACCCAGATCAGAGGGCTCCTAGAGGAGCCCTCTGATCAGGGTCTGCACTGTTTGTCCTTCAAAATCATTTAGAAAGTTTAAGCTTTTCCTATTGATTGGACTCTATAGTTAAAAACTGGTTGGCTATATTTCATTCTGATAGGGTTAATATCTTTTGTAATGCAATTAACTCATAGAGACGCATTTTCGCGACTTTGCAGATAGAGCAGACCCATATCAGACTGATCCTGTACTAACCGCATGATCATGGTCTACTCGCTTTGCTAAAAGGATTGCATATACATGATTATACATGTTCTGCATTTTCCAAAACGAGTGTGTGTTCATTACAAAGATAAGTTTATAAATACATGTATGCATGATGTCACTTACCTGAATATTCATAAGGCAGATGGATAATATCTACCTTAATGAAACATTTGTATCCGATTGGTGGCTGTTTGTGCTATACAGTAGAATCTGCCTTTCATTTATTGAACATAGAAGTCTTAAAAAGCATGTGATTTCTTATTGCAGGGCAGATGTAATGCAGAAAGTTCCTATATAACTTTCTGCCGTACCTTTGACATGCATAAGGCTACGGTCTGCCTTATAGACCCACGATTAAACCTCTTTTTGATGACCGCTTAAACACAGGTTTCACTGAATGTTTAAGTGTAGAACTGGATACAAATTATAGGATTCACATAAGCTGATTCCTTACATTGCTATGAAAAAATACCGTCTCCTTAAAATTGGATCTGGTGCACAATTTTGACTTCTTCCGACTCGATCAAGCTTTTGAGAACTATTGTCCGTGTGTCAAACAGTAGCTTCAAACAGTTTGGATTCCTATGAGACGCCGAGTAAATCAGCTCTCGGATAGCAGGGTTATGATTGAATTATAGCATATGAACGAATTTGTGAACCCACGGTGATGGAATACAGCAATACCTCTCTAAACCGGCCGTTAAATTAAGTATAAATATCGGTCTTGGAAACAGGTGGCAGCTTAATGCAGGGTGAAAGTCATGCAGAAAGCTCCTCTAGGAGCTTTCTGCATGACTTTCAGCCTGCATTAAGCAGCCACCTGCCTATAGTATCTAAATTCTTCTCTACTAGAATTCCGCTTTAGAGAAGTTTTACTGTATTACGCTGGGTTTAGTCGAAGAGAAAATGAATTTGGCAGAAACTAATATTTTATTTTGTTAGAAACTGATGTTTTATCAGTAAACTCATTAATTTCCCGGTGATAATTGTTCCGTAAATGAGTTCGATTATTTTATTACTTTCACGTGTACTTGACAAAATCAACAGACCGTTGGTAATATTCATGTCAAAGGAAAGACATGGAAAACAGACCAGGCAAAGATTTTATCATGCACAATAAGATACAAATTAGCAATGTTCTTTAGAGCTATTTCGAAACTTCGACCCACAGTCAGACTATTTCAGATACAATCGATAATATAAGCATTCGAAATTGCTCGTGATGCACATCTATCCGATTCGGGAAAATTCGACAAAGACGAGTTTTACCGAGAGTGTTTGTTGCTACGAATAGTATATACAATAGACTTCAAATAATGCACCAAGGTTTTTCCTTCTTAACTCCACTGTAACAAAATAACCCCTACTTAACCATTTACTCGGTGAATATTCATGACAGAATTAAAGACATCATGAATATCAATTAGATAAAGTTTCGTAAAAGCTATGGAAACAGAAAGTTTTGGCCATGGCAGAAACTAGAATCATAATTTATCTATATCATACCATTCATGTAAGCAAACAGGGAACATCCTGATCAGACGGCTCCTACAGGATCCGTCTGATCTTGGTCTACTTTATTTATAAAGGCGTATTCATGAAGTAAAGGGTTAACCTTTTCCCTCATATAGACGTGTTTTCACGCATTTGCAAACAGGCTCCTCTAGGAGCCGTCTGATCTGGGTCTGCTCTGTGTTGCTAATATAATTTGATAGATCTGTTTCTTTACTTTCTAAAATGTCTACAATATCACACCTTCCACATTTCTTTATAACTATTTTGTTAATGAATATTCAGTAAGTATTGAAATTTGACCTAAATACAGAACAGTGAAAGGGTTTAATGATGGAGCTGGCGCAATTTTGCCTACTTCCGAACCGATTAGGCTTTTGAAATTGTCTCGGCGTCTCATCTGGATCTCGGCTGTTTGCACACTTGTGTCATGTCGCGGATAGCGGGGTAAGAGTTAAAACGGACACGTTATCCTAATTTGAGCATTGAAATGTTTATATTAATGCATTTGCTCCCAGTGGATTCTTCCATGCTTATATATTGGATTAGTCTATCTTTTATCTAAGGGATGTCTGGTCTAAATGTTCCTTTTTGTTTTGTTTTATATTGAATTTCCTATCAGCAAACAGTGCAGACTCTAATCAGACGCCGCATTATGCGGCGTCTGATCAGAGTCTACACTGTTTGCCTACGTCCCATATATGGGATCGTGGGAGCAAATGGGTTAATGCATGCACTTGAATAGCTCTGATCTAACATTTCGACCACTAACGGCATTTTTTCAAAACCTTATCATGTCCTTAGTGGCTGAAATATTATGTCAGAGCTATTCAAGTATTTATGTATTACCGGTATATTAATTCCCTTTTTGGAATATTATCTTCATTGTGAAATGTTTATAACTTTAGCAAACAGTCGGAGACTTTGACTTCTTGTCACCCATAGCATACCACTTTAACCCTTTCCCTGTTTAATATTCATGAAAGAAATAATCTCGCCATGGATATGAATTAGCCAAACTATTTTAAAGCAAATACTAACACAGGAACTTTTGTCTGTGGCAGTTGGTGCAGAATCAGACCAATATTATTTCATAAGCTAACAGACCAGATCGTGATCAGATGGCTCCGACAGAAGTACAGTAAACCCCTCTAATGCGACCACCAAAAACGAGTCTAATTGAGAGTGGTACATGCAGGTGGTAGCTTAATGCAGGACGAAAGTAATACAGAAAGCTCCTATAGGAGCTTTCTGCATTACTTTCGTCCTGCATCAAACAACCACCTGCTTATAGAGACAGCTATGTTTATTCATTAAGTGGCCGCATAAGACGGCTTTTGTAGGAGGTCTGATCAGGGTCTGATATGTTGATCTGATTTTACAGTTTCTTTAGCAGCCGTTGTGCCCTTTGATCATACGCATTATAAAATATCAGCTAATAAATATTCACACATGTATCATTTCTTGCGTGACTGTTTATCAGATATAGGGTCAGCCCTTTCCTAATTAGTGAACAGACCGCTTCTTGAGTATTCAACTTAAATTTTTATATGGTAAAAGTTTCAAAAGGAAATTGTTTGCTTAGATAACGGAAACTGTAGGTTCAGATATATAATTTCAGAAGCAAACAGTGTAGACCCAGATCAGATGGCTCTTATAGGAGCTGTCTGATCTGGGTCTACTCTGTTTGCAAAAGTGTGAAATTGGTTTTACATGAAGGAAAGGATTAAAACGATACTTATGAAACAGTTGCTGGTGCATGCATCGGTTGAATCATACAGGCGATAGGAAGGGACATCGCCATCTCAATCAGTATACAGTAGAACATGTCTTAAGCGGCCATAAAAATGTCTAAGTATGGGTCTGTAAGGCAGATGGAAGCTTAATGAAGGTCACTAGGAACTTTCGGCATTACTTTTTCCCTGCATTAAGCAACCATCAACTTTTTTAAGACTCCTATTTTCAATGAATGAATGACCGCTTAGAACAGGTTCTGCTGTACACCTTTACGGTGATATTGCAACATGATACAGTAAATCTCTCTATAACGGCCACTAAATTTCATCCATGTTTTGTGTTACATGCAGGTGGATAGGAGCGTTCTGGTTTACTTTCACCTTGCTTTAAGCAGTCACCTGCCCTAAATACCATCTAATTAACACAATTTAGTGGCCGTTATAGAGCGGTTTTACTGTATAACTTTCCAAGTGAAACTAACTGTAATATCCTAATTACTCTTAAGTAATCACCCGGTATCCTCTTGAAACGATATATCATGTGCTGTGTGAGATGACATGTTTGTATCTTTTTTTTGCTGTGATATCATATATTGTTTTCTATGAGACTATGTCTTTATTGCATAGTCTTGATTGCTGTGAGACTTCATTGCTGTGAGACTATGTCCTGATTGCTATAAGACTATGTCTTCATTGTTGTGAGGCTATGTCTTGATTGATGTGAGACTCTGTCTTGATTGCTGAGAGTCTACCTTGGTTGTTGTGAGACTGTAGTGTTTTTTGCTGTGAGATTATATTTTTGATAAGAGTATGACTGCCTGTCGCTGTGAGAATATAATTATGTTGTTTCGCTATGAGAGTGTTTTTTTTGTTGTTGTTTTTTGCTGTGAGATTATATTTTGTTTTTGCTATGAGAGTTCTCTTTGCTGTGAGATTATTATTGTTTTTGCTGTGAGAGTTTTCTTTTGCTGTGAGATTATATTTTGTTTTTGCTATGAGAGTTCTCTTTGCTGTGAGATTATATTTTGTTTTTGCTGTGAGAGTTTTCGTTTGCTGTGAGATTATATTTTGTATTTGCTGTGAGAGTTTTCTTTCGCTGTGAGATTATATGGTTGTTGCTATGAGGGTATCTTGTTTATGTGAAATTTTATCTTTTGCTATGAGAGTGTCTGTTTTGTTGTGATATTATATTTGTTGCTATGAGAGTGTCTTTTTGCTATTTTATCTGAGATTATAATTTTATGTTGCTGGGTTGTTTTTGCTATGAGAGTGTTTTTCGGTTTGGTGTGAGATTATATCTTTTTTGCTATGAGAGTGTCTTTTTTATTTGAGATTATGTTTTCCGTTGTGATATTTATATTTGTTGCGCTGTGAGATTACTTTTCAGATAAAGATCTAATGCGCACTTGTCTTTCTCCTACACGAATTTTGCTGATTGAATTTCACATTATAGTTTTCTTCGTTTGTTTATTTAATTATAAATAATAACATGCACACAAAATAATATATGTAGGAACAACTAATAACATGCACATATACAATATATTTTTTAATATTGACCGAAATCTCTCTAAAACGACCACTACAAAGATGTCTTATTCTAGATCTTATAGGCTGCTGGTAGGTTAATGCAGGACGAAAATAATGCAGGACGAAAATAATGCAGGACGCTTCTGTGTGAAATTTTCTACATTTCCTAATGGTATATATCTATACATGTTATATATCTACACGTTATATATCTACATGTTATTCAGTTACATGTTATATATAGTTACATGTTATATACAGTTGAACATAGATATCTCGAACTCGGATAACTCGAACTTCGAGATAACTCGAACTAAAATATCGGTCCTTCCAAAATTTCCTCTAAAATGTATCACTACGCTTTTCTAGAAACACGTGTGACAGCTTAATACAGGTCTAAAGTAATGCTTAAAGCTCTGGTGTGAGCTTTCAGCATTGCTTTAGACCTGCATTAAGCTGTGAAATTGAGAAATTGTCCATATTAGAAATCGGATAACTCAAACTTTGGTTATCTCGAAGTAATTTGTATGACCTCTTGAAATTCGACATATCACAGTTCAGCTGTAGCTACATTGTGATATAGCTCCATGTTACATAGCTACGTTATAGTATCTACATGGTATATAGCCATCACAGTATCTACATGGCTCTTTCAAGAGCTGTCTGATCTGGGTCTACTGTGTTTGCAAAACAAAATTATGCATCTGTGAAGTAAAGGTATAAAGCACGCGCTTGTGTCTAATTCAAACAAATGACAACTTTGCAGTCAATGCACAAGGATAATTTGAAATATCGTAAAATACATTTAAGACGCATTATATGATAAATTAATATTAATGGTTGCGTGTCAGCAGCAGATTTAATGCTCAGTTTGCTATTATATGAGATAATAATACCTTTAAATAATATCAAACGCTAGACTGTACATGTATAATTCATGATTCCTCTGCTCTTGAATAAATGAGAATTCGAATGAAATTATGCTTTAGAAAAATCATTAAATTTTCCTCCGCCAACTGGCAGAATGAAACTATTATTTTCGAAGATTATAGCTATTGACAGATATGTTGATGGGTATTGAACCGCTTAATCATTTTTGTAAAGTAAAATGCAAAGAAAAAAAAACTTGTCAAAAACATTTAAATTCGAACAACTGCTTTTTTAATTTCAAATGATCCAAAAAGTGATTGATTTTGTTTGATTTGAGATGTGGGCGGGGTCATGCTCGGCACGTGACGGTTTTAGTTATGGGGACTTTTTGTCAGTGAAGAGGGCACCTGAACGTCGCCAGTGTTAACCCTTATCCAATTATCCGCAACCTGTTTCGTATTTTCAAACAGTTTGGATCCAGATGAGGCGACGGGTAACTCGGTGTCTCATCTGGATCCAGGCTGGTTACCACTCAGTCAATGTATTCTCAAAAACTTCACAGAAATCGGAAATTGTTAAAATTGCACTATAGGTCCTAATTGGAGTAGAGAGTACTTGTTTCACAACGAGGTGAGGGTTAAATAATCGAATGTATAGAGGCAGGAGGGGTACCATAAGCCACACCTGAGGCGACCATGCTGGCCAACACCTGATGGCCACACTAGCATTGTTCGTCTCCATTTTGCACACGTGCGTTTTTCCATTTTGTCCAACCCATTCCCAGAGCCCGCAGGTGCGGCCACGCTGGGTATCAAAGCTGTAACGGGGGTCGTAACACCAAAGACCAAAGGCCTGGGCGCATCGCCTGCCCGGTGTTAGGGCTTGCCTATGCTAATTTTTCATTAATTTATATTTTCCATTCTTTTTAATGAGAATTTCAACGGCTGTTAGAAGAGATTGAAAACATTCCCCGTCCCTCTCATCCTCACAATAGAGATGTTTCGTTCGATAAAATCGAATGTCAACATGAAGTCGTATGCTTGTTACCCATAGCTCCTCGCTCTCGCTAAGTATTATTCAGGGACAAAGGTCGCCATAGATTTCAATGTTTCAAAATAGTTTTTGTTTTATTTCTTTGCAAACCAACTGCAATCGTTTCAACCTGTCTGGAACCTCGTGGACTGCAGTCATAATGGATCTTTCATCTGGATCAAAACTGTAGTTGTAGATATGTTTACAAGTGTAATCGTGCACTGTCATCTAGTCCAGAACTAATATCCAGAGGTCAAGACGCGTAAATTTATACATTTTCAAGAATAGCTCCTTTATTTCTCGAACAAACCCAACACTGTGACCACTCTTTAGAATCGTCTCAAAGAGACAATTCTAAAGACTGGTCGCAGTATAGGGTTTGGTGGAGAAATGACGATTTTAGTATCTCAGTATACACATTTACCTGTTGCTCTGATCGTCTGTCACGTTTGTATTTTTTTCCAAATTTCAAACATTATTGACGCAACCCTTATCCCGATGTGAAAAAAAGAGAAAAAAGACAAACAAACAAGAAAACAAAATATCTGTTCAAAATTGGAATTGGCGCAAATTTGACAACATCCGCTACCATCAAGTTTTTGAGAAACTATTTGCCGCACGTCAAACAGCTTGGATTCAGATGAGACGCCGAGTTACTATGCGTCTCATCTGAATCCAAGCTTTTTGCAAATGCGAGTTAGATCTCGAGTAAGGATTATTATCAAAGTCCTTCAACCCTGGTCTAAAGCATCAACATTGGTCGACTATTCGCAGAATTTCATCATTTTTCACGGTGTTGCGCGGAGATGCATTAGATCAAACAGGACACAGGACTTGTCTGATCGTGATGCCGAGAGATCGATAACAGGATCGATTTCATCCATACAGGTGGGCCGGATGTGACACCAATTATTTCTATTATTAATTATTGTTTCAGCACTCGACATCGACTGCATGCATTAAAAGCCATGTGTAACGAGGAGCAATTATGAAACAATATTCGCCGCAAATGATAATATTAACCCTTATCTCGCTGTGAAAAAAATAATGTCTCCTCAAATTTAGATCTGGTACACAATTCTGATTCGATCAAGCTTTTGAAAAGCTTGACCGAGTATAAAACTGCTTGGATCCAGATGAGACTCCGAATAACTCGGCGTCTCATATTGATCCAATTTGTTTGAAAAAAAAAAGATAGTCGCGCCGTGGTTGGCGGGAGAATGGTTAGTCACTATAGGTAAACGTATCTAACAGATTATTGCAAATAGTGTAGAACCAGATCAGTCGATATACTAGAGAAGAGACTAGAAAAGAGACTACACTGCTTGAAACTCGTCAGTATCTACAGGTCTTTATTGGATTGTTCACATACATTTAGACTGATCTGGGTCTAAACTATTTGCACAATATTGACCGGCTCTTTTCAGTTTCTATGGTCTCTTTTTACAGGTACAATAAACCCCGCTAATGCGACCACCTAAATGATGTATAAATTATGGGTGCTAGATGCAGGTGATTGCTTAATGCAGGACAAAAGTAATACAGAAAGCTCCTAGAGGAGCTTTCTGCATTACGTTTGTCCAGCATTAAGCAACCACCTGCTTATAAAGACACCCATGTTTATTCATTAAGTTGTCACATTAGAGGGGTTCTGCTGTATATTACAAGATATATTATACAGTAACCCTTCTCTGCAATGTCAACTCTGATATTAACTCTTTAGCTCATGTAGCTGGTTAGGGCGGTTGTAATGTAGAACTTCTATAGGAGCTTTCTGCATAAATTTCGTCCTGCATTAAGCTACCGCTGGTATTTAAGACCCATTATTAGACAACTTTTTGGTTGCTGAAGGCAGGTCGTCGTAGCTTAATGCAGGACGGGCGTTGTGTAATTTCAATCACCAAAATGCCACATAATACTCGTAAGAAAACGGCCCAAGTTGATCTAGATCAATACAGAGACTGATCGGGTACTATCAGACACTGTATTGATCTGGATTCATTGATCAATGAAGATTTTATGCGTTTTTAAACATGTGGCTGCTTAATGCATGCTGAAAGTCGCTCCGAGAGGAGTTTTCTGTATTACTTTCACCCTGCATTAATCTGCCACCTGTCTTAAAGACCGATAATGACATTTGTTGTAGAGTTCGAACTATCGGGGGTTTACTGTATACATGCAGAACCCCTCTAATGCGACCACCTAAAAGAGGAACAATTCTAAGTTCTATATGTAGGTGTTAGCTTAATGCTGGACAAAAGTAATGCAGAAAGCTCTTAGAGGAGCTTTCTGCATTACTTATGTCCTGCATTAAGCAAACACCTGCTTATAAAGACACCCATTTTTATTATTTAAGTGGTCGCATTAGAGGGGTTCTACTGTATATATGTGCCGTATATGATTTAACAAGGCTATACATGTACAGTAAACCCCTCTAAACCGGAACTGTAGTAGAGAAGAAAGTTCCAGGAGGAGTGTTCTTCACGACTTTCTCCCTGCATTAAGCTGCCACCTGTTTCCAAGACACCTGTTTGCAAACACTAGCGTTCGGATTTGAGGGATTCTACAGCATGTGATTTAACAGGGGTAGCGTCGTTATAAAAGTTCAGGTAATAAATATTAATACATTCATAATTCCTTACATGAGGTATTAACCCATTACCTCATAGGCTATTTTTAGATTCAACTTCTTTGAATAAATCTACCGAAAAGGAGCATTAACTTGAGAAAAGGAATTTTTTAGAATTTTGTAGTTTGAAACCATTGTGATAAATAGAGCATTTGCTCCTATAGGAGCAAATGCTCTATTTATGACAATGGTTTCACAAAGTGACTTTTACAGAGTCGTCAAAAGTCGTCAATATGAGGGAAAGGGTTAAAACGTTAATTCGGACGGCTCCATTCAGGTGAAAGTAAGTTGGTGAGCGTTTAGAAATCAGTAATACGGTTTCCGGTTGACATATGCCACCGTACTCAGCATCTTATATGGTCATATTCCTTATTGGTCCGTTTAAGCCAGACTCCAAGACTATAATTATTTTTGCTTGAATCTTGGTTCGTCCTCAAGCATCTGATTGGTTAGACTTTGAGCTCAGCTGAAAATCTGACCAATCAGATGCTTGAGAAAGAACTCTGGCTTAAATACAGAAGTTTATAATCGCGACACCGTGTGTCCCTGAGATGGGACATAGAATAACGATGAATACAGTGAAAGAATACCGTAAATACATATGATGATGTGCTCTTTGCTTCACAAATGCAATTGATAGCAACTCTGGCAGAAACTATCTTCAAATTCAAACTGAGATTCGTTCAAAATACATAATTTGCCGAGTCCACTAACTAATGTGGGTTGGCATGAATTAGGAGCCGTCTGATCAGGGACTGCTTTGTTGGCCTACGGAATTATGTAGATTCTGCCATGTCCAAAGAATGCCGTGTTCGTATGCCATTATAAAATATTTCAGCTCATGAATATTCATGATTTCATTATTTCTTACATCAATATTCACGAAGTAAATGTTTCATTAAATGCCGTCTGCAGCTAATTGCCGTCTGCAACACATTCTGAACAGACCTTTTCTTCTATTTCCTAGAATAATAAACATGATTATACTATCAAATAGGATAGATCCTGATGAGACAGTGAATTTATGGACAAATCATCAGAGTCACAACCGTCCATGCATGTATTACAAATGCACCAGCTGGCTGTGAGAAAGTTAAAGCAGACGTCATGTGACAATAGAGCGCTATGGGCCCCGGTCCTTGGGAAGCGGCAGGTGCGAGCGTCCAGTGTGTCACATCGGCCGGCACACCAGCCAGTCTGTTCAGCTCGTATTTAGTTTGAAGGTTCCGCTTCGTGCTTGTGCCATATGCTACAGTTTCCACAAATCCCGCCAAGCCTGTATGTATGTGTGTAGCCCAAACCACCTGGTGCCCATGGTGACGATAATAGTCGCATTTAAAGTGGCACACTATGGCCCTATTGTCGAACAGATGATCCCTTATAAAGAGTGAAAGTAAAGATAATTTAATTGAGGGGAACATTGCATCATAGATAGCAAACGGAGTTGACCCAGATCAGACGGTCTCTGTAGGAGAAGTCTGACTAAGGTCTGCTCGGTTTGCTGATTAAATTATAGTAGGTAATCCTGCAGAGCTACAGATAAAGGTGCGTACTCAAATACTAAAATTGTAATTTCTCCACCGAAACCTATGTTGTGACCACTCTTTAGAATCGTCTCGAAGAGACGATTCTAAAGAGTGGTCACAATATAGGGACAGGCGGAGATATAAAGAATTCATTCTTGAAAATGTTTAAATTTACGCATCTTATCTGGACCTCTGGATAATGGTTTTAAAGTGTCATCCTATGTTCATATGTTATGAGAAAAATCATCTTATAATCATCTAATAAATATTCATGACGTCATAATTTCTTAGATGAATATTCATCAGGTAAAGGTTTTGTTGTTGAACGATGTACAGTAGAACCTTTCTTAAGCGACCGTATATTGATTGGACACATGAAACTTAAAAAGCAGGTGGTTGCTTAATGCAGGACAAAAGTAATGCAGAAAGCTCCTACTGGAGCTTTCTGCATTACTTTTGACCTGCATTAAGATACCACCTGCCTTACAAACCTTTATTAAGAGCTCTTTTTAATGGCCGCTTAAGAGAGGTTCTACTGTTCATGTATTACAAATGCATCGCAGTAAAACCTCTCATAGACATCCTTACAATGTATGCAAAAAACATTTTGCCGTACAACACACGAGCTGGTTTTGTTGTAACTCTGTTTACCTGTGCAAACAGTTTAGATCCACATGAGAGTCTGAATAACTTGGTATCTCACTATGATCCAAACTACTAAGCTGTGATTATGTTTCTTGAAAGAAAATGGAAGAAAATTAAAAAAGAGAAATTGTGGCAGACGATAAATTTTGCAGACGACATTACGCAACAGCGAAGGAGATAATGCTGGGAAAATGCAACGCAGAACGTCCACAAAAGAACATTCTGCATTAATTCTTTCCGTATTTATCAATTTAGCAGCCATCTACTGTCCTTTAGATCCCCTATTTACCATCTACATAATAATTACGCATTTTTGCAACTTTGCGAACAAAGTATACCTCGCTTAAACAATTGTGTGATCAGAGCCTGTTCTGATTTCTCACATGTTCAGATCCCACGCTCTCTGGTTCAAATGTCATTCATTTTCCTTATTTATCATTTTAACCCATTCTCTCTCTGACTATTTTTAGACCCACCTCTTTGAATAAATCCACCGACCGAAAAGAAGCATTTACTAGAGAAAAGGAAAATTTTAGAATTGTGCACTTCTGAAGCCATTGTGATAAATAGAGCATTTTTCTCCATTTATCACAATTATTTAAAAAAATGTCTTTTACAGAGACGTCAAAATGCGTTAATATGAGGCAATGGGTTAAACTAGAGTAAATACATGTAAACATTATTCCCAGATTCTTGTATAAATTGCAATCAAGTAAGAGTTACAAGTTTCGGTAATTGATATGACAGTAGAACCCCTCTAATGCGACCACTTAATGAATAGATATGGGTGTCTTTATACGCAGGTGGTTGCTTAATGCAGGACAAAAGTAATGCAGAAAGCTCCATTACTTTTGTCCTGCATTAAGCTACCACCTGCATCTAGCACCCAGAATTGTACCTCTTTTAGGTTGCCGCATTAGTGGGGTTTTACTTGTACAATGTATTAACGTATACTGTGACACTGCCGCCATTGCTTTATGTGTTGTACTGCTCAAACCAGTGCTAGGGACAGTGTGAGTAGTGTTCCACTTTTCATTTAAACTGTTCGTGAACAGACTCAATAACACCGAGTCTGCAACCTTCTCTTTTTGCATTGCTGCTGTTGCTTTCCAATTATTTCCTACTTTCAGATTTTTTGTGCAACCTCTTGTTTTGCAACAGGGTTTTGTGTACGGGTGTTTTACGTCTTTAGATCTATCAAACTATTCTGAACTACAGTAAATACTCGATACTACGAAATTTTCGTAATGAAGAATGTAGCCAAGGTTTTCTGCATAACGTTCACCCTGCATTAAGCTGCCATCTGTCTTAAAGATATATAATAATACGCAATTGATTGTTCGTATAATGGAGATTTCATTGTACAGTAGAACCCCTCTAATGCGACCACTTAATGAACCGACATGGGTGTCTTTGTAAGCAGGTGGTTGTTTAATGCAGGGCAAACGTAATGCAGAAAGCTCCTCTAGGAGCTTTCTGCATTACTTTGTCCTGCATTAAGCTACCACATGCATCTAGCACACATCATTATGCCTCTTTTAGGTGGTCGAATTAGCGGGGTTTTACTGTATATATGTTTAGTATCAGGTGAGCCCGTTTCAGATAATGTTCAATCGGGGTCAAGATTTAATCCCTAGGTAAAACGACAAAAACAAATTTCATTCTATATATAAACAATATATGATGTATACATTTTGATTGATGCGACCAGTTATAGAATTCTTACATCACATTATGGCTTTTGACAGGCTGGGCATTGCTTGTGCGTCTGGGCTTGATACTATAATTATGTCTTGCTGATCATGCTATTTATTTCTAGCGTGGAATTAAATGTTATAAATGAAAAGCCATTGTCTTAGGGAGAGAAATTTTATAAGACACACTGCAGTCTTTCATTTCAGTCATAGCATTCTAATGTGTACAGTACAATAGAACCTGTCTTAAGCGGCCATCAAAAAAGGGGTTTAGTATGGGTCTTTAAGGCATGTGGTAGCTAAATGCAGGTCAAAAGCAATGCATAAAGCTCCTGTATGAGCTTTCTGCATTACTTTTCCCTGCATTAAGCGATCGCCTGTTTCTTTTTAAAATTCCTATGTTCAAAACATGAATGATTGTTTAGGACAGCTAGTAAATATTCATCATGTCTCTGTTTCTTATATGAAAATTCAAACAGGGAAACTGTTACTTAACCCTTTCCCTGTTCTATATTTAGGCCAAAATTTTAATACGTACTGAATATTCATTAACAAAATAGTTATAAAGAAATATGGAAGGTGAAACATTGTAGACATTTTAGAAAGCACAGATTTTTTTTTATCAAATTCTATTAGCAAACAGAGCAGACCCTGATCAGACGGCTCCTCTAGGAGCCGTCTGATCTGGGTCTGCTCTGTTTGCAAATGCGTGAAAACACGTTTATATGAGGGAAAGGGTTAATAGAGACACATTTTAAGGCATTTTCAAACATTCAAGCATTTTCGTGACCAAACAGCTCTTGTAGAACTTATTGGATAATAATATTGATGTGATTCTCCCGTTCCCGCCACAGTTAAAACCCCGTTTGGCGTTTTAAATTTTCATCTAAATGATATCCATCCATGAAGTCATTATTTCTTACATGAATATTCATTAGGTTAATGGTTAATGTAAAACCCCTCAAAACCGGAATTCTAGTAGAGAAGAGTTTAGATACTTTTAGGAAGGCGGCTGCTTAATGCAGGGTGAAAGTCACGCAGAAACCTCCTAGAGGAGCTTTCTGCGTGACTTTTACCTTGCATTAAGTAAACGTTTCATGGAAAGTTTTTGCTTTGATAATAACTGAAGAATCAGATCTCTGTCATGTTAAAAGCAAACAGGACACATCCTGATCAGACGACGCCCTATACTTTAAGTCTTACCTTCTTATCTGGGTCTGCTTTATTTGCAAATTCGTGAATAAAAGTTGAGGGTTAAGCCCTTCTCTTGATTAGTTTACATAGCTTAAATTGTCAATTATATAATGTTTAACGGCATTGCTAACATGACGTAACGCTACGTGTACACACAATAAATCTCTTCTGTCAGTGTTTCCTGGCTACCAAATCTGCACCGTCAGTCCAAACAACTTCTTAAAATTATGAAGATTCTAAAATAATCGCATTAGCCAGATTTACCTTAACAACGAAGTGTCTTCTAATATTCTTAATGAAAATCCCAGATTGAATCGGAGAGACTCGGGTGTCATCCGCGTATCTGTGCCCATGAATGGACGACCCACCTGCGCCGACTTAACAAGATTAGGCACTGCGTAATCCGTGATAAGTACCAAGCCTGATCGCCCATAATAGGATGTCAGGCTTTAGGACCAGATGTAAGTAAGAATTGTAAAGCACGAAACAAAAGTGGGAGTTCGTGTATGTACATGAGTGCTTATATTCAAACCCCTTTCCTGTTATGGGATTAACCCTTTGAATGCTGCGGATTAATTCACAATCTCATTCACCAAACGGTTTGGATCTAGGTAGGACGCATAGTAAAATATGTGTCTCATCAAGATTCAAATTTTTTGATTATCCAAGTGTATAGTTGTAGGTGAATGACCATATAGCTTGTGTCTAAAAATGTAAACTAGAGAAAATTGGCTTAGACTGCTAAAGGTAGCACACACCTGTACCAATAACAGAGATACACCGACTGAAACGAAGTACAAATCAAAACACACAAACACTCTAAAGAGGTCGTTGATCTTAATATGATGGCATATGTCAACACAGTTGATAATGTAGCCATGCCAAATGATAATCACATCTTAGATGGTCTATAAGTAAACAGAGCAGACCCTGATCAGACGGCTCATACAGGAGCCGTTTGACATAGGTATACTCTGTTTGCAAAGGACCCAAAAGGTGTATATGGCAGAGGACTTAATGGTATGATTTTCTGCAAAGGGGTTTCACCATGTTTGCACTGCATTAATCCTTTATTCCCTGATATTAATTAGCTGACCTTTTTACAATGGTGTATGGGCTTTGGATTTTTTTTACTATGGTAAAAACTTTAGAATTTCATAAACAACCCCTGAATGCTGACCTGATCCGTCTGGTAAAGGCATTTAAAGGCTTATTCATGGAGTAAAAGGTTACCCTCGTTGTAATTCTTAGTGGACTCCTCCAAATATGTATTGTAAATGAATCTAATGGCAGTGGTCATCACAGTGATCATTCAGTGGCAGTGGACGTCACGAGGAGCATCCCCGTTAATGCTGAGAACATATTTTTGGGCAACAAAATGGTACACTGATTAAAATACACAGTATTTTCATAATCTTAGTGCCTTTGACAATAATGTTTCGTATGCATATGTTATTCGACAGTAATGATCCAATGCCCTCTTGACGACCAATATAACGGGGTTAATTATACAATGTATTCCCCTATTGAATATTCATGCAAAAAATAATGACATAATGAATATTTATTAGCTGATGTTTTATAATGGCGTATGATATGTTCACAGGATTTTGTTTGGTAATGTTAGAAACTTTGGAGTCAGATCTATAACTTCTTAAGCAAATAGAACAGATTCTGATCAGATGGCTCCCTCTGGATCCGTCTGACCTGGGTCTACTCTGTTTGCAAAGGCACAGAAACGCGTTTTCCTGGGGGGAAAAGGGTTAACATAATCAGTACGTGACCTTTTATCTGTTCCGCATAGAGGGCATGCTCCTCGTCCGCTGCCGCTGGACAATCGATATCTAATTTTCGTTTTAATTCTATAGGGGTAGGTCTACAATAATTATTTTGACGGTGCGACCTTTGAAAATGATAAATGAAACAAACAGCTAAGAGTCTGACCAGGTCTACATTGTTTGCATGTCATTACTAAGGGATGTTGGCTAAGTTTATTAACCCTATCTTCACAATATACACGTATTTTCACGCATTTGCAAACAAAGAAGACCCAGATCAGACGGCTCCTAGAGGAGCCGTCTGATCAGGGCCTGCTGATGGAATTTGCTATATCTGTTTACTTACTTTCTAAAATGGCTAAAAAGTTCCACCTTCCATATTTGAAATTTGGATTAAATATATAACAGGGAAAGGGTTAATCAGAGTATGCACATTCTCTGGTAGTTAACGGTGACAGGTGTGCATTGTGCCTTACAGTGGACTAGTAAATCCGTAGCGATGTCAGATTTCATTCGTCAACTCAGAGACATACATATATGTATGTATATGTCTCTGGTCAACTCCATTTAATATTTACTCCATTAATACTCATGGCAGATTCCGCCCATTATGACCATTAATCAACTACACACCAAGTACATGGCTGTATTAAATAGTATTGAATCTGATGTAATATAATCATTCTACAGTGAAGTATCGCTAAAATGACCACTCAAAAGAAGTATAATTCTGGATTTTTAAAACGGATGGTGTTTTAATACAGAACAAAGGTTAGGCAGAAGGTTCCTACAGGAGCTTAAATCATGTTGACGCCTTAGGGAGACTTTACTGAAGTAGCAAACAGATCAGACCGGGTCATATTGTTCGTACAGAAACCGTCTGATCTGAGTTTACTATGTTTGCAAAGGTATCCAAGTGCGTCTTTATGGAATAAAGGGTTAACTTTCTGTAACCAATGCAGTATTGCGTAATATTGACGTCACAAACTTTAAAAGTGCATAACTTGGTAAATTGCCGCTCTTGTTATAAGTACTGAAACATCAATATGATCAATAGCTAACCCTCTCTGAATCGGACATATAGTAAAGACGAATTCAAAGCTCCTTATAATATATAAGTGACCCTTCTATATACACAGTATCAAGCTGATTGGTTCCCTGGAGTGCTCCTGCAGTGTCCAGTCAGGGTCAATGACCATATGAGATAAAGTTATGCAATTATATAGTATATACCTTGATCCAGGTATACATATAAAGTGCTAGGCAGTACATAATGCCAGTTTTTGTGTGAAATGACCAATAAAAGTATCTTTAAAAATCTTTTAACCCTAAAGTTCCCTCATATAAACCTGTTTTCACGCATTAGCAAACAGAGTAGACGCAAATCCGATGGCTCCTATAGAAGCCGTCTGATCAGGGTCTGCTCTGATCGCTCTTGACATGATATAGATCGGATTCTACAGTTTTTGTCAAAGCAAAAACTTCTCCATTAGAAGCTGATGTTTTATAATACAGCATATACAAACAGAATGAGCTTTCTGCGTGACTTTTCATCTTGCATCAAGTTGCAACCAGTCTTAACCGTTTCCTTCATATAAACGCCTTTTCACGCATTTGCAAACAGAGTAGAGTCATATCAGGGTCTGCTCTGTTTGCTAATGGAATTTGATAGATTGATTTCTTTAGTTTCTAAAATGGGCTACATTGATCCATCTTCCATGATAAACGTTTTGTCCATCAATATTCAGTAGGTATTGAAATTTGGAATAAATATAGAACTGGGAAAGCGTTAATCCGGCATTGATACTGATTTCATAGTCCGGTTTAGAGGGGTTTTACTGTATTTTGAATTCCTTTTTGTTTTCTTCAAAAATGTTCTGAAGAGTTTATCAGTGAAAAATGAAGGATTATAATTATCTGAAATATCAATGCATTTTCTGAAAATGGGTTGGTCGAGTTTAGATTCCTTACGTGACCAAACACCATTGAGACAATACATCAGCCACCCCAGAGAACGGGCATCCTGCCATGTGGATCAGCAATGAATAATTTCGTGCCAGTCTCATCGATTTATTGATTGACCGATCTTACGACCCACAAACCACCGCTCACCTATGCAAACTGTTTCTGTAAGAGCTCATTGTTACACCATCAGAAACATGTGGTCCGTGGACACCTGTCTCAGAATTAGTTGACACTGGTCAGTGGCAACATGCCGTCACGTGACTGCTGTCATGGAAACCACGCGCTGTGTCTAACTAGATGGTGCCATCATAATGTCAATTTCCAGGCAGATGTCAATTACCATGTCACAAACTGCATTGCCGTCATATCTGCCACGTTGCTGGGACAAGTCGCGAAACGCCCACTTCATCTGCCCCAATGGTTCTTGATCGTGCTGTGGAATACAGTAAATTTTCTCTATACGCAACTTTTAAATTACATGTAGTATCAAGTTCCGCCGTTAACCTTTCTCTGTTGATGAATATTCATGTCAGAATAATGACATCATTTATATTAATTGGATTTTTTATAATGGCATAATTATGAACGCATGACATTTTCGCTGAGGCAGAAACTGTAGAATCAGATCAATGTCATAAGCAAACCGAGCAGACCCTGCTCAGACGGTTTCTACAGGAGCCGTATGATCTGGGTCTACTCTGTTAGCACAGGCACGAACAGCGTTTATATGAAGGAAAGTGTTAGTCAAGTAGCAGCTTAATTTAATGTGAGAATCATGATGAAAGTCCCCGAATGCAGTAACTTGTCTTAAAAGGTCTAATTCTTCAGTGCGGTTCAGGTGTTTTACAGGACTGTCTTCTGTTGTTTGGTCTAGAAGTTTTCATTGGTACGCTGACATGTATTGTTGACTTCTATAACGAACTACACACCGGATGCAGTCAGATCCAGGATAAAATGCAACTTTAGCTATACGGCGTTGTCTTGATCAAACTATTTTCAGTAATTTCAAATACTTCCATGAAATACACCACTCATTCGGATCGCGAAGATGTCAGCATTTCAACATCTTCTCTGGTAAACGGTCATGCAAACAGTGCAATTCCAGACCAGTCACAAAACGCGAATATGGACAAGGTGAACAGTTTACCTTTATCGTTTCAAGACCTCTGCAAAACAGGATCGTCTAGTACGACAGACCTCCAACTCTGTGATTAATCTGGCTCTATGCAGTTTGTAATGAGTGGGTGCACCTCCGATTTGTTTCCTTGCAATGCTTTAATTCACATTCAGAAAGAACCCATAATTTATCGATCGCTCAGTTTACATTTCGTTGGGTTATGTACAAGTTTTATGGGCGATAACTCTATCGGCCTTCAACAGGTAAATATCCTCAGCTAGCAGTTACTTACCTACATAGCATGTATTTCAGCATGCATGAAAGTCCAGACTTAAGATCAATCCCTCTATAGTGACCTCTAAATGAAGAACTATTGCGGTATTTAAAAGCAGGTGGGTCAGTTTAAAACTTTTGTATGGTGAAAGTTATGCAGAGCTACAGATAAAGTTGCACACTCTAATACTAAAACATGGTCATTTCTCCATCAAACCCTATGGTGTGACCACTCTTTAGAATCGCCTCGAAGAGACGATTCTAAAGAGTGGTCACAACATAGGGTTCGGCAGAGAAATAAAGCAGTGATTCTTGTAAAATTGTAATCTTATCTAGACCTCTGGTTATGAAAAAACAACATTTTAAATAACTTGCATCCTGCACTAGTGTGATTGACCTGGCCTGCATTTGCAAATCTCAAATAGCTTTTTTTTGCATTACGTGTGTTCTGCATTTTAACAACAACTCCTTTTAAGACATCATTATCTGTTGACCCTGGTGACTCCTATAGGAGCCGTCTGATCAGGGTCAAGTCTGTTTGCTAATGACATTATATAAATTATGATATCATACATCTCTGTGTCCATGCACTACTTTAAAAATTAAGCTTAGTAATATTCTTGATGATAATATTTTTTATATGAATACTCACAGGGTTTTTCCCAGTTCTGAGGGAAAGGACTCCGGGTCCAACTGTAGCGCGGACGAACCAAAAGGGGATTTTTTCATTGAATGGTGTACGTGTATTCCCTATAAGTGTTAAAATCTTAGCTTAGCATGTTAGTATGGCAAATTTACCTATCAGTAGCTCAAATACAATCATTTACTTATTCCATAATTTATATTAACTAAGTCTAACTGTGTGTATGTGTGTGTTTGTGTGTGTGTGTGTGTGTGGGGGGGGGGGGGTAATTTTCAGAGGGGGAATGGGGCCTATTTCTCCGGATATTTCAGCGGGAAAAAACACTGATTCGTGGAGTAAAGGGTTAATATGTCGTTTTAGTATAGGTTCTACTATATTCAAATCATGGTCGAAGTTAATCAGTTTAATCATGCGTAAAATAAATACATTGATCCGGCATTATCTTCATCCATGCAAACACATTGACCGTATGTCTATTACACGATGGCCTAGGTTGTCCAACTCGTGTACATGCCTGTAGATCTGAATCTCTGTAGATCGATAATTAACAGGAATAAACTTGCCACAGATACGCCTGAGAAAACAGAGTAGACCAAGATCTCTGTAGTAACCGTCTGCTCTGTTTGATTATGCAATTATATACATGTAAAACCCCGCTAATACGACCACCTAAAAGAGGTATAATTATGGGTGCTAGATGCAGGTGGTAGCTTAATGCAGGACAAAAGTTATGCAGAAAGCTCTCAGGAGCTTTCTGCATTACTTTTTGTCCAGCATTAAGCAACCACCTGCTTATAAAGACACCCATGTTTATTCATTAAGTGGTCGCATTAGAGGGGTTCTACTGTACATGTATCTGATTCTACAGTACCTGTAACAAAATTAAAATAAATAAAATTCTCTTGTACCCAGTGACATTATACAAAATATGCTAATTAATATTCAGTCATTATGTCTTACATGAATATTCAACAGGTACATGACGATGTAGAGGGATAATAAGCAGGTAGATGCGTGTTACAGAGGGCAAGTAATGCATATGCATGACCTAATTTGAAGGCTTAATTTGAGGGCTTATACGAATAGTATACTAACTTTCGGTCTGCATTTAGCTACCATAATTATTATATATTCTCTTACACATTTTTAAAGACTGTCGAGTCTGTCGTGTTTACCAAACAATGAGATCAATTTGGAACTCATGATCATGGAATATATCTCGTTTCATGCACACTTCTGATTCTCAAACTACATATCTTCCAATTACCAAAAAATCACTCTAATGCGACCCTCTTGGTCATTGATACATGCGGTAGCTAAACGCAGAACGAAAGTAATGCAGAAAGCTCCTACGGGATATTTCTGCTTTACTCATTAACCCTTTTCCTGTTCTGTTTGTTTCAGTTTTCAATACCTACTGAATATTCATGGACAAAATAGTTATAATGAAATATTGAATGTGGGAAATTGTAGCCTTTTTAGAAAGTAAAGACGTGGATCTTTTCAAATTCAATTCATAGCAAACATAGCTTTTCCTGAGCACACGGTTCCTGTAGGAGGCTAGGAACCGTGTGATCTGGGTCTTCTCTGTCTGTAGATGGGTGAAAACACGTTTATATGGTGGAAAGTGTTAACTGAACGTTTCAAAACGGCCATTTCCTAAACTAGAATCAGACCTATATTACGATCCCTTAGGCAAACAGAGCAGGTCCTGATCAGACGGTCCCTAGGGAGTCTACTGTTTGCAAAGGCATAACATATATGAGTAAATGACTTGCCATATAAGTTATATATACATTGTAATACAGTAAAACCCCGCTAATGCGACCACCTAAAAGAGGTGTATTTCTGTGTGCTAGAGGCAGGTGGTAGCTTAATGCAGGGCAAAAGTAATGCAGAAAGCTTTCTGCATTACTTTTGTCCTGCATTAAGCAACCACCTGCTTTTAAAGACACCCATGTTTATTCATTAAGTGGTCGCATTAGAGGGGTTCTACTGTATATGCATATATAAATCTATATAAGTAATTGTTTCCATATTCAGGCTTCATGCATGTACATGTATTCATGCAATTTTCTGACCACTAATAATATTCTGTTTCGGTTTCCATGGTAACCATGTTTTATTGAACGTGGTAATATTTCATAGTACTGCACCTGTTGCTATCGATACACACAGGGCAGCCTGCTGCTATAGTTTCATTTGTTCATACAATACAGGCCCTGTTCAGACAGCAGCCCATGTGTGCAGTATATCACTTTGATCATGTATTCCCTTCCACCCTGATAAGTCTTTTATAGTACTCTAGAATAAGGTAGATAAAGGATATCTACATTTTCTCAGCCAAATCATATCTCGCTGGTACTCATTGGAATCGTTTCTCCGACTCGGTTCTAATGAGTATCAATCAACAAGACCGGCTTTGGCCGAGATCTCTGTAGATCAGCACTCTCCTCTTTAACCCTTTCCTTCATATAAACGTGTTTTCACGCATTTGTAAACAGAGTAGCCCCAGATCAGATGGCTCCTAGAGGAGCCATCTGATCAGGGTCTGCTGTGTTTACTAAAAAGTTGTTAAAAAACTGTTGGGTCTCATAACCTCTTTGCAAACGGAAAAGACCCAGATCAGATTACCGGTCTATAATTTACTGGCCGAAACATCATAGCTTGGAAATAAAGGCCGATTTCGACGAAGTGCAGTCACTATGTCTCATCTGGGTCTAAACTCAAACTAATAAAAAATTAATTCAAACTTATAGTCAATTGAATTTGACTTTATTCAATAGCGGCATAACTATTCGCAGTAGGAGTTGTCTGATCAGGGTGAGCACTGTTTGTTTGTAGATTCTACAGTTCTTTTACAATAAAATGCTCTTGTTCGATGTGATATAAATATTCCTGCTGGAAAATGGTAAGAAAAAGTAACCAGGGCTCAAGGTTATAAAACTCAGTCAGAGATCATTCTCACGTATCTGGTCAGATGCTTGAGAATGATTTCAGAAGTTGCTTACTTTCGATTTGAAATTAACCCAGCCAATTAATGATTCATCTATGCAACCATTTTAGGTCCAGATTGAACTGTCGAGTAATTCATGATAAGATTTCAAGGATCCAAACTGATTGACACTGCATTGGCGATTTAAATTAGGGCAATTACTAGGTTATAGATTTCAAATAGGATGAACAATAAATCCTTTCTATAACGGCCACTAAATTACATCAAGTATTTTGTGTTAAAAGCAGGTGGCTTCTTAAAGCAAGGTGAGAGTAAAACAGAACGCTCCTATAGGAGCGTTCTGTTTTACTGTCACCTTGCTTTAAGCAGTCACCTGCCCTAAATACTAGCTAATTAACACAATTTAGTGGCCGTTATAGAGGTTTTACTGTACAACACATGTAGAATGACTTAAGACAAGGCGGCACTTTGAGTACAAAAACAGAAACACACGAGATATCAGGTTTCAACCTTTTATTATTTATAAAACTTTGAAAATAAAATCAACAAAATAAACTTTAAAACGTCCAACAAACATGCTCCGAATACACTATAATGATGTTCTTTATAGTACAGAAAAATGCTCAACATCATCTGTAATAGTTCTTTTTTTAATTATGACGAACCAGCGTTATTTTTTCTCTTAACACTTTACTCCATATTCTCGCCTTTCTACGTCTATGCAAACAGAGTAGACCCAGCTCAGACGGCTCCTATAGGAGCTCTCTGACTTGGGTCTGCTGTGTTTGCTTATGGTATAATATAGATCCAATTCAACCATTCCTATCTGAGCCAAAAACTAACTCGCGTTCATATGCACTTATAAAAATAATCTAATTAATATTCATGATGTCACTTTCTCTTAACCCATTCCCACTTAGGCTATTTTTAGACCTAACCTCTTTGAAAAAGTCTACCCAAAAGGAGCATTTACTAGAGAAAAGAAAATATTTAGATTTGGGTAGTATTGAAACCATTCTGATAAATAGAGCATTTGCTCCTATGGAGCAAATGCTCTATTTATCAGAATGGTTTCAAAAAGTGACTTTTACAGAGGCGTCAATATGCGGGAATGGGTTAAATGATTATTCATGGAGTAAAGGGTTAAATTTACAGTGAAACATATGAGAAAGCTACAAAAATTACTTTCAAAAGTCAAAAGTATTTCGGTGTTATTTTGACTCCATTATAAATGTCCTTGATATTTGGTACATATCTTATTATAGAACTGGATGGTAAGTGTACCATCTCCAATCTTCCACACTTAAGTGTCTTGTGGTAATTAACATAATGTACAGTACAATTCCCACATTTAACACATGCTCCAACTCTGTACAATGTTAATGGAACTCCAATAAGGAAAGTAATGTCCTTGATAGGAAAGTCCCAGTGTTAGACAACGCATCTTGGCAATGGCTCCATGCGAGTCAAGTTGTCGACTTGAACTTCGAACCTCTTGGTGCGCGTTGTCATGACCGTGTTTAAGGCACTATGCTGCTCCCACTTCAGCATCGACCCGCCAGCTGAGTGCTGTAGTCACGTGACAACAACCTGAAATACACAAATGAAGTGAATATTAAGTTCGATGTTTTAAAATTAGGTGGGTCCAATATAAATTAAAATACAATATGATCCAACATAAAATATCAGTCCAAAACCTTAAAATAATGAATTCACTCACACCAACAGAGTGACTAGACTACACCATGTTTGTGGTCAACAAGTGTCTAACCACAGGCAATCACGCCAAAACAAATCTAGTCATGTTATCTACGACTCTTAGAGTTGCCCAATAACCAAAACCATGGCAACCATTGTAAGCGTCGATGCTTTCAATCAAGGTGCTAATTACGTGGATATCGATTATACCGGCCCTACATAATCACCTCCTGATGGGGTGTCATATGTGTCAGTATTATTTTACAGGTGTCTGGTGGCTATCGGCGAAAGGGGCAGCCATTGTATATGACAAGACACTAACAACAAGATGGTTATCTTGATAGAGTGGGTCTTGGGGCTATGATTTATCGAGAACACCTGTGCAGGTTTTCTTACAAACTATACAGCAAGCAGATTTGGCGCAGACCGAGCGGCACCAAGGAGGAATGAAGTTATTTAGACAATATAGATAACGAAAAATCTCACTTATTTACTTGCCAGCATTATAGTTTTCATTATTATTATAGTATTCATACTTTGGTTCTTAACACTTCACTCCATAAATAATCCTTAACAGAGTAGACCCCGTTCAGACATTGCAGCAGTCTGACCAGGGTCTTCTGTGTTCGCTTTTATGTCACTGATCCCATCGTCATGGTATTTTCTAAAATTCATGTTACGTACATACATTATGATTAAATCAATAAACATTAGGAATTCGTCACAAACTATCCATGAAGTGAATTGTTAATGTAAATTTCGAGATACATACCATAATAAAAACCCCGTGATTTGCTGGACTGGGTTTATTTGGAGGCTGGTCGCTCACTTTCCATGTCGGACTCGTCCATAGCTTCATCATCCTGAAAAATATAAGATAAACGAACGTTGAGAATATTTTACAAAAAAAACTCATTTTCACATATATTTTGTACGCATAATTTGAACATTTGATGATTTATATCAAGTTATAGATATTAATATAAACTAAAACAATAGCTACAATCATTTTGAGTTTCCATTACTATGTACATACAAATGAGTACAATATACAGAATGAACATAAATTATTTACCTCAACTAATTTGTTGGGCTCTGCCTTCTCTGTCAGTGGTTCTCTGTTAGTCTGGCTGAAGACTACTGGCTGACAGTCGAGGGAAAGCTCCAGATCGTAGATGTAGTCGATGACGTGCTGCAGAAGCTGGGTCTTTGAGATTTTCTTTCCGTGGGGAACTGATGGTACAAGTTCCTTCAGCTTCAGAAAACAAGCTGCCATCTCGCCATCGTCGAATTTCGGCTTTCCGATCTTGTACATATCACTCTTAATTCCAATTTCGGTGGATCGCATAACTCCCTGTGTAACAGCCTTCATTTTGATAATTAGTGTAGTGTTATCCACAAAATTTGTTCAGAAAATATCTGTAAGTCCAGTTCACTCTTTTTGTAACGTAGTGTCAGCGTGTAAGCTATACTATGATTTCAAAGCGATATCGTGGCTTATTTATACAACTACCAGAGTAAACATATGCGTAGCTGATTACGCTCCGCCCACCTGGACGGCTAGTCGAATGGTGAGTGGATGTCAGTCGCTGTTTGACAGTTATTGATTACAGGCACCCAGTGGCGAGTGAGTTCTGCTAACTATGGCAGGTCGAAAGCGTGAAGAGTCCCTCCCTCTTGTAAACATTAATTAAATGTGTTATCATAAACATTGATCGATTATTATCACGAAATTGCATATTGTTCAAGAATGTCAGAGATGGACAGATTTTTGTGAGTAAAGAACACTGTAAAAACGAAAAGATAAGAAACATTTACTTGAAGAAACAATCTCTTTAAAACATTAGTTATTGACATCGGCGTTTTATTTTTCTTTACTTCAAAGAATAAAACAGTAAAAATAAACAATACAAGACAATTAAAACACAGTTGCTTATTCGCAATATACATTTTAGGGTTTGGCTTTTGGTGGTCATCAGTAACGGGCAGTGAATATTTTCTCATAGTTTCGACATTGCCTGTCTGGAGTATCGGTATGTTTTATTGCTTGCACACCTGCAATCTTAACTCAGCCACTTATTACAATCCTACACACAAATCTCAGCTGAGCTGTAGACAGACCGGCGCCGCTGACTGTGACGTCACCCATTCATATGAATATATACTCTGTCGTGTACGGCGCCTTTCGGGCGGTCGCTAAAGTTACCGAGCTGTCAATCAAGCTTGACTTCAAAAGCGCCGCACTCAAGGGCTTGATAAACTGCATTAAAATTCGTCACCTTTAGCCCATTGATACTTCACACTTTATACACCTGTGTTACAACACTATTCATGTAAATTTTGCTGTAGAGTATTTACGATTTGACTGGCGCCTCGAGTCTTAAAAAAGATTAACTAAATAAATACTTGTCTTAGGGAAATATTTCATGTGGGCAAAATCGAACACATACCTCCACATAAAAAATGTCAACTGATATGACATTTGTTTTGCAATCCGAAACTATAGAAATAGTCAAATGAAGCAAAAAAAACTACCGGAATATTTTTTTGACAAAAAATCTTTAAAATATTGGTCTAGTATAGTGGAGTATTCTCAAATATGTTGGTCCGACATTCGTGTTAATTTACGACTTATTTTTTTCACGATTGTTTAAGATATTCTTCTTTTGGGGTAGCCGATTATTTCGAGCACCTGTTCAAGTGGAGGAATGGTGTAAATTTCCCGCTGAGTTCGAACCATTATTTAGTTTCAACTAATAAAAGAGAATAATCAAACAATGTTTGTCATTTGTTCTAAAATCCTGCGGACCAGGTGTGAAACTTCTATTCGTTTCAGGTGTGACAGGTTTAAATGAAGTAAATAAACTTATTCTAGTGCCAAGAGCACTTATGATGCAATAAAAACGACATAGGCGTGATGTATGTACCCGAAGTGAAGACTTAGACTGGTTTAAGACTGCTCAAACTTTCATCTAATTTTGGACATAAACTGCAACAGCCACAAGACATCGCTCGTAGTTCCTGAAAGAGGGTTCTTACAGAACCACCAACTCTATTAACTACAGTAGAACCTGTCTTACCATTACTCCATGAATATTGATATTAGGTTTAAATGCAACATGAATATTCACTAGCTAAATTTTTATAAAGATATATAAACACAAGATCATTTGGCCATTGAATACATAGTTTCCGTAGAATCAGATATATATTATATTGTATTACATAAGCAAACAAAGTAGGCTCCTACTAGAGCCGCCTGGTCTGGATCTTCTGCTTGCAGGGTCTGTATCAGGCTCAGTTATGTTGAATCAGGTAAAGGGTTAATCATCCAAGAGAGACAGAGAGACAGAGAGAGAGATAGAGAGAGAGGCAGACAGACAGACAGACAGAAAGAGAGATATAGAAAGAAAGAGAGACAGAGAGACAGAGATATAAACAGAGAGAGAGAGAGAGAGATACAGAGATAGAAACAGAGAGAGAGAGAGAGAGACAGACAGAGAGACAGAGAGAAACAGAGAGAGACAGAGAGAGGGGACGGACGGAGAGACGGACACAGACACAGAGCCGTCTGATCAGTGTCTGCTCTGTTTGCTGATGGAATTTGATAGACCTGTTTCTTTAATTTCTAAAATAGCTACTATTTTCCACCTTCAATATTTCATTTTAACTTTTTTATTCACGAATATTCAACTTGGAATACATATAGAACAGGGAAATTGCTAAGTTCGTGATGCCTTTGATGAGTCAGCTGGGCCAGGTCACATTGTCTTTCGTGTGATAGGTGACATCGTGTAAACCTGTTAACCCTTTATTATGCTAGGCGTAGTAGGCGCGACCTGAATGCTACATGTAAAACCCCTCTAATGCGACCAATTAAAAGAGGTATAATTATGGGTGGTAGAGGCAGGTGGCAGCTTAATGCAGGACAAAAGTAATGCAGAAAGCTCCTGGGGGAGCTTTCTGCATTACTTTTGTCCTGCATTAAGCAACAACCTGCTTATAACGACTCCCATGTTTATTCTTTAAGTGGTCGCATTAGATAGGTTCTACTGTATTTGCAAATAGCTTGGATCAAGAACAGAACAGAACGCCGAATAAGCATATGGCATTCGTTGAATCGTTTCTCAAAACATTGAAAGAATCAGAAGTAAGAAAAAATGGTCCAGATCATAATTTGATTTGACATACTTTTAAATGGTTATAGCGCTCCGTCATTGGCGTTCTCTCAACTAATCGTTACTGTAATTCTTTCTTCTATTTCTGAATGTCAAACAGTGTGTGCTTAAAGATGATGAATGCTGAGTTGCACTTCTGATCTGGATCCAATAATGCTTGTATTTGCCAGAAAGGACACAATTAACAAATACAAAATATACTGGATCAATGGAATGCTGAGTAGGACCCCCACACCACACACACTTTCTCCCGCGGTAAAACTTTTAAATTAATTTCTTTTGTTTAACTTTCCCCATATTGATACATTGCTATGTACAATAAGGGAGAATAAAAGAAACTTGACTTGACTTGACATGACGTTCGACGTGAAATAAACAAACATGTATGTTATCATTGCTGACAACTTTTAAATCGGACTTATATAAAAGAAGAAATAAGATCATTTTAGACAGGTGGCTGCATAATGCAGGGTGAACGTCATGCAGAAAGGTCTTCTAGGAGCTTTCTACATGCCATTCACCCTGCATTAAGCTGTCCCCTGTCTTAACGACCGACATTGTTACTACAGTAGAACCCCTCTAATGCGACCACGTAATGAATAAACATGGATGTCGTTATAAGCAGGTGGTTGCTTAATGCAGGGCAAAAGTAATGCAGAAAGCTCCTCTAGGAGCTTTTTGCATTACCTTTGTCATCCTTTAAGCTACCACCTGCACCTAGCACCCAGAATTATACCTCTTTTAGGTGGTCACGTTGGCGGGTGTTTACTGTAATTTGAAATCCTCAGATAGCTCTTACTGTTTTCGAAATATTAAATAACCTGATGAAGATATTTAGGGGATAAGTGTCAGTACAGGTGACAGATGCAGATAATTCGATCTTCGTGAAATAATTTCAAACAAAGTCTACATGCGACATTAGTTCGTGAAATGTCACGGCAATGTTTGCTAAAGACTTTAAGCGTGCTTGGCGGAATAAGTCTAAACATGTTACCAATTTTGAAGTGGAAGATGTTTTAAATATTCATGAAACATTTTGTTTAATCAAAACAATAGAAATCAACCATAAGCAAGATGCTTATAAACACTATGCCCCAGATATGACCCTTGACCTTGATATATGACATTAACCTTAATAAGTCACACATAAAAATGTTCGCCTCCATAAGTTGCACATGCATGCCAACTTTGAAGTGCATATGTGCAATGGTGACAAAATTATCGCCAAAAGTAAGTTGGGGACACATCATCCAACAGGAGCGTTCTGTTTTACTTTCACTTTGCTTTAAACAGTCACCTGCCCTAAATACCAACAAATTAACAAAATGTAGTGGCCGTTATAGAGAGTACTGTATATACCATTATAAAACTTCTACTAATAAATATTCATAATTTAATCATTTCTTGCATGAATATTCATCGGGTTAATGGTAAACAACAGAATCACAGAAATAGAACGAAAGAGTCTTATTTATTCTCACAATGCACGGATGCATATCTTTCCCATACATTTTCAATAACACGGACATTCGCACAGAATGACTACCAGGTGCGGTGTTGTATTCTGCCAGATAGGTACGCGGATATTCTATCAATATATATTTTCACGAGCCTCGGGGTGTGGATTTTCTCCGCCAAAATCATTATTTATTACTAATAAATACTCACCATATTGGACAAATGCTAAACTAATTGGAAGCAAGGAATTGCAGATGTTTCTCGCGTTGTTTCCTCTGTCAGTCAGGTGGCACGGGGAAAAGTCCCTGGAAGCGCCCTCCCAACTGTTCGTTTTTGGCGGGAATTTATTTCTACACATGAATGTTAGCCAATTATCATTTTTTTAACAGCAGTTTGGACCAAAACTGTTTATCGCCGTACATTTATTTATATAAATATCAAGTATATGTGGTGATATTTTTTTTGTTGCAGCAGACGCCATATTTCGAAGCAGACGACAGGTTTTGAAGCAGACAAGTCCAGGGCCTTCTGGGATATGGGATACATATGCCGCTGGTGGAAACACAAAGGAATGAACAGCTGAACGGACACATGGCACAGATGGGGGCTTCACCAAGTCTCACTGCGCATATCGATCGTAAAGCTAGTGTCACCAGGGCTGGCAGAGGGGCCACGGGGACAGACCCCTGCCAGAAGGTGCTGACCATATGCTGGGTTCATTTTGGAGATCGATACATCACTTGAACTATTTGATTGTCAGGAAAAGAGGATAAAGACGATGTAAGGATAAAATTAACCCTTTACTTCCCCAATACGCTTTTCTAGGCATTTGCAAACAAAGTACACCCAGATCAGGCGGCTCCTGTAGAGATTTCATTTCTTCTTACATGAATAGTCATGGAGTAAAGGGTTTAAGGGGTCAAATAATTTTTTTGTATTTAGTTTCAAATTTACATGCAAGTGTACATGCTAACCATTTGCTTAATACAGAAGCCGTGTCGCATATTTGCAAACAGGTAGACCCAGATCAAGCGTCTCCCGTAAGGAACCGTCAGATTATGAAATCATAAAAACATTATGTGTTCAAATGTGTCGATATACAAATTAATCTTATCAATATTCATGGTGTCATTAAATCTTACATGAATATTCATGGAGTAAATTATTAAAATCGCACACTGCTTTCGAAATATGTATATATACAGTAGAACCCCTCTAATGCGACCACCTAATGAATAAACATAAGTGTCCTTACACACAGGTGGTTGCTTAATGCATGACAAAAGTAATGCAGAAAGCTCCTCTAGGAGCTTTCTGCATTACTTTTGACCTGCATTAAGCAACCACCTGCCTCTCCACCAAGAATTATAGCTCTTTTAGGTAGTCGCATTAGAGGGATTTTACTCTATACAGTAAATATGCCATTATAAATACACGACTAATTCATACTCATACTGTCTTGTTTAGTTACCATTATAAAAATATAAATCAATGAATATTCAAGAAGTGAAAGATTCTTGAATTATTATTCAAGAGGTAAAGGGTTAAAAACAAGAAGGCGATTAGTACTGCCTTTATTGATAACACTTGCGAAAAGAGTTCTAAATCGAAGATCATAGGTACCACAATCCTTTAAACTGCTGCAGAATATAGTTGGCCACCAATTGTATTCAAAGTGTATTCAGTGGGCACACTCGTTATATATTACTCGCATGACTTGTGCTCCTCAATTTCAAGTTAGTGACCAGATTATTCAACGGTCTATATCTAAACTGCTCATTGAGAGCAGCATGAAAACCTAGTCCGAATATACATACTATTTATTTCTGCACGAGAAGCTAATTTTTCTCAAAGCAGACTGTCGGATCTGTGTCGCCATACTTATCTTTGAAATAACTTAGGCCAGGTGATTCCCCCGCTTTTGATCACATTCTGGCACTGGAGAGTAATTTACTGAGAAGATTTGCAAGAAATTGCCCAACTTTTCCCGTCTCTCTGTCTCCTAGAATAATTATTTCATCTTGATTTTTTTGCTCTCTATGTTACATACTTTAAAAGAGCTTTATTGTTTGAAATGTTTTTATGAGGTATGCTAAATTGTTCGCAGAGCAGTGATAAGGTCTTAACAAGTTGCACGTGCAGCAAATTGTGTGAACGAGGCACGTGAAAAGCATAGTCACACGCAGTCTCGAGATCGACTGCAACAAAGGCTGAGTAGTGTCTAATTGTAAAGGAATTTTAGATCTTTTAACCTATTACCTTATAGATATTCATGTAAGAAATAATGATGTCATGAATATGTATCAGTATCTATAGTGGTATACATGTACAAACACATGACTGTTTTGACCTCATGAATTTATATGCATAATAATAGTAACATGAAAACATGTTCTAGCTGAATATTTATAATGGTATATATGAGCAAAATATATTTTTACCTCTTCAGAAACTGTTAAATCAGATCTACTTTATTCCACAAGCAAACACAGCAGATAACAGAATGTCAAGAATGGTATTAACCGGACACTCTAGCAATTGTGAGCGGTTACAACAGACTTGTACGACGTCTCTTATACATGTACTTATTTAACACTTTCCTTCATATAAACGTGTTTTCACGCATTTGCTAACAGAGTAGACCCAGATCAGACGGCTCCTATAGGAGCCGTCTGATCAGGATCTGCTCTGTTTGCTAATGGAATTTGATAGAGAGCTTTCTTTAGTTCCTAAAATGGCAACACTATTCCACCTTCCATATTTCATTATAACTATTTTGTCCGAGAATATTCAGTAGATATTGAAGTTTGGGCGAACTATAGAACAGGGAAAGGGGTTAACACTGTATCTGATAGATGCGCCTTTTGACGCATTTGTAAACAGAGTAGACCCAGATCAGGAATGGTCTGTTCAGGATCTGCTCTGTTTGCTTAAGTAACAATATAGGTTTATTCAATTCAATTCAATTTCTTTATTGCATAAAACATACATAGTATGCTTATAGCAAGCATGATAAAGAATACAATACAGTGATACAGTAAAACCTCTCTTAACCGGAATTCTAGTAGAGAAGAATTTATATATTCTAGGCAGGTGACTGCTTAATGCAGGGTGAAAGTCATGCAGAAAGCTCCTCTAGGAGCTTTCTGCATGACTTCCACCCTGCATTAAGCTGTCACCTGTCCCCAAGACCGATATTTATACTAAATTTAACTTCCGGTTAAGAGAGGTTTTACTGTATATGAACATGTTAATAGACAAAACGAATGCTAGATCTATACCTCTTTCAAAAAGAAAAAAGACTAGAATAGAAAGTTAGGTTGTTGTTTTGATGTTTGTTTTCTATTGTTTGTTTGTTTTTCCCCTTTCATTTCATTTCCCTAGAAGAGCTCTATCTGAAATTTGAATTTGACATTTTAAAGTTTGAAATTTGAAGTTTCTTTGCGATAGATAGATGCTAATACATGTATTTTTGTGTTTAATTCAATTTATTAATAGTTTATGTTATTTATTCTTCTCCTTTTTAACTCTATTTATATGTTTATGATTCTACAGTTTCTGCTAAAGCCAAAAATGGTCTTGTTCATATGTCATTATAAACACTCCATTATCTTTATAATCATTATTTCTGACAGCAATATTCATTAGGTAAAAATTTAATGAAGCAAACTCCAAACACGTCCAGTTTTCTTTGAAGCTAAGTACGTTTTACATCATATGTCCGAATGATAAATAGGACCACAGGTAGTTTGGCCACAATCGTGTTACACCATTTCCCAGTTATTAGACGAAGTATTTATACGTTCTGTTAACAGTTTGTATCCAGATATAAAATCTGTACATTCCGCGGTTTGATAAAAACCAAAGCCCTATACGTTAATATCATAGCAAAGCGCATTGAAAAGATAAGAACATTTACTCGTATTTTGTGAACCCTTTACTCCATAGAGACGCATTTTAACGCCTTTGCAAACAGAGTAGATCATGGTCTGCTCTGTTTGCTCATGTATTTATATAGATCTGATTCCGCAGTTTATGCCAGGGCCAGAAGTGTGTGTTCACACGCCAAGTTTCAGCGAATAGAAATTCACGATGTTGCTATTTTTTAAATGAATATTCATGAAGTAATGTGCTAAAATGTTTTTGGTCGGACTAAGCGTTTAGCAGGTACATTTTCCCACGACACCAGAGGTGGTCCACCCAAATCATAGTGTATAGCTTGCATATGACATTGAAGGAGGTGCTAAAACAAATAGTAGTATTGCCTCTCTCTGCCCGTTGGCAAATAATAATTAACAGTCTGTTTATAATAGCCAGTGCAGGTGCAGTGAATGTCCACCTACTGCCCGGTCAAAACTTGAGAAATTTCCCACGGCCATTTTGACCAGTTTTGTCCACACATTGTGATAAACCTCTTAATTCCTGCAATTGTTTGGGAACTGTCAAAATTATGCATTGAAAGACCATTATTGGTTGAAATGGACACTTTTATTGTTGATTGTACAGATTAGGTGAAGTACAATGTCTTGTTTAACTTCGATAGAAATCGTTGTAACGTTGTGCAAAGCCCTGTGTTTATTTGTTTGCTGGAGGGAAAAGTAAACAATAATTAATTCAAGATTGAATGACGCATTGTTTACTGATAGGAAGTCACCGTCGCAATAGTCAGGTGTCCGATTGATTAAAATAACTTGAATATTGAGCACAGATCTTATCGTGTTTATAATAGAAATATATCTCCTTGTCGAATTTATTATGCAAGCATATAATTAACCGATGAACGATAACAGATAACGTGACCAAGTGGCGAAGTTAACTTGCACTTGCATCAAACAGATTCGAGACGGAGACACAGTAGAATCCGTGCTAAGCGGCCATTCCTTTATTGAACACACGAGTCTTAACCCATTCCCAGATATTGACGACTTTTGACGACTCTGTAAAAGTCACTTTGTGAAAGCATTGTGATAAATAGAGCATTTGCTCCTATAGGAGCAAATGCTCTATTTATCACAATGCTTTCAAACTACAAAGTTCTAAAAGATTCCTTTTCTCTAGTTAATGCTCCTTTTCGGTAGATTTATTCAAAGAGGTTGGATCTAAAAATAACCTATGAGGTATAATTGTTTAAAGGACACACTGTATCGCGTACAGTAACAACTGTCAACAGCGACCACACAAAATAAGTCTAATTCTGGATTTTAAGACCAGTTGTAAAGTTCCTCTAGGAGCTTTCGGCATTACTTTCGTCCTGCATTAGCAACGGACTGCTCTTGCATACCCACATGTTTATTCATTAGATGGTTGCTAAAGGCAGATTCTACTGCATAGAGACACAGGGAGACACACACAGAGACAGGGAGAGACGTAAACAGACAGAGAGAGAGACAGACAGACAGAGAAAAAAGACAGAGAGACAGAGACAGAGACAGACAGACAGGCAGAGACACATAGAGACAGAGAGAGAGAGACGGACAGAGAGACAGAGACAGAGCCATATAGACAGAGAGAGACAGACAGAGAGAGAGAGAGAGACAGAGATAGAAACAGACAGAGAAAGGGATAGAGGCAGAAACAGAGATAGAGATAGAAACAGAGACAGGGACAGAGACACATACACAGACACAGAGACACATAGACATAGAGACAAGGACAGAGACAGAGAGACAGATACAGAGACATACAGACAGATAGACAGACAGACAGAGACAAATAGTGACAGAACAGAACAGAGAGACGGGGATACAGAGAGAGAGAGAGACGGAGAGAGAGAGACAGACAGAAACAGAGATATAGAGACAGAGAGAGACGAAGAGAAAGGCAGAGAGAAAGAGAGAGAGACAGAGAAAGGGACAGAGGCAGAGACAGAGACAGAGATAGAGACACGGACACAGAGAAAGAGAAAGAGAAAGAGAAAGAGACAGAGGCATAGGCATAGGCATAGGCAGAGGCAGAGACAGAGATAGAGATAGAGATAGAGAAAGAGAAAGAGACAGAGACAAACACAGACACAGACACAAACAGAGATAGAGCCAGAGACAGAGACTGAGAAAGAGAGAGAGAGAGAGAGAGATAGGACCAGAGAACGACAGGCAAAGAGAGATAGATAGAGAGAAAGTTTTAAAACAGAGACAGAGACAGACAGATAGACAGACAGACAGAGACACATAGAGACCGAACAGAGAGACGGAGAGACAGGGAGAGAGAGACGGAGAGAGAGACAGAAACAGATACATAGAGACAGAGGGAGCCAGAGACAGAGAGAGACATAGAGAGACAGAGAAAGGGACAGAGACAGAGACAGAGACAGAGACAGAGACAGAGACAGAGACAGAGACAGAGACAGAGACAGAGACAGAGACAGAGACAGAGACAGAGACAGAGACAGAGACAGAGACAGAGACAGAGACAGGGACAGGGACAGAGACAAAGACAGAGACAGAGACGGAGACGGAGACAGAGATACAGAGAGAGAGAGAGAGAGAGAGAGTTTAAAAAAAATGTTGCCCAAATGTAGATCTAGGGATGTAATTGGTTTAATTAAAATCATATAAAATGCAGTCATTTGATTGCGTGACTTTCTCACTACATAAAGCTACCTCCTGGCTTAACCCTTTACTCCATAAAAACGCCTTTCTAATTCTAAGTCTTTGCAAACAGAGTAGACCCTGATCGGACGGCTTCTACAGGAGCTACAGTTTCTGCTATGGCCAAAATATTCTGTTATTATATGACATTATAAAATATAATGTAATTAATTATTCTTACATAAATATTCACGTAGTAAAGAGATAAAGACCAGAATATCTACTATACAGCAAAACTTCTCTAAACCGGAATTCTAGTTGAGAATAATTTAGATACCTATAGGCGGGTGGCTGTTTAATGCAGGGTAAAAGTCATGCAGAAAGTTCCTAGAGGAGATTTATGCACTACATTCACACTGCATTAAGCTGCCACCTGTCTCCAAGACCAATATTCATACTAATTTGAACGCTTGATTTGGAGAGGGTTAACTGTATTTCTGAGAGTTTAGTTTAGAGAGGTTTTGCAATTCCTTTCATATAACAACTTATTATTAAATATAGGAGACTCCAAATCAGTTGATTGTTAACCCATTCCCTCATATTGACGACTTTTGACGACTCTGTAAAAGTCACTTTGTGAAACCATTGTGATAAATAGAGCATTTGCTCCTATAGGAGCAAATGCTCTATTTATCACAATGGTTTCAAACTACAAAATTCTAAAAGTTTCCTTTCCTCTAGTTAATGCTCCTTTTCGGTAGATTTATTCAAAGAGGTTGTATCTAAAAATAGCCTATGAGGTAATGGGTTAAACACTGAACGATTGTATGCAGTAGAACCTGTCTTAAGCGGCCATCAAAAAAGAGGTATAATTGTGAGTCTGTAAGACAGGTGGTAGCTTTGTGCACGCCGAAAGTAATGCAGTAAGATCCTATAGGAGCTTTCTGCATTACGTTTGCCCTGCATTAACCCTTCGCTTGCTATTCACGTCAATATACCTACCTGTAAATAGTGTAGACCCAGATGAGACAGCTCCTGCAGGAGCTGTCTCATCAGGGTCTGCACTATTTACAAATTGATTGTGCAATCAGTGCATTCCACAGCAGTGGTTTCACAGCGAAGTACTTGTACACAGTGAAGATATATGTAATTATACAACAGGGCACGGGTAAAGAAGGAGAAATGTATTTTAAAATTCAGCAAGCGAAGGGTTAAGCATTCACGTGCTTTTTAACCCTTTCCCTCATATAAACGTGTTTTCACGCATTTGCAAACAGAGTAGACCCAGATCAGACGGCTCCTATAGGAGCCGTCTGATCAGGGTCTACTCTGTTTGCTTATAGAATTTGAAAGATCTGTGTCTTCACTTTCTTAAATGGCTATAATGTACCGCCTTCTAAATTTCATTATAACTATTTTGTCCATGAATATTCAGTAGGTATTGAAATTTGAAATTAACATAGAACAGGGAAAGGGTTAAGTTTCCCATGTTCAATAAATGAATGGCAGCTCAGATTAGATTGTGCTGTACAGCAGAGAATTCCTATAGGAAGTTCCTGTATTGCTTTCGTTTTGTGTTAAGCTACCACTTGCCATTCAGCCCCAACGTAATTCTTCTTTAGTATTGCCACTGATTAGTCTTTCCACTCGCAGATCCTTCGTGAACAGTGAAAGTGTCAATGATTTACTTATTGAGAGAGTAATATGCCAAAAGATGAGAAGAACATGACTTGCGAAATGTACTTTAGAATGTTCGCTGGGGTTAAACGTGAACGATTGCTCTAAAGTCTATTCATTCATTCATTCGTTCATTCGTTGGTTCGTTCGTTCGTTCGTTCGGCCGTTCATTCGACCTTTCGCTCGTTCATTCGGTCATTCAGTCATTCAGTCAGTCCGTCATTAATTAATTCAATCAGTCATTCAGTCAATGGTTCATTCATTCACTCATTCATTCTTTCAGCCAGCCATCTCCCCAATAAAGAGAGCTAGGACTGGTTGGCTCGGTGTCAGGATAAATTGACTGAGTGTGAGATCTGCTCTGTTTGCTTACCAAATAATATAGATCTTATTCTACAGTTTCTGCCTGAGCCAAAACATCCTGTTTTCGTATACCATTATTAAAAAACACAGCCAATAAATATTCATGATGTCATTATTTCTTACATGAAAGGTAAACAGGGAAATGAATGTTCAATCCTTTCAATAGACCATTCAACACCCAGACTATTAACCCTTCGCTTGCTATTCACGTCAATATACCTATCTGTAAATAGTGAAGACCCAGATGAGACAGCTCCTGCAGGAACTGTCTCATCAGGGTCTGCACTATTTACAAGTTGATTGTGCAACCGGTGCACTCCACAGCAGTGATTGCACAGCGAAATACTTGTACACAGTGAAGATGTATGTACTTATACAACAGGGCATGGGTAAAGAAGGAGAAATGCATTTTAAAATTCAGCAAGAGAAGGGTTAACACTTGTCATTATAAAAATGATGTCTGCTCAACTATAATTTAGAACATTCTTCATGAATTTCCGATTACAGTAAAAAACCCTCTAAACCGCACGTTAAATTTAGTATAAATATCGCTCTTGGAGACAGGTGGCAGCTTAATGCAGAGTGAAAGTCATGCAGAAAGCTCCTCGAGGAGCTTTCTGTATGACTTTCACCCTGCATTAAGCGGCCACCAACCTAAAAGTATCTAAATTCTTCTCTACTATATAGTATTCCGGTTTATATGGATTTACTGTACCTCACCTCTCTGAGAAACTACTGACCGAGTGTCAAATAGCTTGGATCCTGATGAGACACCGAGCTTCTCAGCTTCAGACCTGAGTTCAAATTGATTGAAAATGGCAGTCGCATCGTGTTTAGCAAGCTAAAGATTAAAGAAAGGGCATAATGACAGAAAGAAATCATCATAGTTGAACGTTCTGGGAAACATTATGAATCAGTTTCACAATCTGTATGACCACATCACGAACACGTGCAAGGATATTCATAGATAATAGTCATTATCATCATCGAAACACTCGTCACCTGGTTGAGAGGAGAAGTGAAAGAGGAGGAAGTGTCTGGATGGGAAGTTTATTTATCATAAGGATAATATTTTGTCAAGTGTCACATCGCTTAGCGCGATCTCTTAGATCTATTGAGTATTCTCAGTCCTTCATCTTTAGCCTACGGCTGACGGGTTATCTTGCACGTGCAGATGGTGGGTTGTGAGAAGATGTGGACGTGCAGTCTTCTTGTTGCCGGTCAGTTACATAAGTGGTATATACAACATAACCTCTCTAATACGACCATCGATCTAATTCTGGATATTTAAGGCAGGTGATAGCTTAATGCAGGACAAAAGTTATACAGAAAGCTCCCATAGGAGCTTTCTGCATTCATGTCATGCTGCATTAAACAACCTCCTGCATTTAACACTTTCCTTCATATAAACGCATTTTCACACAATTGCAAACATAATAGACCCATATCAGACGGAACCGTCTGATCTGGGTCTGCTCGGTTTGCTAATGAAATCTGAAAGATCTGTTTCTTTCGTTTCTAAAATGGCTACAATGTTCCACCATCCATCATTTATTATAACCATTTTGTCCATGAATATTCAGTAGGTATCAAAATTTAGAATAAATATAGAACATGGAAAGGGTTAAACATATACATACTAGTTAGTTCATAATGTTGTCGCTTCAAATTGGTTCTACAGAATGTATATATATTAGACTCAATTCACTCTTATAGTGAGATTCCTTGACCAATCGAGTTACAAGAAATTTCGAGACATGTTTCACATCAGCACAAACATATTCAACATTTTGTGGTTAATCCCTTACTCCATGGACATGCCCTTTAACCCACTACGTCATAGGCTATTTTTAGATCCAGCCACTTTGAATAAATCTACCGAAAAGGAGCATTTACTAGAGAAAAGGAAACATTTAGAATTTTGTAGTTTGAAACCATTGTGATAAATAGAGCATTTGCTACTATAGGAGCAAATGCTCTATTTATCGCATTGGTTTCATAAAGTGACTTTTACGTATTTATGGAGGAAAGGATTAACGCCTTTGCAAACAGAGTAGGCCCAGATCAAACGGCCAGTGTCTGTATGCTTATGGAATTCTAAACTGTTTGCCATGGCCAAACTCTTTTCTGTCTTCATATGTCATAATAAAAATCCAGCTGTTTCATAATCATGATGTCATTGTTTTTTAACATGTATAGTGGAGTGAAAAGAAAAAAAAAGATTAATAGTATGGTTGAATTACACGTTCTGTTAACTCTATTTCTAATAATATATAAATTTCCGTTGTGCATATTTCTGTTAAAATCACAAGAATCTCTTAATCGGAAAATTTGGATCCAACTTTACATCCTTTATGAAAAGCTTCCGTAAGCAATCGACGTGCAAATGGTTATGACCACAAATGAACTATTTATCAGCTTTTTATATCCGCCATTTTGTCACTGGACATCTGGACCACTTATGTCATCAACAAAGAACAATTACAAGGCCACTTAGATACTTGCTAGTACACTTATATATAGCTGGCCTGTGGTCACGAATAGACAAGTACACCAAAACACGCGACTACATCCTTGATAGGCCATAATCAAATCCCTCAAAGACGGACATGAAAAAACAAATGTAATTGGCAGTTAGTAATTGTCGTTTGCATAACCTGTCGTCTGCTATGATTGATCAAAACCAACAAAATAACCAACTAACAAACAGAAAGCCCCAATAACAACAATAACAACAAACAAACAAAACAAATATGATCAAAGTGTCGAGGAGATACCGAGTTACTCGACGTTTCATTCGGATTCAAGCTGTTTGTCTAGCTAATCACAAACTCACAGATATCGTGTTTAGACAATCGACTGCTTAATCTTTTATCCCACAGTCACGATATCTGGCACCTTTGCAAACATAGTAGATCCAGATCAAACGGCTCGTGTACGAGCCATCAGACCAGGGTCTGTCTTGTTTGCTTATGACATGATAAAGATATGTTTCCACAATTTCTGCCGTGATCAAATCTTGTCTTGTTCATAATGCCATGTTAAAAACTAAATCTGCCAGTAGATATTCAGACAATCATTATTGCTGAAAAACCCATCTAAACCGGACGTTCAATTCAGTATACATATCGGTCTTAGATACAGGTGGCAGCTTAATGCAGGATGAACGTCATGCAGAAAGCTCCTTTCCTTTGACCATTGTCCTGTCGATCGCGACCTGACTGTCATTTACAAATAGCTTGGTTTCAGATGACAGTATCATGCCACGGTAATCAGAGTCTCGCCAGGATCCATACTATATGACAGTTGCGCAATTGTTTTTAACCCTTTCGCTGCCAATGCCGGATATGTGACTACCTATGCAAACAGTTTGGATCCAGATGAGACGCCGAGTAACTCGGCGTCTCATCAGGATCCAAACTGTTTGTTACTGTTACTATGTTTTTGAAATAAAAATGAAGAAAATAAAAAAAAATGAAAAATTGTAGCAGACGACAAAGTTAGCAGACGACAGAGTTTGGCAGCGAAAGGGTTAAAAGCTTGAACGAATAAAAAAAAATCAGTACAACTTACAACAGATCAGGTTTTTAGCAAGCGGTAATAATTTACCCTTTTACTCCATGAATATTCACGTTAGAAATGATGACCTCATAGATACAGATTAGATCATCTTTATTATGACCCATGTACACAGGCATTTTGGTCATGGTAGAAACTGAAGAAAGATATCTGTATTATT
This sequence comes from Azorinus chamasolen, assembly GCA_963576725.1. Lineage (NCBI taxonomy): Eukaryota > Metazoa > Mollusca > Bivalvia > Cardiida > Solecurtidae > Azorinus > Azorinus chamasolen. The sequence continues at coordinate 9,244,404 of OY755243.1, read as the reverse complement.
CCATAAGCAAACAGAGCATACCCTGATCAGACGGCTCCTATAGGAGCCGTCTGTTCTGGGTCTACTCTGTTTGCAAAAGCATTTGAAGGCGTATTTATGGAGTAAAGGATTAACTCTCCACGCCACGAAAGTTCAGGTCTGTGCTTCTCTGACAGAACTGAACAAGGACTCGAACATTGTCATGTATTCAATAGTATGTAATTTGTTATTTATATCACATTGCATAGAAATGAGACGTGAAACACTATGGTCTCAGTTGATCTTTGACTTTGCAGCTTGACACTGACATTGACATATACAACCCAAATGACGTATCTCTAAGAGTATACATGTATATATGCAAACTATGAAGTAGAGACAAATGTATGTTAAAATGTGAGCCATTTAATCTTTGACCTTTATGTTTGATATTGATCTTGACATTGCATCACTGCAAACATAACCCCATGTGAATTACTAAGTGTAAAGTTTTTAACACTAATAGTTCAAAAGGTATTGCCAGTTTCAGACTGACCAACAAACCAACAGACAGACATGAAAACATACAACGTACTTCTGATCAATATCTTTGGGGCGTAAAAAGTTAGAAACATAATTAAACAGTGATGTACACATTATTCAACAGTTGCACCAACATTCGACTGCGTACACTTCAGCTGTGTCCAAAACACTGCAATTTAGCTCAATGGAATCTACTGAATGATAGTAAACTCATTGTTCTCTAGACTTTGTTTCCTACAATACATGTATGAAATTTACACAGCGAAATGCAGTGGAATCTGCCTTTAGCAACCATATAATGAATAAACACGTGGGTATATAAGAGCAGTCAGGACGAAAGTAATGCAGAAAGCTCATAGAGGAACTGTTTTTTCGTAACTTTACAACTGGTCTTGAAATACAGAACTAGACTGATTGTGTGTGGTCGCTATTGACAGTTGTTACTGTACGTGATACAATGTATCCTTTAACCCTTTCTCTTATGAATATTCATGTAGGAAATAATGACGTCATGAATATTAATAAGATTTGTTTTTATAATGGCATATGAACACAGGACATTTTAGCCCAGACAGAAGCTGTAGAATCAGATCTATATTACAACATAAGCAAACAGAGAAGACCCTGATCAGAGCCGTCTGACCTGGGTCTACTCTGTTTGCAGATGCGCGAAAATGCGCTTACATAAGGGAAAGGGTTAAACTTGAACAAAACACAAACGAATTATTGACATGTGTTTGGACAGTGTTGCTGTGACTAATCCGGTTCCAAACTGTTTGGTACTTTGCTTATGAACAACTGTTTCAAAATCTACATAAGAGGGCATTTTCTATGGGCGAGAACAATGCCCAGAATTTTTAATATTAAGCAGACATCAACTTCGAAAGAAAACATCTTCAGACGTCGGTAATATAACTGGAACTTGTATCACTTCAGACGCCCAGAGTTAGCAGCCCTTTGGCACCGTGGCAGGTAACCAAACTAGTGCTATTCCTTATTATGATGTGAACATGATATCTGCTAAACCTCTGATCTGGAGAAAATCTAATTTACGTCTGACTCGTTCAAACTATTGAGAAACCTTAGACCGAGTGTCAAACAGCTTGGTTACAGATGAGATGCCGAAGCATTCGCCGTCTCATCTGGATCCAAGCTGTTTATAAGTGGAAATCAGGTCGCATTTTGGTAGTCTAATGGTAATTGAAAAGATCACATGGGTATCTTTGACGGATCTAAATACCACCAGTTATCTGAGGAGATAGTCTTAATTACATCTCATCACTTGTAAGAGGAGAATTCGTTTTTATTCATAAGTAACAATTCATTAGTGGCGCCATACATACATGTAGACATATACTGATGGTAATAACTGATAACTTGAAACACAGTGCCAGAACAACAAACTTTCGTCCTGATTTCATTCCCGTTCAGGTACCTTGTTTCTTTCGTTCGTAATTAAATACAACAGAACTTCTCCACAACAGTCACTTAGTGAATAAACAAGAGTGTACAGTAAAACCTCTCTAATGCGACCACCAAAAAGGGGCATAATTCACAGTGGCAAAGGCAGGTTGTAGCTTAATGCAGGACGAAAGTTATACAGAAAGCTCCTATAGGAGCTTCCTGCATAACTTTCGTCCTGCATTAAGCAACCACCTGCTTATGAAGACAGCCATATTTGTTCATTAAGTGGTCGCATTAGAGGGGGTTCACTGTATTTAACAGAACAACGAAAATGATGCAGAAAGCTGCGTTTGGGAATTTTCTGCGTTACTATAGTTCTGCATTACACTACCACATACATTATAAACAGAACGAGACGCGTTTTAGCAGAGACATAATTTTTATTATACATACATATATACGTATACAAATGTATATGTCTGGTTTTAGCGACTGTTGGATAGATGTTTAGCTATAAGCCACGTCACGAGAAAATGTGTGGTCCCGGGTAAAACCGAGGGGAGCAGCTGTACAGGAGTCTTGCTATCTTGTCTCTGTCTTCATTGACTGCATACTTTGCTAAAGAAATATATCATAGACGCCATCACCTCATTAATATTCATGTAAGAAATAATGGCACCGTGGATAGTACGGTATGAGCACATGGTGTGTTGACCAGAGTAGAAACTGTATAATCAGATCTGTATAACTCATTTAGCAAACAGAGCAGACCCTGACAATTCGTTTCCTTCAACGGCTGCCTGGACTGATATACAAATCTACCCCGCATGTGCAGTTGAACTGTGATATTTCGAGCTTCAAGGGACCATACAAATTGCTTCGAGATAACAGAGGTTCGAGTTATCCGATTTCTAATCTAAGCAATTTCTCAGGTTTACATCTTAATGCAGGTTGAAAGTAATGCTGAAAGCTCCTGTAGGAGCTTTCAGCATTACTTTCGACTGCATTAAGCTGTCACATGTGTTTGTAGATATGCATAGTGATACATTTTAGAACAATTATGTATTGTAAATATTGGAAGGACCGAAATTTAAAAGTTGTCTATATCATGTAAAGGGTTACTCTTCTGTCATCACTGGGATGAAATTTTGTATGAATTGAGAATCATTATTAATTAATATTAAAATGCATTTACGTTACTATGAATTCTATTGAGACTGAGTCTAAAATTAGCTTATGATGGAATGGTTTAAGAAATCAGTTATCGCCGGGATGAAATCGCAGAGGAATTGCGAATCATTATAAATTAATATATTCAACATTTACACTACAAGAAATTCAGTACATTCGGTTTTACCAACTATATATACAAGCAAATGAATTACTGGGGTGCAGGTGCATGTCGAGTTGTTTAAAATACAGTACGAACATTCTAAAGCGACTAATTTAAGAATAAACATACCGGTTTGTGTCTATAAAAGTAGATGATTGCTTAATGCAGGACAAAGTTAATGTAGAAATCTGCTGCTGTATTTTTCCGTATAACTTTCGCCCTGTATTAAGCTACCACCTGCCGTTAAGATACAGACTTATACTTCTTGTTTGCGGTCGCTTTGGAGCGTTTTACTGTAAAAATGTAAAACAAAAAATAAAACATTCAAATAAATACAGAATGAATGGCTTAAAGAATTCTTCTCATAATATTTTGTACATGAAGCACTGAACATAAGTGCGCGCACGTGCAAGGCGTGAGTCGAATGCCTGGTGAAGTCAAAGAATAAACAAACATTTTCAACTATGTTTGCTATATATTAGATACAGATCTAAACCATGTATGATTGTAAGCGGAACAGTTCGGCACCCATCCTATAATAACTTCTATTATTGATAAGTCGCAGTGAATTGAGTACAGGTACCTAGGTTTGGTAGAGGCACGTTTCATTGTCTACAGTTTAAAGCAGCATTGTTCTCCATGCAAGGGCAGCTGTTTTCCTGATTAACTCTAACTAGCAAACCAATTGTCGATGGCAAAAAATATCGCCTGCTTCAAGTCTCAAAGGAGACATTTCTTTCATTTCTATTCTCCATGGAAACTACCGGAGTGGCAAACAGTTTTGATCCTGATGTGATGCTGAGCTTCGCGGTGTCTCATCTGCATAAAAACTGTCTGTACAGGCAATCATGAATTCACGGCTCGCGTGCTAAGAATTAAGTAGGCATCAGCCGTGTTTGTTACCAATTACAACACCGTAATGAGTTTATCCAGGTGACACATGCTGGACCAAGCGAACAGACTCCACAAGCGCGGGAAATTCCACGAGCATTGCAGCCAAGCAGTTTTATGGAATCTGTTTTTGTTTTGCTATGGCAACATATGTTAAAGAATAAACGATGTGCATGAAAACAGATTCATAACACATACAAACGCTGTTTTATTCTCTTAAACATACGGTATATCCGAAATTTCATTATGATTCCACACCATGGGTTCCCAATAGACTTGTTCTTGTAGTGTTTCATACGCTTCAGCTCTCTTACCAAGGAGGCAGTTTTATAGTCGGGCGTACATTGTCAACCGAATTCAAGGATGAATTTATAATAACATCCACAAGCAGTTTGTATTCAGATGAGACACGAGAATGTTTGAAAAGAAATGATAAATATATTAGAACTGAAACTGACGACCATGTTGTATTGCACACGACACTATTCAATGTCCCAAGTGTTGTGATGCCAGAATCAAACAAAACTCGAGCAAATGAGTTAAACTGATGCATAATTTGAATTAACCTTTTACTCCATAAATGAGCATTTCTACGCTTTTGCAAACAGATAAGGCCCAGATCAGACGGCTCGTATAGGAGCCGTCTGATCCGGGTCTGTTCTGTTTACTTATGAAATGACATATTTATGATTCTACTCTTTCTGCTTGGGGCAGCAATTCATAATTATGGTATTATAAAAAATAATCCTATATCAACGATGCCATTATTTATTACATGCATATTCATAGTGTAAAGGGTTAACCCTTACCCTGTTCTATGTTTATTACAAATTTCACTACCTACTGAATATTCATGGACAAATTTGTTATAATGAAACATGGAGGGTGGAACATTGTAGCCATTTTAGCAAGTATAGAAACGGATCTACCAAATTTTATTAGCAAACAGAGCAGACCCTGATCAGACGGCTCCTCTAGGAGCCGTCTGATCTGGGTCTGCTCTGTTTGCAAATGCGTGAAAACAGGTTTGTATGAGGGAAAGGGTTAGGCCTTTTACCTGTTACTTCGTGAATATTTAAGCAAGAAATAATGACGGCATACATATCAGTTAGATGAATGTATATCTACATAATTATGGAGTATTTCAAAACATTAAAGGGATTACAGTATCGTGATTTTAATATTCATAAAATACATTAGAACCCTTTTTTTTTAAAAACCATTCCCTCATCCTGACGCCGATGTCCATAGGAGCAATGTTCTATATATCACAATGGTTTCAAATTCAAAACTAGACACTTGCATGTATAAAGTTTTCCGTTTTCTCTAGTAAATGCCCTTTGCAGTAGATTTATTAAAAATTGTAAGCTAAGTGTATACAGTAAAACCCCTCTACAATGACAACTAAATTGTGTTAATTAGTTGGTATTTAGGGCAGGTGGCTGCTTAACGCAAGGTGAAAGTAAAACAGAACGCTCCTTTAGGAGCGTTCTGTTTTACTTTCATCTTGCATTAAGCAGCCACCTGCATTTAACACAAACTAATTGATGTAATTTAGTGCCCGTTATAGAGAGGTTTTACTGTACATGTATAGCATATGAGATATAATGGGTGTAACGACCATTGAAACAATTCTTAGTCTAGGTCTTTAACCATTTACCTCATAGAAAGTCTTTTTCACGTCTTTGTAAACAGAGTAGATCCAGCTCAAACAACTCCCCAAGGAGATTTGCTCTGTTTGCTTATGGAAGATAAATAGGTCTGATACCATAGTCTTTGTCCAAGCCAACCGTGACAGTTCCTTTCATGCTTTTACATTATGAAAGTGAAGTTATTGAATAGTCATTAAGTGTTCATTACAGATAGGGTTTAGGCAGGCGGTAGCTAAACGCAGGACAACGGTAACACAGGACGCTGTAACTCAATGAACCGTCACATCAAACAATGCCCACAGTATGATCAGAATGACAACCATGTAGACTTTAATGAGGAGTCGAGTTTTCTCGGCATCCAGTGTATAGTAGAACCTTTTTTTATAAAACGACTACTAAATAAAATAGTACGTGTGCACTTCAAAGTGAATGGCTGCTTAATGCGGATCGACAGTAAGACAGTATTGGAGCTTTCTGCATTAATATCGTCCTGAATTAAGCTACACCATGACTTAACCTGATCGAGTTACCTGGGTCTCATCTGGGTCAATACTGTTTGCATAGGTAATCACAGATTCGCCACTGGCAACGAAAGAGTTAAAATGAATACAACAGTAAAACCTCTCTATAACGGCCACTAAATTGTGTTAATTAGTTGGTGTTTAGGGCAGGTGGCTGCTTCAAGCAAGGTGAAAGTAAAACAGAACGCTCTTGTAGGAGCGTTCTGTTTTACTTTCACCTTGCTTTTAGCAGCCACATGCCTTAAACCCAAAATACTCAATGTAATTTAGTGACCGTTATAGGGAGGTTTTACTGAATTTGCAATCAAAGTAGACCAAGCGTTTCTCTGTGTCTCATCTGGATTCAAGTTGTTTGCACACGTAATCACGAATACGTCACTCAGAGTGAAATATTTAATGTATCATGGCTCCGAGGTTATAAAACGTTTTACATGAGTCTGAGATCATTCTCAAGCATCTAATTGGTCAGGTTCTGAGCTTGCTCATAATCTGACCAATCAGATACTTGAGAATTACCTCAGACTCAGAATTGTTTTAACCTTGGGTGCAGTGTAAATCTCTAATGCATGGTGGGGTTAAACTTTGCACCTTGCATTAAGCTGTCACCTGTCTTAAAGACGGACTCTGATACTACTTTGAATTCGGATTTAGACAGGTTTCACTAGTCACTGCAAAACCTGTGAAATAATAACTCTTTTGGCACATGGTTAACCCATTACCTCATAGGCTATTTTAGATACAAACTATTTGAATAAATCTACCGAAAAGGAGCATTAACTGGAGAAAAGGAAAAAATAGAATGTCGTAGTTTGAAACCATTGTGATAAATAGAGCATTTGCTCCTATAGGAGCAAATGCTCTATTTATCACAATGGATTCACGAACAGGGAAATGGTTAAAGAATTAAATTCATTGATCGTTTCCGTGAGACTATTGTTTCATGAATATTCACCTATAGAGCACTAAGCTCCACAGATATCGCAGAGATACGGAAATTCAAAGCATTGCAGTTTTCCCGCCTGTTTACGCTCTGTGATCCAGCTGGTCGTCTGCTGTGAAGCCGGGTGGACGGTCACAGCTGCATCGCTATCATGAACACGCGCACCCATTTCCGCTGGGAAAGTATGTATCTTTTGCAGGCTTCTATAGCTCTGATATGATAAAATTTGAAAAGGTTTTGAAAATTTAATAATTTTCGTATAGATCCATTTTTCAAGTTAGAATTTTCTTGATTTCTTTTCAGAATTTCGATTTAAGTGTCTATACATTGATCTCGTGGATACATCCTACTAGCCCAGAGTCTCATCTGGATCTAAATTGTTTCCATGTAATTCACAATTTGTCAACGTGTTGACCATGTGACAGTATTCTAAACGGTATAATTTCTTTCATTAAAAATCCGTCTATTTCTTAAATTAAACAATAATAACACGACCAGAGGCCCGTCTTAAAAACGATCACACGATAAAAACTATCGAATATCCAAGTTTTTGACAATTGTTTCTTCTTGCGTTGTCGAAACTATCATACACTCTAGCGTGTATCAAGTATAGCTAACCTCACATGACAAACACAGACGATCGCAACGCCCTGTTGTCGTATGTTATAAATTACGATACTTTCAGTCGTGCGATCTTCCGTTGACGATCGCAACGCCCTGTTGTCGTATGTTATAAATTACAATACTTTCAGTCGTGCGATCTTTCGTTGACGATCGCAACGCCCTGTTGTCGTATGTTATAACTTACGATACATTCAGTCGTACGATCTTTCGTAAGACGGGCCTTAGAACACCAAAGGTCTTGATGAGTTATTCAATCAGTTGTTAACCCTTTTACCCCTACATTATATATAACAAAGTTAACAAATCTGGGTTCGTCTTCTGCCCTGGGGCTGTTGGGATGGGTTTCGGGTTTCGTTGGGTGGACCGGGTAAGTGTCGCCGGGGGTTCGGTGACGCGGTTATTCGAGACGCTCAGTACACGACATTAATATTCTTAAGGTTTGGTTTTATTCTTTGTTATTTATGTTTTCCTCTATAAGCTCACATGTTGTTACTTTTATGTAAACTGTGACGAAAATAAAGGATCTGTTCTGTTCTGTTCTGTTCTGTTCCCAATCAGTTGTCATTGGAAGACAAGCAAAAAGTAGAACAAAAATCTGCAGATGAACACAATGAAGACCTGGATCTGATCTACCGTAGAACATGTCTTAAAGATATGTAATGCAGGTGGTCGCTTAATGCAGGTCAAAAGTAATACAGATTACTTTTGTCCTGCATTAAGCAACCACATGTTTTTTAGACTCCTATGTTCAATACATGAGTGACCACTTAGGACAGGTTCTACTGCAGATCTCCAATGTTTGCCTATGTCCCGTATATGGACTCGCGGGAGACTATGGTTCAGTAGCTATATAGTGGCCTGCTTATCAAGGGCATTCTATAGTTTCAAATCCGTTTAAAGTAGACCCAGATCAGACGGGACTCTGTTTGCTAAAGGTATTTGAAAAGTCTGTTTCTTTACTTTCTTAAATGGCTACAATGTTCCACCTTCCATATTTCATTATAACTACATTTGTATTTGTCCATGAATATTTGGTAGGTATTGAATTTGGAACAAAAATTAAAACAGAGAAAGGGGTAATCTTCTAATTCAACACTTTACTTCCTAGTAAGGCTTGCTATTGCCTTTGAAAACTAAGTAGACCCATATCAATCGTTTCCTGTAGGATCTGTTATGCTTGCTTATCTGACTCGACACTGTGTGTCATAGTCTATAAAACATTCCCTGAACATTATGTCATCATGACATACATCTCATAATGTGGTATATGTATAGTCTCTTGTAATTCATATATGAATGGCATGTTTTATCTATAGACATAATGATGACTTTGTATGATTGTTACCATGAAGAGACTTAACTAAAGAATAAGTGTATATACAGTAAAACCTCTCTATAATGGCCATTAAATTACATCCAAGTAGTTGGTGTTAAAGGCAGATTGCTGCTTAAAGCAAGGTGGAAGTAAAACAGAACGCTCCTGTGGGAGCGTTCTGTTTTACTTTCACCTTGCTTTAAGCAACCACCTGTCCTAAATACAAACTAATTAACACAATCCAGTGGTCGTTATAGAGAGGTTTTACTGTACTCACGATCTTCTGATTTACATATTCGAGATTTTGACTAATTTCTACCCGAGTGTCAAACAACCTCGATCCTGATGAGACACTGAGTTCCTCAGCGTCTCATCTGGGTCCAAGCTGTTTGCAGTGTCAGCCATGTTAATTTTAACCCTTATCTCGCTACTTGCGATCTGACTCGTTTATAAATAGCGTAGATACAGATGAAACGTCGAGCACCTTGGCGTCTCATTTAGATCCAAGCTGTTTGACACCTGGTCAAAGTTTTTTTTTAAAGTTTTATCGGAAGTAGTCAAAACTGCATTAAATCCAAATTTGAGTAAACATAATTTTTCACATCATGATAATGATTAAAACTAAATGGGTTGATAGCTTGTCATCTGGTTTTGCACCAATAATGTCATTACTATCGCATTTTGGAGCTAAATTCAATTTTCTGTCACACACGACAGACTTTTCCCAAATAGACAGATGTCGGACCATCCTGCTAACATAGCACGCGCTATGGACAACCCCATTACAGTAAAACCCCTTTAAAACCGGAAGTTTAGCAGAAAATAATTTAGATTCTTTTAGGAAGGTGACTGCTTAATGCAGGGTGAAAGTCATGCAGAAAGCTCTTAGAATAGCTTTCTGTATGACTTTCACCCTGCAATTTGCTGCCACCTGTCTCAAAGACCGATATTTAAATACTAATTTTAACGTCCGGTTTATAGGGGTTTTACTGTATAACCAAGGAAAACGGTTAGGATCCAGACTAGACACTGAATAAGTCATCCTTTTCATCAGCCCTTGAAGAGTCTGTACTCTGATTGAGTATGCACATAATCGAAAGTTATATCTGCATTGATAACTCAAAACAGAGAACACGTTTATCGAAGTCTTTTTTTTTCGTAGAACGAGCTAAAGGTTATATAGTGAGAACCGAACTCATGGGCTGAATGTCATCTGTCCCGCTCTTCCCTGTATACATCTGTTTTCTCTGTTCCTTAGTTTCGTATTTGTCGATAAACATTCAGCTTCGCGCAGCTGTCAAATTGTCGTCTGCTCAGGGGTCGATTATCCCCTACCTTTCTGGTAAACCTGGCTAAAAATATAAATGTATTTTTTATATTGTCGAATCTTCCAACAGCTAAAACCGGGAAAAATTCAAATCGCTTCAATACTGCGTTTGATCTCCGTGACCCCTTCACGCGGAAAGCAACTACGTATGTCGCCTGCTAGTATTTCAAAACCTTCCAAGAAATAAAAGAACTAATTTGTTTCTTTTATCGCGGGGACACGAGAATTTGCGGCTTTCTGAGGTACCGGGAAGAGGGATTGTGTTTTTGTCAAGTATTTAAGAGTTTTCATTCTAAAATACCCTCGAGCGCAGCTTTTGGAAAACGCATCTTTCATTTTACTAGTCAGGCGGTTTGAAAATGCGCTCATGGGTAAAATGCACGGAAGAGTTTCTATCAATCTTAGAGACGTGGGATGGTTTTGACTAAAACCTTTCACACTGTTTGTACAGTTCACAGGATAAGATACAATCAGCTGGTATCGATTCTATTTCTTTATTACAATACAATGCTTTTGGTGCCTTTAGTTGAAAACAGAAAACGAGAACACTGGCTGTTGAGAAAAATATATAGAATAGACAGACAGATTGACCGACATACATACAAACTTACTGACAAACGACTGACAGACTGATAGAAAAACAGACAGAAACATAGACAGGTAGACAGACAGACAGACATGTGGGCAGGCAGGCAGGCATACAGACATATAGACAGAGAGGCATGCAGGCAGGCATACAGATATGCAGACAGACAAACAGACATGTAGTGAGAGAGAGGGAGGGAGAGAGAGAAGCAGGGAGAGAGGCAGGGAGGTAGATAGACAGAAAGAGACAGAGAGAGAGGAAGCAGACACACAAACAGATGAGAGACAATGAGAGACAGCCAGAGACAGAGACAGGCTGAGGAAGATGGTTTTAGAATCGGAGCACAGAGACGAGCTAAGACAGATGATATAACAACCAAATGATGTCTCTATGGAGTAAAGGTTTATATAATACACTAAATCAATGGATAACACTTTATAAAATGATACATTGTAGTCAGCCTTCAACGTTATATCACAGGTCTATGGGCGCATGCTACAATTAACCCTTTCCCTCATATTGACGACTTTTGACGACTCTGTAAAAGTCACTTTGTGAAACCATTGTGATAAATAGAGCATTTGCTAATTTTCCTTTTCTCTAGTTAATGCTCCTTTTCGGTAGACTTATTCAAAGAGGTTGTATCTAAAAATAGCCTATGAGGTAATGGGTTAAGACTAAAAGGATGTCAAACGGTTGCAAGATAATGTGAACCGGATGATACATGCAGATGGCCATTGGCGATAGAAGACTATGCGTACATTGCATAAGACGAACATGAGTGTAGTCGAAATTGTGCACGCTTTTATTAACCCTTTACCTGTTGAATAATCATAAGAAATCATGACATCATGAATATGTAATATAGCTGAATTTTAATAATGACGAATGAATACGGGATATTTTCGCTCTAACAGAAACTGTAGATTCAGATCTATGTAATCCCATAAGCAAACAGCAGACATTGACCAGACAGTTCCTATATATAGGAGCCGTCTGATCTGGGTCTACTCTGTTTGCAAGTGTGTGTCCGAACCGGTCTTTCAAACATGTGACAGCTAAATGCAGGGTGAAAGTCATGCAAAAAACTCCTACTGGACTTTCACCCTGCAATAAGCAGCCACCTGGCTAAAATGACCTAAATTGTCCTGTCATAAAATTCCGGTTTAGAGAGATTCTACTGTATTTACGAACTTTTTATCGTGGGGCAGTTGACTTATGATAAGCGGACATAGCTGTTATGATGCGATAAACTTTAAAGTATTTCCTGGTCACATTTCAGATACATGTACTATGGGAAGAATATGAGGAAATCAAACCCGTGCTCAATTTGAGTCGCTCACCGAGAAAAGAAGGGGTATTTTTGTGTAATGATTCTATATTATCAGTTTTGTTAAATGTGTTGTGTTGTGATGGCCTCATGGAAGATTAGTTTGGGCAAATGTGTTCCTTCGTTAAATAAAGTCTTTATTATTATTATTATTATTATTATTATTATTATTGCACTGCAAACAATGACATTCTGTAATGAAACATGACAGACCCTTATCAGAAGGCTCCTACAGGATTTGTCTGAATGAGGGCAGCTCTGTTTGCAAATACAGTAAAACCCCGCTAATGCGACCATCTAAAAGAGGTACAATTCTCGGTGCTAGATGCAGGTGGTAGCTTAATGCAGGATAAAAGTAATGCAGAAAGCTTTCTGCATTACTTTTGCCCTGTATTAAGAAACCACCTGCTTATAAAGACAACCATGTGTATTCATTAAGTGGTCGCATTAGAGGGGTTTTACTGTATGTGAAAATAGCGTCTCTGTGGCTGCTTAATTAAAGCAAGGTGAACGTAAAACAGAACGCTCCTATAGGAGCGTTCTGTTTAACTTTCACCTTGCTTTAAGCAGCCACCTGCCCTAAATACCAACTAATTAACACAATTTAGTGGCCGTTATAGAGAGGTTTTACTATATGTGTACACAGTTTAGATGAAGATGAGATGAAGAGTAACCTGACGACTCATCAGGATCCACACTGTTTGATGTTGTGATAATGTTTTTGAATTAAAAAGAACACAGTTCATATTTTTTTTTTAAAAAATGAAGCAGGGCGACATTTCTGTCTCGGTGTTAAAAGTTTAAATGGATATTTGTCAAATATACAGGACATTTTACAAACTGAAACGTGCTGTATACAGTAATGAACTGTATAAGGGACAACGCTCGTTAACAGCTAACAACTCGGCCCCTCATCAGGACCCTAACTGGTTTATGTTGTGATTTTGTTTTTGAACATAAAAACGAACCAGACCACACATTTTGCAGACATTCAGCACTGCAGCCCGTAGCAGCATAAACATTACATCACCCCCTCTACCACAAATTAATTAATTAACAAGCTATGATACCGCCGTAGACATTGTGTGATAGGGTTTTTACTTTAATACTTTGATACTTACTGTAAGTAAGTAGTTTAAACCCTGCTCTATGGCATCCTCTAGGAGTCATCTTATCTAGGGTGGCACTGTTCGGCTATATTCCGTTATACAGTAAAACTCCTCTAATGCGACCACTTAATGAATAAACATGACTGTCTTTATAAGCAGGTGGTAGCTAAATGCAGGACACAAGTAATGTAGAAAGCTCCCTCTGCATTACTTTTGTCCTGCATTAAGCTACCACATGGATCTAGCACCCAGAACTATACCTCTTTTAGATGGTCGCATTAGCGGGGTTTTACTGTATAATCACACGGTAGTTGACCCTTCTCTAGCTAACGTCCACCTGACTGGTTTACAAACAATTTGGATCAAGATGAGATGCCGAGTAACTCGGCGTCTCATCAATATCCACCCTGGCAATTGTTTCTTATAGACTTGATCAAATATGAAGTAGTCAAAATTGCACCAGGTTCAAATTTAATCATACAGTAAACCCTCTCTATAACGACCACTAACTTATGTGAATTAGTTGGTCTTTTGGGCAGGTGGTTGCTTAAATCAAGGTGAAAGTAAAACAGAACGCTCCTGTAGGATCGTTCTGTTTTACTTTTACCTTGCTTTAAGCATCCACCCGCATATAACACGAAATACTTGATGTAAAATAAATTCTTTTTTTTTAATTATTATTCTTATCTATATATAAGTATTAAATATATTTTATTTTAAATGTTCTATAATTACACATTGAATATACCCTGTGTTGTATATAAAATGTATCTATGTGAAGCGCTTTTGAACGCACATATTATCCTGTGTGAAAAGAGCGCTATATAAATGTGGTATAATAATAATGTAATTTAGTGGTCGTTATAGAGAGGTGTTACTGTACATTTTTGACAGTGGGTTAAATGTTTATATGTAACGTCTCATTTGAGGACTATGCTATCCTTTACAGTAGAACCTGTCTTAAGCGGCCATTCATTTATTAAACATAGGAGTCGTAAAAAGCAGGTGGTTGCTTAATGCAGGACAAAAGGCGATGCAGAACGTTCCTATAGGTGTGTCACGCATTACTTTTGTCCTGCATTAAGCATGACATGCCTTATAGGACCATAATTAGAGGTATTTTCAATGGCCGCTTAAGATGGGTTCTACTGTACGCGAAACGGTCCATCCTTTCGTATGTAAAATAGAAATATTAGGAGATAATGAGGAAATTTTATCGACAGCTGCAAGTATTTGGATCCAGTCAAAATGCCTAAAATACAATACATTGTCAGTATTGAAAGAAGCTAAGTTCAAATTGAATTGTGAATTGCGAAATGAAGGAAGTTAAATTGAAATTCAAACCTAAAGCAGACGACATTTCAGTGACACACGTCATTCGGACTATTCAAACGACAAACATAAAGTAAGAATCCAAACTATGTAAATTAGACACAGGTGTTCTTGTGACCTTCAACACGCAGAATGAAATATTGCGCTCTAAACATTATTGTCGTCTGCTACAATTCACAAACATACTTCTTTTATTGTCTTATCAAAGTTTAGACACTGGTGAAAATACAGTTAATTAGTTGTCTTATCCAGATCCAGACTACATGTATACTCGCACACTGCAGCGTAGCTGAATCCATATGTAATGTTCGCACCGTTTCTATAGGAGTCCGACGGCATGCTCCCCGCGACAAAATAAAAGTGTGTAGTTTTGAAACTATTGTGATAAACAGAGCATTTGCTCCTATAAGAGCAAATGCTCTATTCATCACAATGATTTCAAAGATGATTTTTACAGAGACGTCAAAAGGCGTCAATAAGACGTGACAAGACAGATCGTTTATCAGTCTACGAACTTAGCCTTCAATGTTTGTTCCATTTTGTTTATCAGTCTACCCATTTAGCCTTCCATGTTTGATCCATTTTGTTCACTCTTCAAATTGATGTTACGCTCGTGCGTAAATGCGTATCGCTAGCTATACGCGCCTGGCAGAGTCAACATCAATTTAGCCCCCAGCAAGCCTTATGTTAGCCCTTCATACAATAGAACCACCTAAAGCGACCTCATAAATTATTCGTATAGAAGTCTTCATAAGCAGATGGTTGCTTAATGCAGGACAAATGTAAAGCAGAGAGCTCCTATAGGAGCTTTCTACATAACATTTATCCTGCTTTAAGCTACCTTATCTATCAAACGCCCGGACTTTGAAATCATTTGAGTGATCGAATTAACCCTTTCCCTGTTCAATATTTATTCTAAAATTTCAATACCTACAGATTATTCATGGACACAATAGGTATAAAGAAATATGGAAGTTCGAATGTTTTAGCCATTTTAGAAACTAAAGAAACATATCTCTCAAATTCCATCAGCTAACAGAACAGACCCTGCCCAGACGTGTGATCTGGGTCTGCTCTGTTTGCAGATGCGTGAAAATGCGTTTATATGAAGGAAAGGATTAAACGAACTTTACTGTATCATGAATATTCATGTAATAAATGACATCATGAATATTAATTTGCTGAAATTTACAATGTACAGTAAAACCTCTCTATAACGGCCACTAAAGTACATCAAGTATTTTGTATTAAAGGCAGGTGGCTGCTTAAAGCAAGGTGAAAGTAAAACAGAACGCCCCTATAGGAGCGTTCTGTTTCACTTTCACCTTGCTTTAAGCAACCACCTGTCCTAAATACCAACTAATTAACACAATTTAGTGGCCGTTATAGAGAGGTTTTACTGTACTATGAACAAGGCATGTTTACCGTGGCATAAACTGTAGACTCAGATCTATATTATTCCGTCTGGGTGCCATCTGGTCTAATTCTACTCTGTTTCAAAGTCATTACAACGCTTATCTATCAGGTAAAGAGTTAAAATACACCAGAACGTTTCTATACATGTACAATCCTCTTAATTAAAATATATTGACGAATTGAAAAGCAGGTGTCTGCTTAAACGATTCATGTTTAATATACATGTAAGAAATTATGACATCATGAATATGCATTACCTGAAATTGTATAATGTAAACGTTTCAAGAAAACGTTTTGCTTTGACCAAAAAGCTGTAGAATTAGATCCATATCATGTCAAAAACAAACAGAGCAGATCCTGATCAGACGGCTGATCTGCGTCTACCATGTTTGAAAATACACGAAAAAGCGTTTATATGAGGGAAAGGGTTAATCATGAGAACTTTTGGTGCATTTGTCTTCCTGCATTAAGCTACCATCTTTCTTAAAAAAATAATATATTAACCCTTCACTTGCTGAATTTTAAAACACATTTTTCCTTCTTTACCCATGCCCTGTTGTATATTTACATATATCTTCACTGTGTACAAGTATTTCGCTGTGCAATCACTGCTATGGAGTGCACTCGTTGCACAATCAACTTGTAAATAGTGCAGACCCTGATGAGACAGCTCCTTCAGGAGCTGTCTCATCTGGGTCTTCACTATTTACAGGTAGGTATATTGACGTGAATAGCAAGTGAAGGGTTAAGACATTTTATGAGTGTCTTTGACAGAGAAATTCTGCTGACGTACAGGATAGGTTTTGGCTTACTAATTTGTTCACTTACTGTACTGAAATTAGAGCATGAGCACTAAAAGTGTGTTTGTTTACAAAGTGTCATCGAACTTGTATTAACCAGGTTGTACTTATAATAATACTCTAATTACCGTAAGTATTCGGACAGGTAGACTTAGGCAAATAGTGCAGACCCAGATCGAATGGTCCCTTCAAAAGCCATTTGATCATGGTCTACACTATTCGCTACTATGTCAGTTTAATTTAAAGTTGTCAAAGTGACACCGATTACAATAATTATTATTAAGCATTACAAACAGGTGAAGAAGGGGGTTAGGTGTCCGAGTAATTGGGATAATAACGGTATGGCTCCTGGCTTTAAGCATGTCGTTTGACAGCTCCAAATTGTGCCTGGGGAACCAAAAGAGGTATGTAAAAAATACATTTCCGCCTCCTGCCTCACCTCACGTACTGTAGTATTTGTTTTTGAAAAAGCGTTAAAATACCGTAAAATCTCGATAAATCGAACTTTTAATATACAATGTAGAACAATTTGGACACTTTTAGGCAGGTGACAGCTTAATGCAGGATGGAGGTCTTGCAGAAATGTCCCATATCAAACACTGTGTTGACAAAAAGTGGCTACTAATCAGGATCAACCCTATATTCAACTCAACAGCGACTGCAACGTTTCGTCTGTTACCTTGTTTTTTAATGATGAAAACTCGTATTTAAAACGAAACCAAATTCCGATTAACTTAGATTTAGATAAAGTGTTATGCCAAGAAGTAAAGAAACTTAATTCAAATCATTATTGAATGCACAATAAATGGTACAACACAACGGTACTGACCTTTGACCTTGACCCCTATGACTTATGTTGGATATTGACAAAGTATGGTAACTGGTAATTCCTAAACTTAATTCTTTATACTTTAACCCTTCCCCTGTCGGATATTCATATAAGAAATAATGACATCGTAAAACCTCTCTATAACGGCCACTAAATTGTGTTAATTAGTTGGTATTTAGTGCAGGTGGCTGCTTAAAGCAATGTGAAAGTAAAACAGAACACTCCTATAGGAGCGTTCTGTTTTACTTTCACTTTGCTTTAAGCAGCCACCTGCCTTTAACACAAAATACTCGATGTAATTTAGTGGCCGCTATAAAGAGGTTTTACTGTACCTTATTTTTACAAATGCATTTGGACATAGGATTTGCTGATACTTATAGAAACTGCAGTATCAGATCTATTTTAATATCATAAGCAAACCCTGATGAAAGGACTTCTACAGACGCCGTCTGATCCGTGTCTACTCTGTTTGCAAATACACGAAAAGGCGATTATATGAGGGTGAGGGTTAAGTGATCATCATCTGCTACTATTCTCAAATTTAATTAACCCTCTACTCCATGAATATTCATATAAAACAATGACATCTTCAATATTATCTATACTAATTGCTAAACGGGAGGAGGGGCAGAAACTACAACATCATGTAGATCGTAAGAAAACAGAGTAGACCTGTGGGAGCCGTCTGATCTGGGTCTACTCTGTTTGCAAAGGCTTAGAAAGGCGTATTTTTAAAGTAACGGTTTAAAGAAATAAGTACTTCAGGAATTGTATCAGACAACAATATTTGCCGACAAAAAGTTGCCAAGTATCGAAAGTACATTTTAACTTCTGTACCGAGAGTGTCAGACAAGTTAGACCTTGATGAGGCGCCGAGTTACTATGTGGTAAGTTATTTCCGTTTAGGTTGTTTTTTTATCAAAAGCCTTTCGCTAGATCAAATTTAGATACAGCACCTTTAACCACTAGGACCAGTCAGTGTAACCTTTTGGCAGCAAATTAACCCTTTCATGCATGCACTATCATTTGCAAACAGTGTAGAACCAGATCAGTGGACTCCTAGAGGAGCCATCTGATCATGGTCTGCACTGTTTGTCGTTCAAAATCCTCTTGTGAAATGAAACCTTTCATATCGAGTGGATTATATACTTAAACACAGATAGGTTATTCCATTCTGATTATTCGGGGTTGAAAGGGTTAAACTGTCTTCCCTGCTTCAGGTTGCATATACAGTAAACCCCCGCTAATGCGACCACCTAAAGAGGTATTATTCTGGGTGCTATATGCAGGTGATAGTGAATGCAGGACAACAGTAATGCAGAAAGCTCCTAGAGGAGCTTTCTGCATTACCTTTGTCCTGCATTAAACAACCACCTGCTTATAAAGACACCCATGTTTATTCATTAAGTGGTCACATTAGAGGGGTTCTACCGTAGTCTTCTTCCAGTCCGTTTCAGAAACATAATCAGAATGTTAAACGATTTGGACCTGAGTTACTATTGATCCTTTTTTTATCAATACTGTTCTCAAAAGTGGCTAGAATAAGCATGGAGAAAGAAACTATACATTGTACTTCATAGGATCCGAGTATTTCCGAATACATGTACATGTACAGGTGAAGAGGCTCCTTCATATAATTTCTGTTATTTTGAAGGCATATTAACCCATTACCTCATAGGTTATTTTTAGATACAACCCCTTTGAATAAATATTAAAAGGAGCATTAATTAGAGAAAAGGAAACTTTTAGAATTTTGTAGTTTGAAACCATTGTGATAAATAGAGCATTTGCTCCTATTGGAGCAAATGCTCTTTTTATCACAATGCTTTCAGAAAGCGACTTTTACAGAGTCGTCAAAAGTCGTCAATATGAGGAATGGGTCAGAAGTCGTCAATATGAGGGAATGGGTCAAAAGTCGTCAATATGAGGGAATGGGTCAAAAGTCGAAAGTCGTCAACATGAGGGAATGGGTCAAACGTCGTCAATATGAGGGAATGGGTTAAACCAAAATAGGTGTCCAAATAAAATTGATCTGATCGACAGTTGACAGGATGGTTTGCATCAAATATTTACTGCGAAATCTGCATTAGTAAGCTTTGATTATAAATACGTTAGGCAGATGGTAGCTAACCATTTACCAAAATAAATATTCATGAAATAAATACTTACATGTACCATGCTGACGTTTTATATTGGAATGTGAACCAGGATCTTAAGCTAGGATCTGGAGAATCAGATATACATGTATTTCATTCTATGGACAAACAGAGCATACCTTGTTCATGCGGCTGCTACATGACCCTATGATCTGCGTATTCTCTTGGTATACTCTTTTTGAGAGGAATGAAAAGGCGTTTATATGAAGTAAAGGTTTAATATAGGAACAGCAACTGAATTTCTTGTACCCTGCATTATGCATATGAGAAGTCCCTAAACTAAACGCGTATTTTCAACAACATCACAAAATTGGTGTATGTGTATCAGCCTAATAGATTTGTTCAGTCATTATTATGAAGACTGTACATTTGAACTTATATCGAAAAATGCCCCTGTGATGCAACATGTAGACTTATATTTTTGTTTTACAACAAAATAGTATCGGCCTATGTCAATCAGTTACGAAATTAAAACGCAATAAATACCAACATATTGGCGAATAACAGATACATTGTACCTCTTCGACATCAAACTCGTGAAGGTTTTGTCTTCTTCAGTGTTAGTCGATTGGTTTTTCTTGAGATATACATATAAACCAATGATTTATGTAATTTTAGGCAATTTTAAAACTCGTTGTAAGTAGTGATTATCACTTTAAGTCCCATATATGTTAAATATGTAAATACTCGTTTACGCCTTACCTGATAGAAACACGTGTTCGCGTATTTGCACACAGAGTAGACCCAGATCAGACGGCTCCTATAGGAGCCGTCTGATCAGGGTCGGCTCTGTTTGGTAAAGGAGTTATATAGATCTGGTTCTACGGATTTAAGTAATACAGTATAACCTCTCTTAACCGGAATTCTAGTAGATAATAATTTAGATATTTTTAGGCAGGTGGCTGCTTAATGCAGGGTGAAAGTCATGCAGAAAGCTCCTCTAGGAGCTTTCTGCATGACTTTCACCCTGCATTAAGCTGCCACCTGTCTCCAAGACCGATATTCATACTAAATTTAACTGCCGGTTAAGAGAGGTTTTACTGTAAAAAACAGCACGTGCGCGTATACCGTTATAAAAAGCAGGTAATGGATATTCATATCATCATTTCTTACATGAATATTCACCAGGTAAATGATTAAAACATTGTTTACTGTATACACAATCATAGTTATTATATTTTTGGAATCACATTTAGTTGATGACTTTCAATAACAAAACCCATTAATTAACAGATAGACGTCAGGCAAGGTATAGTCAGCTATCACGGAACAATCGGCGTGTCTGTTTCGGGTGAACAGAAGTTATTCAGGGCCGGACCATTTAGCAGTTCTATCCAGTTGATGAAACGAATTGAAACGAATTGGAACAATAATAATGTTTTTTTTATAATATACATTGGCGACTGAAGCAGACGACAAATATGGCAAACGAGACTCTTCGTGCTTCAGTTCAAACAAACTCATTTCCTGGGGAAAACTATTACACTTGTTTTAACTTAACATTTTTATATCCGCCGGCTCCGACCTGTCGCAATAAACGAATTTACGTAATGTTTGATACCTATCATGAACTATGGTTACATACTGTACCACTCCTCTATAGCGACGTCACAAAACTTATATGTAGTAGAGTCTATACCCTTCAGTGCCATGAAGACGGGTCTGTAATAGCATATGCAAACAGTTTGGATCCAGATGAGACGCCGAGTAACTCGGCGTCTCATCAGGATCCAAACTGTTTGATACCCTGTTTATCTTTTTATAACGACCTTGAACACACGTCCATTCTAAAACTTGAAGCAGACGAAAGTATGTCTAGCAGGCGACAATTCTGGCACTGAAAGGGTTAAGCGGCCATTAGCAAGAGGTCTAATTATGGGTCTGTAAGGCAGGCGGTAGCTCAATGCAGGTCAAAGGTAATGCATTACTTTTGTACTGCATTAAGCAATCACCTGCTTTTTAAGACTATTATGTTTGATAAATGAATGGTCTCTTAAGACAGGTTCTACTGTATAGCTTTAGGTATAAACTCTTTTCCTTGTGATTATTTTAGTAAAAAATATTGACATCTTTCATATTTATTATCTGAATTTGTGTAATGATGTACAGACACATATTATGTTGGCCTACATACGCAAACAAAGAAGACTCTGATCAGACGGCAACCCACAGCAGTCGTTTGATCTGGGTCTACTTTGTTTTGAAACTTGTCTTCTATAAGATATAACGGATTTGTCAATACAGGAAGAATGCAATGTTTTTGCATTACAGGACAATCTCTCTAATGCAACCACAAAAAGAGATACTGAGTCTTAGAGACAGTTGGTAGCTTAATGTAGGACGAAAGTTATGCAGAAAGCTCCTACAGGGGCTTTCTGCATTACTTTAATCCTGTATTAAGCAACCACCTGCTTTAAAAGACGGAATATGTATTCATTAAGTGGTCGCTTTAGAGGGGCTCTATTGTATTTTCGTACTGCATTAAGCAACATACGTCTTTTGAAGATTGACATTTTTGTTCAATTAGTTTCCGCATTCAAGAGGCCCTACTGTAACTTACATTTACAAATGTATCTGTTTCGTACATCTTTGGCGTATAGCTATTATTGTTTTGGGAAGAAGATGGCCATGTTTCGAATTCCTTCTATAAAATCTAGACTGATGATTGCTCGGTGAAATGTTTCTATCTGGATTACAGTGTTCTACATCTACCATGTAGAGTGGCAGGTCAACCCTGGACCCTTTCCCTGCTCTATATTTATTCCAAATTTTGATACCTACCTTATATTCATGGACAAGATAGTTATAATGAAACATGGAAGATGGAACATTGTAGCCAATTTAGAAAGTAAAGAAACGGATCTTTCAAATTCCTTTAGCAAACAGGGCAAACTCTGATCAGACGGCTCCTACATGAGCCATCTGATCTGGGTCTAGTCTGTTTGCAAATGCATGAAAAAGCATTTATATGAAGGAAAGGGCTAACCACTAATACCATCTTTACATACCTTCGTAAACAGGGTAGATCCAGACCAGGCAATTCCTGTAGAAACTGTCGAATCAGGGTCTGCTCTGTTTCCTTAACATATATACGCCTTATCAAGTATACCCAGATCAGATTGCTCCTATAGGAGCTGTTTGATCAGGGTCTGCTCTGTTTGCTTATGATACGAGTATAATATAGAAATGATTCTGCGGATTCTGTCATGGGTACGTATTTCTGTGTCAATATACTATTATAGAAAATTAATATAATTAATATTCATGACGTCATTATATCTTACATGAACATTCATGGAGGAAAGAGTTAATATACGAATGTTATATCAGATATATATTATTTTACTATATGACATTGAAATAGATTTCCTATTATATATAGTATATGTTTCAATACAATAATTGAATCAATTAATATTCAAAATGGGCGTAGTTTTCTATGAATATTCATTGCAAGCGGTTAATTGTACAACAGAACACGTTCACAGAGGGTAAATTACAGCACCGCATTTGAAACGAATACAGCTTGCACGAATATAGTTTGCACCTGGGACCAATCTTACTAAGATCGTAATTACTGAAGTTATGGTAAGTTCGAGTACTAAACCGTTTGAAAATCGAAATGTTATTCACACTACATGTATTTTGCATTACAGTAAAAACTCGATACTACGAAACTTTTGTAATGAAGAATGTATGTCTTTGTAGGCATTCAGGTGGCTGCTTAATGCAGAGTGAAAGGAGCTTTCGACTTTCACCCTGCATTAAGGTGCCGCCTGTGTTGAAGATCAATAATGGTGCGTATTTGAGTGTTCGTACTTATCGATTTTTTACTACTTGACAAATACAGTAAAACTTCGATTATTCGAACACTAAAATACGTATTATTAACGACCTTTAAGACAGGTGGCAGCTTAATGCATGGTGAACGTCATGCAGAAAGCTCCTCTAGGAGCTTTCTGCATGACTTTCACCATGCATTAAGCAGCCACCTGCCTAAAAGGGTCTAAATTCTTCTATACCGAAAATTCGGATAAACGAGGTTTTACTGTAATGTTAACCCTGATTAGAATGAATCATGTCTTTTACGCGGACGGATCTGAATACTCCCCGTATTTAACCTATACATGTATATCTATAACCTGTACATTTACGAGGACTTGTCCAAAGAAGTAATTTGGACCAGGCATTTATTCATTAGAAGAAAATATTCTATATAAAACATATTAGGAAAGTATGATGCAGACATGTAGACCGCAGACATGTATACAAGCGTCGCTCTGACCGGAGTCCAAACTGTTTGTCTATGTCCCTGTATACTGTATACTCTTCCAATAACCATTTCCCTCATATAAAAGCCTTTTCACACATTTGCAAACAGAGTAGACCCATATCAGACGTATCTGAGCCGTCTGATCTGGGTCTGCTCTGTTTGTTTGTGGAATTTGAAAGACCTGTTTCTCTTCTATAAATGGCTACACTGTGCAACCTTCCATATTGCATTGTAACTATTTTTTTGGAATATCCAGTAGGTATTTAACTCTTCGCTTGCTATTCACGTCAATATACCTACCTGTAAATAGTGAATACCCGGATGAGACATCTCCTGCAGGAGCTGTCTCATCAGGGTCTGCACTATTTACAAGTTGATTGTGCAACTAGTGCACCCCACAGCAGTGATTGCACAGCGATATACTTGTATACACAGTGAAGATATATGTAACTATACAACAGGGCATGGGTAAAGAAGGAGAAATGTATTTTAAAATTCAGCAAGAGAAGGGTTAAAATTTGGAATAAACGCAGAACAAGGAAAGGTCTAAATGCCCTTTTGAATGTTGAATTGTCCATTGTTGTTGAATGATAGAGTACAGTCGGTATAAAACGATATCATTTGCGAGTGGAGCTTGAATAACAAACAGTGCAGATCCTGATCACATGGTTCCTCTAGGAGCCCTCTGACCTGGGACTGCAATGTCAGTATATTGGTCTACCACACCAAAAGCGTTAAAGTTGTAGAAAGAGATTGTCCTTAATACTGAATTTGAAGCTTGTAAGAATGTTTTTGCAGATGGTAACAGCATCAGTACAGAAATAATTCAAGAAATAATGACGTCATGAATATTAATCAAATTAATGTGTTATAATAGCACATTGATATACAAGAAATCGTGTAAATGACAGAAACTGTATAATTATATCTGTATTATATTGTAAGCAAGCAGAGCAAACCCTGATCAGACGGCTCCTACTGGAGACGTCTGATCTGGGTCTACTCTGTTTGCAGAGGCATAGAAAGGTGTATTTATGGAGCAAAGGTTAATGTACATACAACTATGTGTACAATTTCGTGTCAGCATTTTTATACAACGACCAAGACATAAGACCGGTGTGATATGTACATTGTGGTGCCATCTGAAGACCTCGTGGAGAGTTTTATGACCTGATATGTACTCGAATAATGTTAGTTTAATGCGCTTGGAATTTGCTCAACGAATTTTACAACACAGACTTTTAAGTAAAGTTTATTTCTCCTTGTACTTTCTACTTTTTTGTGTTTGTTTTGCGTGTACATGTTTACATATTTTATTCAGCAGTTTGTCCAGTTTTCAAACCAATAATGCTAACTAGATTTCCAGCATAGAATAAGTAATTTAGCTGAAATATTTCATTTGCGAGTCACATAGGCGAAGGACGCCAGTTGACTGAACGACAAGCACCCCGCGCTTGATTTGCTGTAGAATATATCTGTCAACTACGCCCGTCATGCAAACTGCATGTTTGTCTGCATGTTTGTCCGCATGTATGACTGACTATGTACATGTTTATCTGTCCGTCGAATTTATTGTCTTTCCATTTATCATTCACTTTTAAGTACACTACATACGCTGAAATAAGCATGCTAAAGACTAACAGCTAAAGCATTTTTGACGGACGGACGGACGGACAGACAGACAGGCAGATATCACTCGTCCTTCCGTCTGTCTGTCCACCTGTCTGTCTGCATGGCGTGTATGGTATCTTAGCCCTCCTGTTTACGCAATGTTTTATGAGCAACGAATATGGACGAGTGTGCACTAAAATATACATTATTTTCGCATAACTTCTAACAAAGCGAATTCTGACAAATGTATGCTGTCATTCTCTTACAGAAAGAGGCATTATGAATGCTTAACTTGCCGAATTACTATTCATAAATGTAAATTATGACATATGTTCAGCAAATATTTGTTAGACAGCGATGCCACTGAAATCGATTGGATATGATATATGGAAGAAGACCCCAATGGACTACAAGAGTCCATCTGTACTGAAACAAATATTTTTCCTTGTAAAACGGTCACTCACGGGATTTAAAGATATGTGGTAGTTTAGTGCAGGGATGGAAATACCTGTTTGACTTCTCTGCACGTCTTTCATTATGTATTAATTTAACCTTATAACTGATAGATACACATTTACACGTATTGCAATCAGAATAGATCCAGATCAGTCGGCTCTTGTAGAGGCCGTGTGAACAGGGTCTGTTCTGTTTACTTATGGTATAAAATATAGACCTGATTATACATTTTCTGCCCTGGCAAAACACTACCTGTTCGTATGCCTCTATCAAAGTAGCTAATGAATATTCATGTTGTCATTATTGCAAACTATCCCTGTGTTCATATCCCATCATGAAAAAACAATTTAATTAATGTTTCTACCCTCGTTGTTTCTTACATGAATATTCATGAAGTAAAAAGTTACTTTGGTTTTCCTGGTACATGACTTTAATTGCTGTAGGGTCAGTCCATTTATAGTTGCTTGTTGCTTTTACCTTTAGCTATTGTGGGAATGTACTTTCCTTGAAATTAGTTTACAAGAACCGTTGAATATAATGTCAATATACTTATATTGTAAACATGTCAAGAAAGCATCACTGGCCCTCGCTTTTTTAGAGCTTTTGCTTTCTCCTTTCTCTTTGAAAACAATAACTGCTGCTGTGCACTCTTTGGGATTATACGGTAAAGCTCTAGCCAGTCTAAACTCTCAAAAACATACAGTAAAACGGCCACAAAATTATGTTAATTAGTTGTATTTAGGGCAGGTGGCTGCTTAAAGCAAGGTGAAATTAAAACAGAACGCTCCAATAGGAGCGTTCTGTTTTACTTTCATATTGCTTTAAGCAGCCACCTGCCGTCAACACAAATTACTTAATGTAATTTAGTGGCCGTTATAGAGAGGTTTTACAGTATTTGTATCGGTCTTTAAGACAGGCGACAGCTTAATGGATGGTGAAAGTCATGCAAAACGTTCCCTTGGGAGCTTTCTGCAAGACTTTCAACCTTCCTAAAGCAATCATCTGTCAAAAAGGTTCTCAAATCTTGTTTACTAAAAGTTCGGATGGGGGGAGTTTTATTGTTCGTCACTTGATATACAATATTGTTAATAATTCAAAAAGATGTATGACATGATCAGTCATGACATTTGCCGTTCTCTTGGAACCAGTCTTTTTGCATTGCAAACAGCGGCGTCTGATCAGGGTCTGCACTGATTGGCATTCGTAAAACAACAATTACATGTAGCAGTTTGTTCTCAGTCTCTACATACAGTGTACAACTTGATTAGATACATCATCACAAATTTGTTTTCTGACCTAGGTCTTCACAATACGATACGATTCCTTTTCATTACATGTATTTATAATAAAACCTCGCTAATCAGCACTTTTAGTAAAGAAGACTGGAAAACGTTTTCAGGCAGATGACTGCTTAATGCATGGTGAATGTCACGCACAAAGCTCACAGAGGAGCTTCAACATGTATTTCACCCTGAGTAAAAAAAACATCCCCTCCTAGACTATTTTAGACCCTTCCTCTTTGAATAAATCTACCGAAAAAGAGCGTTTACTATAGAAAAGGAAACTGTTAGTATTATGTAGCTTTGAAAACAATGTGATAAATAGAGCATTTCCTTTTGAGCAAATGCTCTATTTTTCAAAATGGTTTAAAAAAAATAACATAATAAATTTATACGCACGGTGACGTCAGATCAGCGACCCTAATTGTAATACCTCTCAATAGCAGACACTCACAATTATACGTTTAATTTTGCGTATCATTCATCTAAGTTTATTGTACAACATATTATGGGCAGCCAATATGGAGAAATTCTGCTAAGTAATTAATCAAAAATAACAATCTGCTTGATTTTCCATCTCAGATGTTCATTTATTTTTTGTAATAAACGCGACCAGAACATCAGGCTCTTTTAGTACCTCAATTGCAGCTAAACCAGACATGTGTCTCAGAGAAGTGTTTATCACATAATCTGCCATGTCGGAGTGCCGAAACAGAGTACCCTAAATTGCGGAAATTCACTAGTGCATTTTTTATGCAAATTAGCAATCGTTACGATTCGTTAGCCAATCGTATCGCTCATTTAAGCGTTAGCCAATCGTAGCGCTCCATGTGAGTCGTCCGTTGTATTACTACGCTGTTTGTAAGCAATGACCGAAACAGCAGTCAGTTATAGCCTGTTTCATTTTCTATGGCATTTTAAGGCTTATCTGATAAAAAGAATCTCACATTCGTGTTTATTACAAATTGTTTTCATGGAACTCGTTTATTATAATGAATATGACACGAGCTAAAGCTCGTGTCATATTATTGTAGTAAACTCGTTTCATAAAAGCAATTTGTAATGAACACTCATGTAATATCCTCTGTTTAGGAAATCCAGTTAAAACTTTTGCATATTTCTGCACTAACCCCTATATTGGCGCTACTCATTAGCATCACTTCTCAGAGGCGATTCTAATGACTAGTAGCAAGATAGGGTCTGGCAGTACCAGATTGTGATAGATCGGTGGAAATCTTAGTAACCGTTCTGTAAATGTTCGTAAAGGTTGTTAGATCTATGCCTGTAACTATTATAGTTTTTTAACCCTTACCATGCTGAAATATTCAATGTCGAATGACCCACTAGTGTTGAACTATGAAGGCCATTCAGTTTGAAAGACTTCACGATTTTGAATGACAAACAGTGCATATCATGATCAGAGTCTCTATGAGCCCTCTGATCTGGATTTAAGATGGCACATGTGAAACATTGAATATCCAACCAGAAAAAGGTACACGTGAACAGTGAACAGAGGACTTATGAAATGAACAGCATCTGCATTTTTTTTAACCCAATTAACATTCAAACCATTGGCGACAGAACCCCTTCAAACGGAAATCAGATTGGTTCATGGTACATAACTATGCAAGTGCATTTACATTGTTTAGGGACACGAGGCATAAATAGGTTAAAATCGGTCAACAACACATTCCACATCTGCAGCAGTAGTCATCATAACCAATCTATAGTTCACACCACAGAATGTTGTCTCTCCAGTGTCGCCACTGCTGCCAGCTTCTCGTTCTCTCCGGCTAAACATTGGGCCCGTACTTGTCAACCTGGCGACTTAGTATAGCGGCAACATTCAATGCACTCATATGAACTGTCAATCGGCACGAATTCGTGTTATTTATGTATAACTATCGAAAGGACGACATACCATTAACCATTTACAGTAAAACCTATCTAAACCGGAGGTTACATTTAGTATAGATATCGGTCTTTGAGACAGGTGGCAGCTTAAAGCGGGGTGAAAGCCATGCAGAAAACTCCTCTAGGAGCTTTCTGCATGACTTTCGCCCTGCTTAAAGCAGCCACCTGCCTAAAAGTATCTAAATTATTTATTGATTTCCGGTTTAGAGGGGTTTACTGTAAGAACAGACGGCTCTGTTAGTCCAAGAGACGTCTGGTCAGTGTCTTCTCTATTTGCGTATACATGTAACAGGAAACATTGTATAATGGAAAACATCTCCTTAGTTGTTGTAAGAAATCAGCTAATCAATATCCATGGTGCAATTGTTTCATACATAAAGCGTGTGTCATATTCATTATAATAAACGGGTTTCATGAAAACAGTGTGTAATGAACACGTATGTAAGATTCTTTTTATCACATAAACATTGAAAATGCTATAGAAAATGAAACAGGCTATAGCTGACTGCTGTTTCGGTAATTGCTTACAAACAGCGTAGTAATACAATGGACGACCCACATGGGGCGCTACGATTGGCTAACGCTTAAATGAGCGATACGATTGGCTAACGATTGCTTATTTGCATAAAAAATGCACTAGTGCATTTCCGCGATTTATGACACTCTGTTTCTGCACTCCGACAAGGCAGATTATGTGATAAATGAATATTAATTTGGTAAAAGGTTAACCTTTAACTAACTATACAGCTATGAGTATGTTCGATCATCAAGAGCACCACGAGCGACGCCTGTATTTAATGATATGACATTTTCGCTGTCCAGTGCATGGGTTTAGGTGATAACTTTGAGTCACCTGCAACAACATAATTATGTAGGTCATTGGGACAGTTTGGTTACTAAATGCCAACAATTTTGAAATGAAGGCTACTTTTGAGACAGTTGTCTGAATTTACGATCCAGCTGAACCTTTTCCTTCATGACTATCTATGTAACAATGCATCGCATCATACATATTCATTGGGTTATATTTTGTAATGTCACATTAAGAAGATACTTTAAGTATGAAACGGCAGATTGAGCTCTATAAAATTCTATAAGCAGACAGAGCAGACCCAGATCAGACGGCTCCTACGATAAGGACCGACTGATCTGGATATGCTCTGTTTGTAAAGGTACATAGTGAGATAACGTGTGTCCAAATTGAACTTCATTGCAAATTTTAATGCACTGACCAGATTGGGTAACACAAATACACGTACAGTAAAACCCCTCTAATGCGACCACCAAAAAGGGGCATAATTATGGTAGGCAGAGGCAGGTGGTAGCTTAATTCAGGACGAAAGCTATGCAGAAAGCTCCTATAGGAGCTTTCTGCATAACTTTCGTCCTGCATTAAGCAACCACCTGCTTTAAACGACGCCAGTGGCTGTTTATTAAGTGGTCGTATTAGCGGGGTTTTACTGTACTGTTAAAAACTCGATATTTCGAACTTTCAATAATGAAGAATTGGTGCTTTAATAAGCAGATGGCTGCTTAATGCAGGGTGAAAGTCATGCAGAAAGCTCTCCTAGGAGACTTTCACCCTGCATTAAGCAGCCACCTGTCTTAACGATCGATAATGCTGCTTGTGTTATTATTCGAACTATTGGGATGGTACTGTACATACCGTAAATTTTAATAGTTTCTTGTGTTTGTTTTACCTGTTTGTTTACGCACATCGTAATCAAAACATAAAATTGAATTCCATGTATAACATAGACAATGAAAACAAGGTAGGAGAAACGCACTAACGTTGGCTGGTCGCTGGCTAACTCTTTGAATTCTCAATATTAAGTAGATTACATGTAAGTAGAATGGACTATTGTCGCTTAACTATACAGTCCTTCCAGTTTGAAAGACTTACATTGACCAGATAACAACACAGATTCTGAATCTGGATCTACACTGCTTAATGTCAGAACACTGGTATCCCACAAGTCAATCGTTAAACCTTTACTCCATTAAAATATTGTTCATGCCTTTGCAAACAGAGAATACTCAGATCAGACGACTCCTATAGGACTCTTCTGATCAGGGTCTGCTCTGTTTGCTTATGACATAATATAGATATGACTCTATAGTTTCTTTCATGGCCAAAATGTCCCTGTGTCCATATACCATAACACCAAATTAATGAATGTAGTTTATATCCATGACATCATTATCTGTTACATGAATATTCATGGAGTAAAGTGTTAAACTATCTCGAAATGTTTCAACTTACCCACAGGGTTAATTATAACCTAATAGACAAGTTAACGGACATGCAACATACAGAAATATGCAATGCCTTTTAATCATTACGCCCGAACAGATTTTGTGATGACGTCAGTGGTTGAATATCCGAACACGTGGGGTGTCTCCGGATTTCCCACATGAACACCACACACAACACTGCATGCCATCGAGCGTGAATGCTAAAATGTTATTTTAAAATGTTTTGTTTTCGACTGAAATGAATAATGTTTCAACTTTGATACTATTTGTAGACCGTGCGCCAAGCACAGTTTGTCTACGTATCCTTATCCAGCTAACCAAGAACTAACTCGCAATTTCAAACATCTTGGGTCCAGATGAGACGCCGAGTAACTCGGCGTCTCATCAGGACCCAAGCTGTTTGATATTCGGTCAACGCTTTCTCAAAAGCTTGATCGAATCGGAAGCATTCAAAATTGCATTAGATCCAGATATGTGTAGACACTTTTTTCCATAGCGGAATAAGTATTAATAGATTAACACGTCACGTTGAAACATATCGGCCTAGCGTCACGTGCACCAGCCGTGGGAATAGCCGATGGTCTGTTGATCAAAATCAACGGCATCAGTAAAAGGAATGTTCAGTCATTACGTATTTATTTACAATGATTCTGCACACGGTGTGTAATTTTTGTTATGTTTTATCATGTGATGTATATATTTTCTATCATATATCTATAGGTTCATGGAATTCGACCCATGCAGCAGTGTTAGATTTGATACGCCCACGTGACGAAGACAAACGTCTAAGATAGAATATACATGTACATACATGTATATAAAATTTAAAGTGCATTGAAAAAGTTTTCTTTTACCCTCTTCTCCATGAATAATCTTTCAGAAATAATGACGTCATGAGTATTTCTCAGATTAATTGTTTTAATAGCACTTGGATATGTAGACCATGCATTGTTGGCCATGGCAAAAACTGTAGAATCATATATATCATATCGTAAGCAAACAGAACAGACCCTGATCAGAAAGTTCCTATAGGAACCGTCTTATCTGGCTCTACTCTGTTTGCAAAGACGTAGAGAAATATGTATTTATCGAGTAAAGGGTTAACCCTTCTAACACAAAGTTTCTCGATGCTTCATCTGGATCCAAACGATCAAATCTGTTTAGATGCATTTGCAAACAGAGTAGACCCAGATCAGAAGGCTCTTATGGGAGCCGTATGATAAGGGTCTGTTTGCTGATGGAATTTGAAATAGCTGTGTCTTTTGTTCTAAAATGGCTACAATACCGGTATGCCACCTTCCATATTTTATTTTAAGCGTTTTGTCCATGAATATTCAGTAGGTATTGACATTTCGAATAAACATATAACAGGGCAAGGGTTAACTAAGGATACCCAACGCTCACGACGGTTTACCAGACCTCGAAGTTTACGCCTTTCCTAATTTAATATTAGCGAAATAAAATAGCATCGTCATAGATATTAATGCACGACATCCACTTAAAGCGTTTTAAACAAACGAGTGTTTTTACTGTAGCAGAGAGGGTATGGTCAGACTCTGATATAGGAACTTTTTGCATTACCTTTTCCCTGCACCCATTCCCTCATAGGCTATTTTTAGATCCAACCTCTTTGAATAAATCTACCGAAAAGGAGCATTATCTAGAGAAAAGGAAACTTTTAAAATTTTGTATTTTGAAACGATTGTGATAAATAGAGCATTTGCTCCTATATGAGCAAATGCTCTATTTATCACAATGGTTTCACAAAGTGGCTTTTGCAGAGTCGTCAACAGTCGTCAATATGAGGGAATGGGTTAATCAACCATCTGTTTTTTAAGATTCATGTGATCAGTAAATGAATGACCGCTTAAGACAGGTTCTATTGTTTAAGAATACTGCAGCCGTCTCCCCGGCTAAAGAAGCACCGTAATGTCTCCCCGATTTCCCAGTAAAATCAGACAGATGATGATTTCTGAATTCCATTAGCACCTTCCATAAGAGTGCAGACGACAAAGTGCGTGTTTTGGCGCCCAAATCGCACTGTCGTCGTACGCGTCTGCATGTGTGAAAGATGACAAATGGCGAGCACAATTTTTTTGTTTTATGTTTTTGTTTTTTTGTCAGATGCCGCAGCTGCAATCGAATCAATATTCCAATGCACCCGAAACAATGCCAGAATTGTGATGTTAATATTTTTTATTTAATTTGATGCACTTCGGGTGTCGGAATTTCGTATGCAAACATTTAACCTTTGTCACTGACATGTCGGCAGCAAGTTACCCAGCCTGTCTGAGACTAACACATTCCCTCCTAGTGAAGCATTTTGGCGCCTCTGTAAAAGTCACGTTTAGAAACCATTGTGATAAATTTATCACAATGGTTTCAAAACTACACACTTCTATTTTGTCATTTTCTCTAGTTAATGTTCCTTTTCGGTAGATTTACCCAAAGAGATAGACTCTAAAAATAGCCTATGATGTAATGGGTTAACTAGTACGTTCTGATGAAGCACAAACAGTGTTAAACAGTTTGGATTCTGATGAGAGACGCTGACGTTCTATGTGTTTTATCTGATCCAAATGTCACTCCAATGCGTTCAGAGCAGACTAAGTGTCTTTTTGTGTAAGAAATAATGACATTATGAATATTTATTAGATTATATTTTAATGTCAAATAGAGAAGGGAATTTGTGGCCATAATAGAAACTTCAGAATCATATCTATATTATTTTGTAAGCAAACAGAGCAGATCCAGATCAGACGGCTCCTACAGGATCTACTCTGTTTGCAAAAGCGCAAAAGGTGTATTTATGAAGTAAAGGGTTAAACGTATTGAGTAGCATTCCATAACCTTTTACTTCATAGGTATACATGTATATATAAGAATAAATTAACAGTGGCATAATTATGAACACATTGTAATTTTGCCTTGGCTGAAAATGTAGAATCATATCTACATTATGGCATAAGCAAAAGAGCACCCGACCCTGATCAGACGGCTGCCACAGGAACGGTCTTATCTAGGTCTACTCTGTTTGTTAATGCTTAAAAAGCGTATACAGTAAAACGTCTCCTAACCGGAATTCTAGTAGAGAAGAATTTATATATTTTAGGCAGGTGACTGCTTAATGCAGGGTGAAAGCCATGCAGAAAGCTCCTCTAGGAGCTTCTGCATGACTTCCACCCTGCATTAAGCTGTCACCTGTCCCCAAGACCGATATTTATACTAAATTTAACTGCCGGTTAAGAGAGGTTTTACTGTATATGGAATAAAGGGTTAACCCAAATACATACAGATAGAATATTTTTTTCTATTGCCAGCCAAGGTATCTTTGATACAATAATTCCATCCATAAACAATTTGAGGTTATTACTGTGGTCGTTATTGTAATGACTTCTATATTTAGTCAGTACTTGCATTATTCTCCAGCACCGGTACACCAGTATGCCAGTGTATCTACTGTTGTTGTACCTACATGCTGTGCACTGTTGCAGTGACTGTCTATTACAAGTAGTTGAAAATGGGTTTATGCTTTCAAAACAAGCTGTTTGACACTTGGTTAATGAATTCTCAAATAGGACTAGCCAAATTTCACCAGATAAAAAAATAACAGATTTTCTTTTCATAGTGGGGTACGTTTTTTAATTACTATACAGTAGAATCTGTCCTACTTGCTAAAGGTTTGTTCATTGTAATGAATGCGCAACTTCTTAACCTCTTTCCCTCATATAAACGTGTTTTCACGCATTTGCAAACAGGGTAGACCCAAATCAGACGGCTCCTAGAGGAGCCGTCTGATCAGGGTATGCTCTGTTTGTTAGTGGACTTTAAAAGATCTGCGTCTGTACTTTCTAAAATGGCTATAATGTTCCAGCTTCCATTCTTCGTTATAAATATTTTGTCCATGAAAATTCAGTTGGTATTGAAATTTTGAATTAACATAGACCAGGTTATGGTTATAACTTGGATTTTTTGTAAGAATCTGTCTTAAGTTGTCATCAAAAAGAGGTCTAATTATAGGTCTGTAAGGCATGTAGTAGCTTAATGCAGGTTAAAAGTAACGCGGAAAACTCCTATAGGATATTTCTATATCACCTTTGCTCTGCATTAAGCAACCGCCTGCTTTTAAGACTCATATTTTTAATAAATGGATAGCCGTCCTAAACCGGTTCTACTGTAGCCATTACCAGTCAAAGCATTGGCGCTAGGCACTTCGAGTGTTGGTATTATGAGGGCTTTTCAGGACGGTGCACGAATCTCATTAATTTCCATTTCCTATCGTTTCTTTATCTTGATTATTTTCAGCTTTCACATGCCTTATTTCAACTCGAACAGTAAATGTTTTCATTACTGAAGTCCCTTACAACCACGAAAACAAATTATTGAACGCGGGCACATAGTTTTGGTCCAGATCAGACGTCCGGTAACTCGGTGTCTTATCAGGATCCAATCTGTTTGACTCCTCGACTGGGGTTTATTTGGAATCTGTAGTTAATGTAAATCTTACAATTTCAGCAGTAGATACGTTTAAAACAGGTGATAGTTTCCCCGTTGTCAAAAGAAAATATCAGTGCTGGCGCCTACGAGTGCTCAGCCAGTACTGCTAGCATCTGTCTATCATATAATACACACAGAAAACATATTGTAATAGATAAAATGATAAAACATAAGTTTCAAGCCACCTGTGCGTATTTTGTTCGGCGCCGTGCTGTCTGCGAAGAGTCTGCAGAACACTAAGGAACATAGACCGTCCAGAAAAGAAACGAATAAGACCAGGTGTGCTCAACAAGCCCATTTGCAACTACGTAAGGGTACTCGATTGAACCATTGGAACATGCTACAAGTTCTTGGATGTGGAAATACAAAAACAGAACAGCCTTTCTTTGAAAACATTTGGCCACAAGGAAAAGTAGGAATAAAAATCGTTGAAACGTGGAAAAATCATTTGAAACTCTTCAAATGTTTGGTATCGATCATCGCCATATGTAAGGACCAGTTGTGGCAGCCCTTTCGGTGGCAAATAGCGTGCGTTACGTTCTAAGCTACAGTTTGTAGCAATGTTATGTTGTTTTTGTCTGTAATTCTCACAAATTGTTACAGTAATGCAAAATAAGTCACTACCATTTAGCACCCTAATCACACATGAGCTAATCGACCTTTTATTTGAATCTAACTTATTTGCAAATGGGAATATTCTCACGTGCAGCTATGCTATGGATTTGACACGTGGTAGGGAAGTGTGCTTTTCAAGTTTAGTATCATGTGCCGTATGTACAAATGTGAAAAAATCATAAGCCAGATGTTATATTGCGATAACACATTCCTTTTGGTGGAACTTATTCAACTTTTATACATATCAGAAATATTTGTTAACAAAAAAATAGGCGGTTGGTCTGTATTTCGGGTTCCGAAAACCTCTCCAAACATGTTTAAGGGAAAATCAACAATGAAATAAAAATAAACGCTCAGTACTAAGTTGTTTTACATGTTAGAGTGCTTTACGTAAAGACAAAACGTATATTTAACTCTGTCATTCATCGATACACATTATAATGATTTTGCAAACAGGGTAGACCCAGATCAGATGGCTCCTGTAAGAGCCATCTGATCATGATGTACTCTGTTTGCTCATGCAATATTATAGGTCTGATTCTGCAGTTTCTGTCATGGCTAAAATACAATGTACTCAAATGCCATTATAAAACAAAACTCTTCTAATTAATGGTGTCATCTAATTCCTTACATCACTATTTATGACGTAAATGCTTAATTGTGAGATTTCCCTTCATGGAAAACTGCAAAGACTACACTAGTACTTGTCTAAAGCGGTCATAAATAGGAGATCTAATTAAGGGTTTGTTAGGCAGGTGGTAGCTTAATGCAGGTTAAAAGTGATGCAAAAAACTCCTATAGGAGCTTTCTGCATTACTTTTGCCTTGCATTAAGCAACCTACTGATTTTAATACTCCTATAATCAATAAATGAATCGCCGCTTAAGACAAAATCTGCTATAATTATACCGGCAATATAAGACGTGTACATGCCATTTAACCCTTTCCCTCATATAAACGTGTTTTAACGCATTTGCAAACAGAGAAGACCCAGATCACACGGCTCCTAGAGGAGTCGTCTGATCAGGGTCTGCTCTGTTTGCTTTCGAAATAATATATATACCTTATTCTACAGTTTGTGTCAGGGCAAATGTTTTTTTGAAAAGGTAACATAAACATTCAGCTAATAAATATTCATGATGTCATTATTTCTTATATGAATACTGAACAGGGAAAGGGTTAACTCTTAGACAATTATAATATGTTATTAGTTTCTCCCCGTGGTACTTCTAACCATTTACCTGATGAATATAAATGTAAGAAATAATGACAAAATAAATAGTTATTAACTGGTGTTTTACAATGGCTTGTGAATACAGGGTGTAATCTGTAGATTCTTAAGCAAACAGGACAGAGCCTGATCAGAATGCCTTGTTTGCTTATGGAAGTACAGTAGAACCCCTCTAACGCGACCACTTAATAAATAAACATTCGTGTCTATATAAGCAGGTGGTTGCTTAATGCAGGACAAAAGTAATACAGAAAGCTTCTCTAGGAGCTTTCTGCATTACTTTTATCCTGCATTAAGCTACCACCTGCATCTATCACCCAGAATTATACCTCTTTTGGGTGGTCGCATTAGTTGGGTTTTTACTGTACATGTGTAGATCTAGTTCTGCAATTTCTGCCATGGCCAGAATATTCTGTGTTCAATAAGCCTACCATTATCAAAATTAATTGTTTCTTACCTAAATGTTAATGAGGTCAAGGGTTAAGAGGTTGTTTTTTTGTCACTTTAGAGAGTTTACTGGACATATCGCGCATATTTTGCGGTAGGTCGGTGCTTTCTTACCAGGCGACTGCCATTTGCGGAGCTCTACGCAGGAGGCGGGTAATTATCATGTACCGGAGGGGCCTAGATGGGTCATTACCGCAGGTTCGAAACCCTTCCGAGAATATTTGCACTATGCAGTTGACGTGCGGTAGGTGAGTACAATTCTATTGAAGCGGTTGCACCGAGCAGATACTGTAACCAGGGGTGGTAATTATTAGTATGATAAATCAGTATAGTAGTTACCAGTAATATTAGAATATTCAATCTAATCTCTCTACTGGTTTATACAACTGCACCAATCAAGTCAATAACATTTCAAAGGCTTTACATGAGACTAATTGCAGTGGCAAATAGTGCAGACCCCGATCAAACTGCTCCTAAAGGAGCAGTTTGATCGGGGTCTACACTATTTGCTTAAGTTTGTATATGCGAATAGTTATGGTAATTAGGGCAGTAGAGAAATCTACCGCAACGATTAGTTAAAGTAACCTAGTTACAGAAATGATAAACAGTGGCTGAACCGAAAGCCCTTGTACTATTGTACCATAAAACTTCTATAATGTTTTTGAACTTAACCTCTCACATGCTGAACACATCATATCTACTCCAGCTCTAACCTGCTGCACCTTGTACTGGCTCAGATTCAAACAAGTCTCGGAGAATCTACGGACCGAGCGTCAAACAACTTGGATCCTGTTGAGACGCCGGGTTACTCGGCATCTCATCTGGATCCAAACTGTTTGCCGAGCCGATAAAGTCACGCTTGACATAAGAAGGGTTGGACTTCATCTCGAAGAAAATATACTTTAACAAGCAATGGACGAATGTAATCAGTTCGAATCCTTCTCAGGCGTCTACGGACAGGACGTCTACGGACTGGGCGTCAGAACTTAAACGGTTTTCAGAATGAATTGTTCGTTCATTATACATGTACAATAGAACACGCATTTGCAAACAGATAAGACCCAAATCAGGCGGCTCCTATAGGAGCCGTCTGATCAGT
Source organism: Azorinus chamasolen (assembly GCA_963576725.1). Lineage (NCBI taxonomy): Eukaryota > Metazoa > Mollusca > Bivalvia > Cardiida > Solecurtidae > Azorinus > Azorinus chamasolen. The sequence continues at coordinate 9,204,660 of OY755243.1, read as the reverse complement.
CTATTCTGTTTGCTTATGATATAATATGGATATGATTGTACAGTTTTTGCCTTTGCCAAATACAGTAAAACCTCTCTTAACCGGCCGTTAAATTTAGTATGAATATCGGTCTTGGAGACAGGTGGCAGCTTAATGCAGGGTGAAAGTCATGCAGAAAGCTCCTCTAGGAGCTTTCTGCATGACTTTCACTCTGCATTAAGCAGTCACCTGCCTAAAAGTATCTAAATTCTTATCTACTAGAATTCCGGTTAAGAGAGGTTATACTGTAATCACGTGTCCATGTGTTATTGTATTACAGGGCAACAGATAAAAGTGCGTATTAAAAATTAAAATCGTCATTTCTCCACCAAACTCTATGGTGTGATCACTCTTTAGAATCGTCTCGCAGAGTGTCTTTGTGACGATTCTAAAGAGTGTTCATAACATAGAGTTTGGTGGAGAAATCTATCTATCTATCTATCTGTATAATAAATTAATCTAATTAATAGCCATGAAGCATTATGTCTTACATGAATATTCATGGACGAAAGGGTTAAACGTTGGGGTCAATAACAGAAATTGGCGTTTCGCCTTTACACTAACCCATATGGCCCTACGACCTGACTGGCTTGCAAAATGCTTGGAACCTGAACATCGGCGTCTCATCAGGATCCAAGCTATTTGACACCCCGTGAACCATTTCTCTGTTCAATATGCATGTAAGACATGACACCATGAATATTTATTGGCAGAATTTTCATAACGGCATATATACACCGGATTGTTTAGTATTTGAAAAAAAACTGTAGAATTAGATCTATCGTAATTCCATAAGCAAATCGAACAGACCCTGATCAGACGGTCCCTGCAGGAGCCGTCGAATCGGAGTTTACTCTGTTTGCAAAGGCACGACAAAGGGTTTATATGAGGGAATTGTTTAGTCGTGTCTCAACAGTTTGAACAAATCGGAATTTAGTGAACTTACACCAGACCAAGGTATGAGCTGGCATCCATTTTTACACCAGGATAAAAGTTAAAGGTCCATCTGCCATGCAGACACACGGGCGGGTCTTTTGAGTTGTCATTTTAGGCAGATTGATATATACCTTGTAACACGTCGCTAGTTTGTCAACAGCTAAAACCAACCAACAATGCAGACCCTGATTTTGACATCAGCATGACTGCTTTTAGCTATAGATACTGTTGTTGGCGTTCGTAGTGCGGGTCCCATGTATACACCCACTCTTTCATTCCGGATATTCCTACTCGAGCCGGTACGGAGAAACTATTTGCAATTGAAGACCAAATTTCAAGTGCATATGAAACACGGATGTATAACATGTCATGGCGTCATTTGCAGTGTCTATAACTAGCACAAGCACATTTGTGATTACCTATGCAAACAAACTGCACCAAGATGAGATACTGAGTAACTCTTTTATACAACATCGGCAGACATTTTCATTTATCGGCATTTGCTCTATTTATCACAATGGTTTCAAAACTACACACTTCTAAAAATGTTCCTTTTCTCAAGTAAATGCTCCTTTTCAGCAGATTAACTCAAATATGTTGGATCTAAAAATAGCCTATGAGGGAATGGGTTAAACTAGACTGAGATAAGAGCAAAGTGTTTGATTTCGAAGGAACATTTGATCTAGGTCTGCATTATTTGCCTAAGTTTATTTGTCCAATTAGTTAGGGTAATTTGGATATCAGAGTTTTGGTACTGACTGAATAACAAGTACATCATGCATTTTGAAATTGTCTGCAAAACGTCCATATCAATGTTATAAGTCTACTTATGGTATTGTTTATTGTTTATTACAGTAAAACCCCTCTAAACCGGTCGTTTAATTTAGTATTTAGTAAATATCGGTATTAGAGACAGGTGGCAGCTTAATGTAGGATGAAAGTCATGCAGAAAGCTCCTCTAGGAGCTTTCTGTGTGACTTTCGCCCTGCATTAAGCAGCCACCTGCCTAAAAGTATATAAATTCTTCTCTACTAGAATTCCGATTTAAGGGTTTTACTGTATTTCGCTTTCTTTGGTGTGAACGTTTTCGTTTACATTGATAGGTTTCTTGAATACATCTCACTTCTGTATCAGCGGTCCAGATAAGATGTGTAAATTAACCCTTCGCTTGCTAACCACGTCAATATACCTACCTGTAAATAGTGAAGACCCAGATGAGACAGCTCCTGCAGGAGCTGTCTCATCAGGGTCTGCACTATTTACAAGTTGATTGTGCAACCAGTGCACTCCACAGCAGTGGTTGCACAGCGCAATACTTGTACACAGTGAAGAGATATGTAATTATACAACAGGGCATGGGTAAAGAAGGGGAAATGTATTTTAAAATTCAGCAAGCGAAGGGTTAAACCATTTTCAAAACTCCTTTATTTCTCCACCAAACCCCGAGTTGTGATCACTATTTAGAATTGTCTCTTCGAGACGATTCTAAAGAGTTGTCACAACATAGGGTTTGGTGAAGAAATGACTTTAGTGTCAGAGTGCACTTATTCATCTGTTGCTCTGTGATATGTATTTGTTTATACTGGGTCTTAACCCTTCGCTTGCTATTCACGTCAATATACCTACCTGTAAATAGTGAAGACCCAGATGAGACAGCTCCTGCAGGAGCTGTCTCATCAGGGTCTGCACTATTTACAAGTTGATTGTGCAACCAGTGCATTCCACAGCAGTGATTGCACAGCGAAATACGTGTACACAGTGATGTACAGTGAAGATATATATGTAATTATACAACAGGGCATGGGTAAAGAAGGAGAATTGTATTTTAAAATTCAGAAAGCGAAGGGTTAAAGGTAGGTGTAAATTAAAGGTAGGTGTAAATTCATGCTGGTCGAAAGTTATACGGAAAGTGCCTGTCGGAACTTTCTGTATTACTTTGGTGCAGCATTAACCCTTTTCTTATGTACGAAATAATGACGTCATGCATATTAATTAGATTAATTTTTTATAATGTCACATGGACACAGGACATTTTGGTCATGGCAGAAACTATAGAATCATATCATAAGCAAACAGAGCAGATCCTGATTAGACGGCTCCTATAGAAGCCATCTGGTCTAGGTCTACTCTGTTTGCAAAGGCGTAGAATGGCGTATTTATGGAGAATAGGGTTAAGCAACCACGTGCTTTTTATAGATATCAATAAATTGATCTCTCTGGAGGAGTTTTACTGTACATGCATATCCGCGTACATGAATTATAGATCTGTCAATTCTTTCCTTCATGCATATTCATGTAATTTTACTCCGCCCATTTTGAACAGTAATCACATTGTAATTTGATTATTGTATCAAAACTATAAAATACGGAAATTTATTACCCTTTTAAACAGTGCGGAATTTGAATCATGTAAGCAAACAGAACAGACCCTGATTAGACGGCTCCTAGTGGCATCTTAACCCATTACCTCATAGACTATTTTTAGATACAACCTCTTTGAATAAATCTACCGAAAAGGAACATTAACTAGGGGAAAGGAATGTATTTAGAATTTTGTAGTTTGAAACCATTGTGATAAATAGAGCATTTGCTCCTATATGAGCAAATGCTCTATTTATCACAATGGTTTAACAACGTGACTTTTACAAAGTCGTCAAAAGTCGTCAATATGAGGGAATGGGTTAAACAAGGCAATATTTGCCATGGCAGGAAGTGCTGAAATAGATCCGTTATTTTATAAGCAAACAGAACGGACTCTGTAGGAATCATTTGATCTGGGTCTGCTCCGTTTGCAGATCTTATCTATGAGTGAAAACACATTTACATGAAGGAAATGGTTAATTACATTAAAGGGTTAAACGTTATTAATCTTATCTATTTCATATTTATGTACAGCTGATAAATTATACATAATTAATCAGGTGCCTTAGATGAATTCAATTAATGTTTTAGAAATAATCCATTATAGATTCCTCCAGCGTTACTTAAATTAGCAAAGAAGAATAATTGCAAGCTTTGGTATAAAATTATACAAATAAGATATGCCCTAAAGACAGATTTTACGTATTATCAGATAAAAATACTCCGATATTTCGTTTGAAGAAATTTCTTCTACAGTAAAAAATACGTTTTGAGATAAGATTTAAGATGCTGTCCGTGGAATTATTGAACAGTAAAATAGTTTGTATTTTGATAATAGAAAATATAGAGTGACATCTGGCCATAGTCAAAACTCTTTAAATCAACTTGTTCGTCTTCACAGTGATATGAAATAATAGCGCGTTTTTCTGTATTTCAGCAGATAATAGAATGTAGCAGACTACAATTTCTCGTCTGTTAAAGGTGGACGGGGCGTAGAGGCAGCCGAAGACACCTGTGCACCATTCTCGATGGCGCCGAAGCGTCTACTGCAAGTCTGCGAAGAATTTCCACGCAACTGAAACCGTGTCTGTGAGGAACTCTGCCAGGTGATGTCTGATAGGCCTGCTGGCGGGGTGGATCTTAAATTATAAGATTTCGTATTTAGTTCTTTGTGCTGATTGTCGATATCATTTCGGCGCCTTTACTCTTACTACGCCACGTGCAAACTTGTAACGACCTTTACAAATGGTTTGGAATCAGACTATTAGGCTATTCTTAGATACAACCTCTTTGAATTAATATACCGAAAATGAGCATTAATTAGAGAAAAGGAAACATTTAGAAAATTGTAGTTTGAAACCATTGTGATAAATAGAGCATGTGCTCCTATAAGAGCAAATGCTCTATTTATCACAATGGTTTCACTAAGTGACTTTTATAGAGTCGTCAAAAGTCGTCAATATGAGGGAATGGGTTAATTCAGCGTCTTGTCGGGATTTAAAACTGACTGACATTCTGATTGTTTGTTTTTAGTATGCTCCAACAATTTAACCGTAAGATTACTGAAAAAATTACATCTGCCAAAACTTTGATATGCTGCATTTTTTAAACTTAATTTCGGTTAGGTAAGGTCATACTATTAAACCGAATACCATACAGCTTGGATGGATCCTGATGATAAGTCGAGTTACGCGGCGTCTCATCTGGATCCAAACTGTTTGCAAACGCGAGTCATGTCGTATTAATTGGGCTAATATCAGGATTACGCCGACTCTTTAAAAAGTTGTCTGCCTAACAAACAAAACTCATGCTTTACGACATTTTTGGTTTATTGGTTGAAAACACTGGCTATAGGAAACTGTCAAGATAACAAAGATATGAGGTACTTCTGTATTTGGTGACGACCCTTTATCTGATGAATATGACAAACTCCAATCCATTATGAGTGTTATTCTATTGGTATGTAACACGAGAGAAGACATTGCTATGACAAATTGTATAGAATCATATCAAGTACAGTTGAACTCAAATATCTCGAACTCGGATAACTCGAACTTCTTGATAACTCGGAGTAAATGATCGGCCCCTTCCATAACTTACTATACAGAATTGTTCTAACTCTTCGCTTGCTATTCACGTCAATATACCTACCAGTAAATAGTGAAGACCCAGATGAGACAGCTCCTGCAGGAGCTGTCTCATCAGGGTCTGCACTATTTACAAGTTGATTGTGCAACCAGTGCACTCCACAGCACTGATTGCACAGCGAAATACTTGTACACAGTGGAGATATATATAATTATACAACAAGACATGGGTAAAGAAGAAGAAATGTATTTTAAAATTCAGCAAGCGAAGAGCTAAAATGTATCACTGCGTACACATTATCTAGGAACACATGCGACGGTTTAATGCAGATCGAAAGTAATACCGAAAGCTCATACAGGAGCTTTCAGCATTTCTTTAGATTTGCATTAAGCTGTAAACTTGAGAATTTATTCAAATTAGATATCGGATGACTCGAACTTCTGTTATCTCGAAGTAATTTGTATGGTCCATTGAAGTTCGAGATATCGAGTTGGGCTGTATATTCTATAGACAAGCAGAGCAGTCTCTGATCAGGTTAAGTTCATTGCCTTTAACTGCTGAATCCTTTCCCTGTTCAGTATTCATGTAAGAAATAATATTAACCCTTCGCTTGCTATTCACGTCAATATACGTACCTGTAAATAGTGAAGACCCAGATGAGACAGCTCCTGCAGGAGCTGTCTCATCAGGGTCTGCACTATTTATAAATTGATTGTGCAACCAGTGCACTCCACAGCAGTGATTGCACAGCGAAGATATATGTAATTATACAACAGGGCATGGGTAAAGAAGGAGAAATGTATTTTAAAATTCAGCAAGCGAAGGGTTAACATGATTTTTTTTATAAGCTTAATGTTTACAATGTAAACTTTTCAATGGCATTGTTTTCCTTTACAAAATATGTAGAATCCGATCTATATCATATCAAAAGCAAACAGAGCAGACCCTGATCTGAACAGAAAGTTCCTATAGGAGCCGTCTGATATGGGTCTACTCTGTTTGCAAATGCGTGAAAACACGTTTATATGAAAGAATGGGTTAATCGCACATTACTGGCCTGTACAAAAAGCTCGGATCCAGATCATGTATATACTATGTCGGTGTCTAACTGTCTATTCAGGATCCAAACTCTTTGCCAATCGGGGAATATGTTTGGGGCGAATAGGCCAATGTAACGTTTAGTGTATAGATAGATGTCATCTATAGTAAAACCTCTCTAAACCGGAATTCTATGAGAGAAGAATTTATATACATTTAGACAGGTGGCTGCTTAATGAAGGGTGAAAGTCATGCAGAAAGCTCCTCTAGGAGCTTTCTGCATGACGTTCACCCTGCATTAAGCTGCCACCTATACCCAAGACCGAAATTTAAACTAAATTGAACGTCCGGTTTAGAGCGGTTATACTGTATCTATACACTAAACGTTTGCTACACTGCATCATGTCTTTGCAAATAGTGACTCAGATCAGACGGCCATTCAGTTAGCTTTTTAAATAATATAAGTCTGATATATCAGTCTTTGCCATAGCCAAAACTCACTGTGTTCATGTGTCATTATAAAATCTGCTAATTAATATTCATGATGTAATGTTTCACAGTAGGTTAACTATTTTATTGCCAAGTATTGTCGTCTACAAATATGTCGTCTGCTTCAACGTTTTTATCTTAATTCTTTTCTTTTTGTTTCAAAACAACATTACCACCGCATCAAACAGTGTAGATCCTGATGAGACGCCGGCTTGACGGGTCTCTCATGTGATTCATAATTGTGTGCAAATGAAATCACAGATTCGCCAATGGCAGCGAAACAGTCAAAAGCTTAATGCTTCCAAACAATAAAATAAAACTTGAAAACGTGTCTCGGTACGTTTTACATAAACACGTGTCTAGTGTGCGTTCTTATATTTATGTATATCAATTAATCTTAACTCAACAGTTACAGTCCGTTAATTTATGGTATTTTTACGGAAACTATAGTTAGGAAGTCATGATTCTAATACAAGTGTAATTTTCTGAAGTACCGGTGCCTAGTCTTAATGAGTCTATGAGCATATTACAGTCTGCAAGACCCTCGAGGATTCAGTTAAGTTTGCATTTATTGTTATCCAAGCGTTCATCCGTTACAATGCTGAATTGTCAAAACGGATTATTCCAAAATCCAAACAGGTCAAGCTTATTGTGAATATTTAGGGTTTTTTCTAAAGAAAAACATAACATGACAAACAGTGCAGACCCAGATAAGAGGGCTCCTAGAGGAGCCCTCTCATCTGGGTCTACACTGTTTGCAAACGGCATTAATGATTCGTGTCCCGCACTTTAAGGGTTGAATAACACTGCTCATATCAATTAATGTAGATATCTTAATCCAAGGTTATAGTGACGTAATCAGGTGGCTTAACCTCACATTAAATTAATATACAGTAAAAATACTTATATACTGTAAAACACTCTAAAGAAACTACTTTATAATATATAAACATGGGTGTGTTTTAAAGTAGGTGAAAGACTAATGGAGGACGAAAGTAATGCAGAGAGCTCATACTCCAGCTTTCTGAATCACTTTCGTCTTGCCACATAAATTTAAGAGCCAGAATTTGAGGTCGTTTTTTGGGTTTAACTGTTATCTTCATGACACCCCACCCCCACCCCACCCCCCGCATGACCCCGCATGTTTGAATGGGTGGGTTTTATTGCAATCTTCATGAACCATAGTGAATCTCCTTTAACCCATTCCCTCATATTGACGACTTTTGACGACTCTGTAAAAGTCACTTTGTGAAACCATTGTGATAAATAGAGCATTTGCTCCTATAGGAGCAAATGCTCTATTTATCACAATGGTTTCAAACTACGAAATTCTAAAAAGTTTCCTTTTTCTCTAGTTAATGCTCCTTTTCGGTAGATTTATTAAAAGAGGTTGTATCTAAAAATAGCCTATGAGGTAATGGGTTAAAGCGACCACATCATGAATAAATATAAGTTTAATATTTATGCATAGAAACATAACGCTTTGACTATTGATTTGCTGATTTTTCATGATGACACTACGAACAAGGGGACTAAAATATTACGACAGAAACTGTACAGACTCAAATCTGTATTAATTCATAAACAAATAGAACAGACCCTGATCAGGCGGTTCCTACAACGACCGTCTTATCTGGGTCCACTCTGTTTGCAAAGGCGTGAAAATGCCTTTACATGAAGGAAAGGGTTAAACAGAAGATATTCAAAATATTTTAAATAAAAGAATTTCAAATACCAGATTCGTGACTAGCGAATTCGAAACAGATACCACTGGCATTTTATATAGAAACAACGGTGGGCTAGGGTCTAATCGTTTGGTTTCCGGTAAAGGAGATATAAGTTCTAGCTTTATTTGATTCAATCAGACCATATCTGACCAAACAACTTAACCATTACTGTCCTATGATTGTATAGTAAATCCCGATAGTTCGAGCTCTAAAATAAGTACATGTATCATTGTATAGGCCTTTAAGATAGGTGGCCTTTGGCTCAAATCTGGCCAATCAAAAGCTTGAGAACAAACTCATACTCAACTAAAAAGATTTATAAGCATGGACCCAGAATCCAAGCAGTCTGACACTCGGTTCTCAAAAGCTTGATCGGAAGTATTCAACATGGCTCTAGATCAAACTTTGAGCAGAAATTTTCTTTTCATTGGAGTAAGAGCTATTTTGAATGGGTAATTACTCCATTCCCTCATATTGACGCCTCTGTAAAATTCATTTTCTGAAACCATTGTGATAAATAGAGCATTTGCTCCATAGGAGCAAATGCTAGATATATCAAAATTATACAATTCTGGGTTTTTTTTCTTTTCAAACGTTCCTTTTCGGTAGATTTATTCAAAGAGGTTGGATCTAAATTTAGCCTATGCGGGAATGGGTTAAATTAACCCTTCGCTTGCTATTCACGTCAATATACGTACCTGTAAATAGTGAAGACCCAGATGAGACAGCTCCTGCAGGAGCTGTCTCATCAGGGTCTGCACTATTTACAAGTTGATTGTGCAACCCAGTGCACTCCACAGCAGTGATTGCACAGCGAAATACTTGTACACAGTGAAGATATATGTAATTATACAACAGGGCATGGGTAAAGAAGGAGTAATGTATTTTAAAATTCAGCAAGCGAAGGGTTAATAGTAATAGTGATATTCTATCACTGTCTCAAGATACTGCTATAATAAAGAAGCTTGTCCAAATGTTTATAAACACAATGTCAATCGTGATAGAAGAAAATATACACAGAGCACCGATGGATTTATACAATGATGGCCAGCTGCTTGTAAGAGATTTTGAGACCTTACATGAACCCCGCTTGTCTCAACCTCCTTCAACCATTTACCAGATTAATATTCATGTATGAAATAATGACACTTTAAATATTTATTGGATTAAGTTTTATAAATTTAACGACACATGAACACATGGAATTTTGGCAATGGCAGTAACTGTAGAATCAGATCTATAATTATTTAATAAGCAAACAGAGCAGACCCTGAACAGACGGCTGCTACAGAAGAGGATTTAGTGATGTTCCTAGAGATTTGTAGTTTCTTTAGTTTTACCACTAACTTTCTTCTATCTATTGTGCTATACATTTGTATTACCGTATCCTTAGTATCTCGTATAAAATAAAGGTGTGTGTGTGTACAGTAAACCCTCTCTATAACGGCCACTAAATTGTGTTCAGTAGTTGGCATTTAGGGCAGGTGACTGCTTAAAGCAAGATGAAAGTAAAACAGAACGCTCCTATAGGAGCCTATAGGAGCGTTCTGTTTTACTTTCACCTTGCTTTAAGCAGCCACCTGCCTTTAACACAAAATACTTTATGTAATATAGTGGCCGTTATAGAGAGGTTATACTGTATATATAAAGAAACGTCAAATTGTGCTTACCCATTTTAGATGCAATTGCGACAAATCAGTTTGTGTTTAAAGTTGAGTTCATTTAGAACGAGAAATGGTCCAGAGTACATGACATAAAGTCAACCACAGCTGATATAACAACCATAGTTTGCAGCTGTGGACTGAACAAATACATAAGTAGAAATATAGTTTGACCTGAACCAATGAATATTTAGAGGTGCACAAATTTATATGAATTGTACCATGCCAAATTCATTGCATCAGAGTACAACAGTGTAGACCCCGGCTCTAATCTGTCGCCACACCATAGACACACCACACCCCTTGTGTACTGTCCTCATTGGAACTCGCTATTTTCTTGTATGGCTTATCAACTTTTAATTCCTAACCCTTTCCTCCATAAATACGCCTTTCTACAAGTCACCTGTTGAAACCATCGTGATAAATAGAGCATTTGCTCATATAGGAGCAAATGCTCTATTTATCACAATGTTTTCAAAGTACAAAATTCTAAAATATTCCTTTTCTCTAGTTAATGCTCCTTTTCGGTAGATTTATTCAAAGGGGTTGATTCTAAAAAATAGCCTATGGAGGAAAGTGTTAATTTAAACGCGCTATCATGTATTTGCAAAACAAATGGTCAAAGTATGGTAATTTCTAACATATGACGTCACTGAAAATTGCGAGCTTCGCATGTTAGGACTTACGATGCTTTCTGTTGTACGAACTTAGCCTTAATACTGCTGCACACTTGATTGTACGATCATTTCAGCTATCAGCAGCAATAGCGCTTGTCGTCAATGTTAGGGCTTACAATACTTTTGATCCTACGATCTTTTGTACGACGGTCTCTGGTCTGGGTCTACATCTTGTGGTCTGGATCCATCTAGTGTGTGGTTCGTATGTAGGGCGATCATTCCTTTATTTGAATGCATAGACTGTGGTGTTTATCCTTTGAATGCTGAATACAGTAAAACTTCTCTATAACGGCCACTTAATTGTGTTAATTATTTGGTATTTAGGACAGGTGGTTGCTTAAAGCAAGGTGGTATTCTAATGCAAGACAAAAGTTATGCAAAATCTCCTCTTGCTAATGTAAGCGTTGGAAATTATCATGCAAGGAATTGCATTGTATGCAAGGATTTGTATTGTATTATATATATTGTATTGCATTGCATGGCATGGCATGGCATTGCTTGCATTGTATTGTATTGTATTGTATTGTATTGTATTGTATTGTATTGTATTGTATTGTGTTGTATTGTATTGTATTGCATTGACATCATGAATATAATTATAACTGTTTTTACATTATGAACACAGTCCTGAACTGTACTGTTCCATAAACAAAACAAAACTGCCGTCTGGTCTGGCTCTGTTTATAAAGGCGCACTAAAGTCGATGGATAAGCCATTTGAGCTTTTCAGAGACAATAAGTCATAAATGAGTGGAAACTTCTCTCTCATTATTATTATTATTATTGCCCTTGTTAGCTCAGCTTACACGATGTATCTAGCTCTCTATATATTGTCGTGTCGCGAGGCATTTTTGTCACCAAAATGAAATGTCGTTTTTAAATGACTCAGTGTTGAATCCTTTCGGCGACACATTGAAGGAGAGCTAATATACAATTAATGATACACGATCTAGATAAAAAAAAAAGATCATGTTTTGTATAGTGTCTGGTATACATTAATTCACATTTTCCACAAACAGTATGTATTTTAACAAATTTATAACATCAGGTGTCACAACTACAAAGACATTAGTATACCATCATTAGTTATTAAAGTCAACCGTGGGAAGTATTTAGGGGCCATTTAGTAAAAGTTTTAAGTACATTAACGATACCTTCCACCCATCAAGGCGCCAGTGTGTCCCCTCAAAATATATGTCACCAAATAAGGCGGAAATATTATAATTTAACCCCCAAAAAGTCACACGGATAGAATGTAAACACGTGCAGGATGTACCGAAAAGTGGTCGTTGAAATCCAGACTCACTGGCGACTGTCGTCAACGAATTCAAAAGAAATCGCTGTGTCGTATTCTGTATTGGTTGCTTGAGTATGTTAATCTTTACACTGTCTGTGACATGGCAAAACTTTACAAACGACTTGTATCTTGATCAGACAATCCGCCTCTGATCAGGATCCAATCTGTCGGACACTAGATACACAAGTCTATCATTAAACTGAGCGAATTGAGAGAAGTTTTATAAATGAAACAGGCAAATGGTTTAGCACACATACTTTTTAACCTTTACCCCGCTTCCAAAAAAATGTCTGCTCAAAATTTGGATCTAGTGCAATTTTGACTATTTCTTATTCAATCAATCAATCTTTTGAGAAACTATTCATCAAGCGTCAAACAGCTTGGATCCTGATGAGACGCCGAGTTACTCGGCGTCTCATCTGGATCCAAGCTGTTTGCAAATGGGAATCAGCAGGCTGGGGTTCAGCGAAAGAGGGGTTAAAGGTTGAAGAAGGGGCCATTGCTGTGTGCAACAATAACAATGTTTAAAGTCCAGAAAGATACTATTGAGATTTTGCGGTTTTTCTCACAAATAAAAAACACAATTGATACTCCACAATGTGGTTAAATTGATAAAGAAGATAATTATGATAACACGGCTTTTCGGAATACGGTTAGTGTTACAAATTAATTGGGTGTTTCGTCGGCCCCAGACTAGATGGCGGGGTGGGCTCTCGCACGAGAGCACCCAAGGAATGCAGAAGAAATGGGCTGACCGCAATGCAATTATTAACCTGTAACCCCTAATCTGCTGCAAACTAATTGTTAGCTCAAATTTTGATCTGTTGCAGTTTTTAATGTTTTCCGATTCGTTCAATATTTTGAGGTACTATTGACCTAGAGAGTGTCAAACAGGTTAGACCCTGATTAGACCCCGAATACAGGACCCTACAAATGGGAGTCAGAGCCAAATGTTCTAAAACTTCTGAGTCTGATTCTTAGATCATTCTCAAGTATCTGATTGGACAGATTCTGAGCAAGCTCAGAATCTGTCCAATCAGATACTTGAGAATGATCTCAGCCTCAAGCAAAACGTTTTATAACCTCGGGACCAGGTCACGATTAGCTGGGTAGTGATTAACCCTTCGCTTGCTGAATTTTAAAATACATTTCTCCTTCTTTACTGAATTACATATATCTTCACTGTGTACAAGTATTTCGCTGTGCACTCACTGCTGTGGAGTGCACTGGTTGCACAATCAACTTGTAAATAGTGCAGACCCTGATGAGACAGCTCCTGCAGGAGCTGTCTCATCTCGGTCTTCACTATTTACAGGTAGGTATATTGACGTGAATAGCAAGTGAAGGGTTAATCATGGTGCTGTACAAATTAACGTCAGTTCAAAGGTTGATCTTCTGTTCTGTTCTGTTGATTTTAACTTTCTCCGATTTGTTCGTCTGTGAGGAAACAACTGACGGAGTGTTAAATAGGCTGGAACTCGATGAGATGCCGACTTACTCTCATCTGGGTCCAAGCTGTTTGCCAGTTCCAGCAAGATCGCACTTAGGAGTGTGAGGGTTAAGGTCCAACAGGCTCTTCTCAACCATTAACATGCTGATTGAACCTCACATTATCAATGTATCATTTGATTACATCGCCTTTATGGATTACAGTTACGAACATGTACAGACAACACATTGTCACACGGTGTTTATTTTAAATAAAATGTGAGCAGGCGTTTAACAGAAACTTAAGAAGAAGTCCGAATATATAGTAAAGCCTTCTTAAGCGACTTCTCGTTAATTAAACATAGGAGTATTAAAAAGCAAGTAATTAATGCAGGGCAAAAGTAATGCAGAAAGTTGCAATGGTAGATTTCTGCGTTACTTTAATAATGCATTAAGCCACCCCTCTCTTAAAGACCCATAGAAATGACTAGATTCATGGACGCTTGAGAGAGCTTTTACTGTGTTAACCCATTACCTCGTGAGCTATTTTTAGATCCAACTTCTTTGAATAAATCTACCGAAAAGGAGCATTAACTAGAGAAAATGATTTTTTTTAGACATTTGTAGTTTGAAACCATTGTGATAAATAGAGCATTTGCTCCTATAGGAACAAATGCTCTATTTATCACAATGATTTCAGCATGTCAATTTTGCAGATGCGTCAAAAGGCGTCGATATGGGGGAATGGGTTAAATAATGATATATGCATTATTAGGTAATTCAGAATAAAATTTCTATTTGTGGTTCGGTGTCGTAATTCTTTCCATCATAAAAACACATTTTCACACCTTTGCAAACAGAGTAGACCCAGTTCAGGCGTCTCCTGTAAGAACCATTTGATCAGTGTGCGTATGAACTTATAATTGACCTGGCTCTATAGTTCCTACTAGTACAATGTGCACATATACCAATATAAAATCAATCTAATAGATATTCATAATGCCATTATGTCTTATATAAATATTCAACAGAGAAAGGGTTACTGTCGATAGGCTGATCTACATAACATTCCGGACTCTTTCACACACTGGACATCAGTTAGCCATGATTTCAGTAAAAATGACAGTGCATGTACAAGGAAAAAAGGAATACAAAACACGTGCAGTGAAACCTCTCTATAACGACCACTAAATTGTGCTAATAAGTTGGTCTTTAGGGCAGATGACTGCTTAAACAAAGGTGAAAAGAAAACAGTACGCTCCTTATAGGAGCGTTCTGTTTTACTTTCACCTTGCTTTAAGTAGCCACCTGCTTTTCACACAAATTACTTGATGTAATTTAGTGGCCGTTATAGAGAGGTTTTACTGTATTATTGTTAACTCAATAGATACACATTTAATGCCTATGCAAACAGTGTAGACCTAGATCAGACGGCTCCTGTGGGAGCTTTCTGATCAGGGTCTGCTCTGTTTACTCATCTGATTATACAACGTCTGACATGTTCTAATGCTTTCTGCATTAATTTTGTCCCGCATTAAGCAACCACTTGCTTATAAAGACATCCATGTTTATTTATTTAGTGGTCGCATTAGAGGGGTTCTACTGTACTCTGGTCATATACCATTATAATAAAATACAGCAAATAAATATTCATGACGACTTTATGTCTTGAATGAATATTCATCAGGTTAAGGGTTACCTGTTATGTGATACATGTTTCTCTAACCGTAACGAGAAGTGGCGGAGGAGTGGGTGGGCAAATCAAGAAAGAAAAACAACAGTCTAACGGGACTGGAGCAGTATCTACTGCGGATCTTCTCATAATCATTGAGTTTAATCTTGAGATGTTAATAGAAGCTGTAATGACCAAGACGATAACACGTGTTAGATACTTATAAAATTATTGTGCATTTTAAAAAGGGAAAATCGTGCACCAATGGTTTCTCTTTTCATATATGAACCCTCTCACGCATACAAAACGGTTTTCGTGCCGTTGCAAACAGAGTAGACCCAGATCAAACAGCTCCAATAGGAGCTTCTGATTAGATGTGCAAGGTTGTTGGTTAGCACAACATGTCAACCATGGTGCTATAGAAGATCTCACGAACTACCGTAAACATTGAAAACATACTAACCCGTACATGTTTGTGCAAGAATGTCTGCCCAAAGTTGGATCTTGTGCAGTCTTTTTGACAGACGTTTGGCCGAGTGTCAAACAGCTTGGATCCTTATGAGACGCCGAGTTACTCGGCGTCTCATATGGATCCAAGTTGTTTACAAATATGATTCAGGTCACGATTAGCAGAATACGGCTTATCCCATTCCCTCATATTGACGACGTTTGACGACTCTGTAAAAGTCACTTTGTGAAACCATTGTGATAAATAGAGCATTTGCTCCTATAGGAGCAAATGCTCGATTTATCACAATGGTTTCAAACTACAAAATTCTAAATATTTTCATTTTCTCTAATTAATGCTTCTTTTCGGTAGATTTATTCAAAGAGGTTGTATATAAAAATAGTCTATGAGGGAAATGGTTAAACAAGAAGCGTCTCTTTAAAATGGTAATCATATAGTTCATTATAGTTGATCAGAATCGAAATGCTATTGTTTTAGCCAATGGTTCAGAAGTGTTCACTGTTTATATCAAGTCGATTTTAAAATATAGACATCACGACCATTTTAGCAAATCAGTTACATATAATACACAGGCAGGCTAAGTTTTTACATGTTTAGTATAACGTCAGTTGGAAATAGCGACTCCCCCAGTTTTCAAAATTGATTTATCTAATATTTTTGAAAAACCATATTCAGAATGTCAAACGATTTGACTCCTCATGAGATACTCAATTACTCAGTGTCTCTTCAGGAGTCAAACTGTTTGCAAATAGACTTACTGATCCACTCGCAGCATGCTTAACCCTTTCCTTCATATAAACGTGTTTTCACGCATTTGCAAACAGAGTAGACCCAGATCAGACGGCTCCTAAAGGAGCCGTCTGATCAGGGTCTGCTCTGTTTGCTAGTGGAATTTGAAAAGTCTGTTTCTTTAGTTTCTAAAATGGCTACAGTGTTCCACCGTTCATATTTCATTACAACTATTTTGTCCAGGAATATTCAGTAGATATTGAAATTTAGAATAAGCATACAACTGGGAAAGGGTTACGACTAAATACAGTACAACCAGTCTTAAGCGGCCATCAAAAAAGAGGTTTAATTATGGGTCTGTATGGCATATGGTAGCTTAATGCAGGTCAAAAGTAATGCAGAAAGCTCCTGTTGGAGCTTTCTGCATTACTTTTGACCTGCATTAAGCAACCATCTGATTTCTTAGACTCCTATGTTCAATAAATGAATGGCCGCTTAGGACAGGTTCTACTGTAGTGTTCACTGTGTTGTTCCGGTACGGGATATATTTTGATACGATTAAGTTCGATGGTTTTACCCAGTTTTGAAAAAATAATGTCTGCTCAAATTTGAATCTGGTGCAATTTTAACTACTTCCAATTCAAGCAAGCTTTTCAGAAACTATTGACCGAGTGTCAAACAGTTTGGATCCTGAAAAGACGTCGAGTTACTCGGCATCTCATCCAGATCCCAGCTGATTACAAATGCGAGCCAGGTCGCGATAGCGGCATACTGGTTAAACGATAACCGTAAAAAATGTTATGTCATTGTGATGTAGAATATCAATGCATATATTTAATATTCACCAGGTGTGAACAGGCAAAAATGATTTATTAAACTTCGTATGCGTTTCTTATCCCCCCCTGCAGTTTGTCTGCAATTTTGTAAATAAGAGTCGTATTACATACGAGCACTTCGAGCTCTTTGATTAATGTTGGTCCCCAATTAAGTTTTTATTTATCTTTGAATTATGAGAAAGAAAGCTGAGCTTCCTTTCTGTCTGTTTAATGAACAGAATGAATCCTGTATACCATCCATAATGTGAATATCCGATAACATTAACATTAACCCATTCCCTTATACTGGCGACTCTGTAAAAGTCACTTTATGAAACCATTGTGATAAATAGAGCATTTGCTCCTATAGGAGCAAATGCTCTATTTATCACAATGGTTTCAAATTATAAATTGTTAAAAAAAATCATTTTCTCTAATTAATGCTCCTTTTCGGTAGATTTATTCAAAGAGGTAGGATCTAAAAATAGCCTATGAGGTAATGGGTTAACCCTTCACTAGCTGTAAAAGAAGAAAATGTCTGCTCAAATTTTAATCTGGTGAAACTTTGACTGCAATCGATTGGATCAAACTTTTTGAGGAATATTGACCGAGAGTCAAAAAGCTTTTAGTCCTAATGAGACGCCGAGTTACTCGGCGTCTCATCTGGATCCAAGTTGGTTGCTAATACGAGCCAGATTGTGGATAGCAGGAGAATGGTTGATCTGAGTTTGTGACGTAGTCTTGTTTGCCAAGTTCCACAGCAAGTGGGTTGTGATATTAACGTAATATATCATAAAAACGTAGGCAAGTAATGCAGACCCAGATCAACGGCTCCTGATGAAGGTCTACACTATCTGGCTACGCCATTAGTTGCATTGAACTTTTACTCCATAGATACTCCTTAATGTATTTGCAAATAGAGTAAACCCAGATTAGACAACTCCCATAGGAGCCAACTGATCAGGGTCTGCTCTGTTTGCTTATTGAATAATATAGATCGGATTCTATAGTTTCACCCACGTCCAATCTTTCATGTGTTTATGTAACATTTCAAAAAAACATCTAATTAATATTCAAAATTATTTCTTATATTAATATTCATGGTGTGAAGTGTCAAAGTTATCAATGCTTTATACAAGAGAAGTTGTTTTGTCTCTTGTGTCTTCCAATGTAATGTATACGACCAGATTAGTACCTACTAGAATTAATAGATCCAATATACATACAGCAGAACCTGTCCTAAGAGGCCATTTATTTATTGAACATAGGGGTCTTAAAAAGCAGATCGTTGCTGAACCCATTCCCTCCTATATAGGCTATATTTAGATCTAACCTCTTTCAAAAAATCTACCAAAAAGGAGCATTAACTATAGGAAAGGAGAATTTTAGAATTGTGTAGTTTTGAAACCATTGTGATAAATAGAGCATATGCTTCTATGAAGCAAATGCTCTATTTATCACAATGATTTCCATAAAAGAGTTTTACAGAGGCGCAAATAGGCGTCATTAGGAGAGAATGAGTTAATGCAGACCAAAAGTAATTCTAATTACTTTTGCCCTGCACAAAGCTAAAGTAAAACCTATCCATAACTGCCATTAAATTACATCAAGTATTTTGTGTAAAAGGCAGGTGGCTGCTTGACGAAATGTGAAAGTCAAACAGAACGCTCCTATTGGAGCGTTCTGTTTTACTTTCACCTTGCTTTAAGCAGCCGCCTGTCCTAAATGCCACCTAAATAACACAATTGAGTGGCCGTTATAGAGAGGTTTTACCGTATCCTCTGTCTTACAGACCCATAATTAGACCTACATTTTAATGGTCGCTAAATCAGGATCTACTGTATCTTGTAATACCTAACTAGTGGGTGATCATTTAACCTTTTTGGTGCTAAAACAAACCATGTCATCCCAGAGCAGTCATGTAACAAACTACATGTATATAGACAGAACATAGTCATGTAACAAACAGTATAGACAGAACGCAGTCATGTAACAAACTATATAGACAGAACACAGTCATGTAACAAACTGTATAGACAACACACAGTCATGTAACAAACTTTATCATGCAACGTCACGAAATACAGTCACTTCCTACTAGCATAATATTTTCCACGCCGGCGCTGTATTTTGTGAGGTACAGTGCATGTGTACTGACCCGACTGGAATGCAAGTTTGGTTCAGCCAATAGGAGGAAAACAGAAGGAGGAAAAAGGCATAATTAAACATAAACATCAAATTAACACATTTTCTCACCTTTGTCTCAACTATCTGTCCATATAAAAGGATTAAATCAAGTTTGTTTTTGTTGTAAAAGTCGATGACGTCACTGCATGCCAACATGACGTCACGTAATTCGTACTTGCATGTATTTTCATCCAGGGGACGAAACCGCTTTAGCAATCTTTCTATTTCTTCATTTTTTCCATTTTTCTTGGTGTTGCATGATAAAATAATTACTATGCTAGTAGTTTGGAAGTTCAGCTGTATTTTGGCTCGTCAGAAAAGTAGTTAAATGCTCGCCAAGGCTCGCATTTAACAACTTTTCCAACTCGCCAAAATACAGCTGAACTTCCAAACTACTAGCATAGTAATTCTTATATATAGACAGAACACACTCATGTAACAAACAGTTAATAGACAAAACACAGTCATGTAACAGTCTATGTATATAGACAGAACACAGTCATGTAACAAAAAGGAAAGACAGAACACAGTCATGTAGCAGTCTATATATATAGACAGAACACCGTAATGCAACAAACTATATAGACAGAACACAGTCATGCAACAAACTATATGGACAGAACACAGTCATGTAACAAACAGTATAGACAGAACACAGTCATGTAACAAACAGTATAGACAGAACACGGTCATGTAACAGTCTATGTATATAGACAGAACACCGTAATGCAACAAACTATATAGACAGAACACAATCATGCAACAAACTATATAGACAGAACACAGTCATGCAACAAACTATATAGACAGAACACAGTCATGTAACAAACAGTATAGACAGAACACAGTCATGTAACAAACAGTATAGACAGAGCACAGTCATGTAACAAACAATATGGACAGAAAACAGTCATGTAACAAACTATATAGACAGAACACAGTCATGTAACGGTTAATAGACAGAACATAGTCATGTAACAAACTATGTATATAGACAGAACACAGTCATGTAACAAACTATATAGACAGAACACAGTTATTTACAAACAGTATAGACCTAAACCAGTAGCGTCAAAAAACTGTGATGACTCAATTGTGTAATAATCGATATGAACCCATACCAAATATGTTACATGCAGTATAGATCCAGATCAGTGCATCAATCGGTATAAACCCAGGTCAGTCATGCTACATGCAGTGTATACCCACATCAGTCATATTAAAATCGGTGTAAACGAGACTGCGTTGCCGCGGAAATGTTTGTTACCTCAAAATCGCACCACATCCAGATTCAAGGAAATACATTTTTTACAACGAGGTAAGGGGTTTTATTGCATCAGTTAATCTTTGTCTACACTGTTTCCCTAAGGTGATCGAGTGGCGAGTCGTACTTTTTCCTACTTTATCTGCCAATAGAATGATCATGTAATACATTCTCGAGACAATATTTCATGAACATGCAAGCAGTGGCATGAAGAATCATAAAGCGAATATATTAACATAATATATGTAATGACATGAGTATATTTGATAAGTACGTCCTTTCCTGACCACAAGTCCGTGCCCTGCTAGTACTGGTGTTATTTAGTGGGTTCACTGGTCCAGGTGGTTGAGAGCTCAACAAGGTGCGATGTAAAGGAAGCAGTATGTATACTACCATACGGGGTCACGCCATCACTATTTAATCCTGTCCTTCATATAAACGCATATTCATGTCTTTGCAAACAGAGTAGACCCTCATCAAGTGGTTCCTTTAGGGTTGTCAAGGAAAAGAAATTCTTCAACAGCTTTATATAAAAAGCTAATACAGTAAATCCCCTCTAAATCGGACGTTGAATGTAGTATAAATATCGGTTTTGGAGACAGGTGACAGCTTAATACAGTGTGAAAGTCATGCAGAAAGCTCCTAGAGGAGCTTTCTGCATGACTTCCACCCTGCGTTAAGCAGCCACCTGCCTTAAATTATCTAATTCTTCTTTATTAGAATTCCGGTTTAGAGGGATTTTACTGTAATTATTAATGATGTCATTATTTCTTTAATGAATACTGAACAGATAAAGAGTTAAGGCAAGCGCAACACGTGCAATGTATTATGCAAAATATTATTGCCGCATTTAAACGTTTATAATAATAAATTATCATTGAACACCAAAGTGATTTTCAATACGGAATGCTTCCGAAAAGCAGTTTTTATAACCAATCTAGATTTCGTTATAACCTTTTCCTCACAGATATGCCTTACCACGACTTTGTAAACAGAGTGGACTCAGATCAGACTGCTTCTGTAGCTGAAAAGGGAGATGATTCGAAAGCAAAAGCAGCAATGCGAAAAGAGAAAATTGCACACTCTGTTTGAGCCCGTTCATGACTAGTTATTTACAGTGCAGCACTACGCACGCCTCTCTGCACCGGCTTAAAGCGATATTCATTTTTCATAATTAAAAGCATTGAAATTTATGATCCCGAAAGACCAGATAATATAACAACGCTGATAATGAAGTTTTTATACAATAATTATTTTGCCGATAAACACAGAGGGGGGGGGGGGGGGGGGGGGGGAGGGGGGGGGGAGGGTTGGGTAAAAAGCAGATGCGTGCTAAATGCAAGGCGAACGTATTGCAGAAAGCTCCTATAGGACCTGAATTAAGCTACCACCTGCCTTTCAGGCCCATAATTAGACCTCTTTTTAATGACCGTTTAAGACCGGTGTAGTGAAAATTGTACCACATTTGATGAGACGTAATTTTTTTCACAGCAGGGGTAGGGGCTAAGGGGTCAAATTAGTTAACTTTTATTGTGTATGTTCGAATACCATGTAGACTATAACTGTCCAGTGTCCATTATGCTATAAATATTTTATCATGTTCTTAACCTTTAAAATGCATAGTAAGTTTACACCCGCTCAAAACTTAACCTGCTTCATGTTTAACACATTAGCATAATTATATTGGATTTTTTCTGTTATTCTAAAATCCGAGTTTCGTCCGGTTTGGATCCTGATAAGACGCCGAATTATGTCGGCTCTCGTTTTGATCTCAATCGATTGTAACGTACGGTAAAACCACTCTAACACGGACGTTTAATTTAGAATAAGTATCCGCTTTGGAGACAGGTGACAGCTTAATGTAGGACGAAGCATGGAGAAAGCTCCTGAGCTTTCTGCATGACTTTCACCCTGCATTAAGCAGCCACCTGCCTAACAGCATCTAAATTCTTCTCTTTTAGAATTCCGGTTTAGAGGGATTTTACGGTAATCATCTATAGCTCGCCGCATGCTAATGGTTAATATTACAAATTAAGCGCAAAATTGGTTCTTAATTCATAATGAAATCTAAAGCGACATTTTATCAATCTCATTACAGGCTATCAAACGCAAGAGGTTTTAATTTACATGTTATGAATATCCTGAAATACACGCATGTCCCAATGCTTACTTCTGATCTTAGCGGTGTAGATTGTAAAACCAATTAATAGCATATCGACAGCGATTTGATTGACTTAATGATCATGATCAGAAACTGACGTCATCGGCGCCTGATCTTGATCAACCTCTTACTGACGTGTCCTTAGTTAAATAACGAAACAGCTACTATAATAAATTTACAAGACAAGTTGAAGCATGTTGCATTTTACATTTAAGGACTTTTTAATTACATTAATGCGTTTTAAAAGTACAAAATATATCGACCTCAAAAGTCTAAACAGTTTTCTTAATTTATGTAATGATAAAACGATTTTTCGTGCCAAAATTAATGATTTTGCTAGTTTAATAATCTTTTAAGAGATATACATGTATACTCTCGAATAATATATGATTAAGGAATCATTCAGATTTCGAATGAAGAGGTATCATTTACTAAAGATGTAATGAGGTATAAAGATAATACCGAACTTTAACCCGTATCTCGCTATTCACGACCTGGCTCGCATTTGTATCCAGCTTACATCCAGATGAGATGTCGATTAAAGCGACTCATCATGATACAAGCTGTTTGGTAGTTTCTCAAGTCACAGACAGACAGACAGACTGATAGATAGAGAGACAGAGACATGCATGCAAAGAGAGAGAGAGGGAGAGAGAGAAACAGACAGACAGACAGAGAGACAGACACAGAGGCACAGGCAGAGAGAGGCAGAGGCAGAGGCAGAGGCAGAGACAGGAGACAGAGACAGAGACAAACAGACAGAGAGACAGAGAGACAGACACAGAGGCAGAGACAGAGGCAGAGGCAGAGGCAGCGGCAGAGGCAGAGACAGAGACAGGAGACAGAGACAGAGACAAACAGACAGACAGAAAGAGAAAACGACAGAGAGAGAGAGAGAGAGAGAGAGAGAGAGAGAGAGAGAGAGAGAGAGAGAGAGAGAGAGAGGTGATGGTGGGAGAGCAGGGGGGGGGGGGGGGAGGGGGTAATCAGTCAGTCTGCAGACCCAGGGAATAATATTATTGATGTTGGTTCATCATCAGAGCATTCATGTTAAGGCCCCGTCTCTGTTTTATCTAATAATAGTAATTATCTAAAAACCTTACGAATAAAACCATTATGGTGATCGATAACAGGGAACAGCCCAGGCCAAGATGGAATTGTTCCTTCTAAAGGCACCTGATAAAAATATCCAGGTTGTTGAAAGATAATGAAATTAGTTATTTTCTTTCCCTCCTTTTAATCATTTGGTCAGATTCTTATCAGATTTCCGTCATCACTTTCTTGCCCTCAGAAGTTCAATTTGAACACCTGCGAATTCCCTTGACATCACCTTGCACGTGTTCACCCGTCAACCCCGGCGTGGAAGAGGTCAAGTCGTGCCAGCGGCCGATGTGAATTTTGTCCACTTGTTCATTTCCCCATATTTTTCTGATAACGAAACTGCCCATTGGCTATTCAACGTCTGTATTCGCGTCAAACGGTCAGTTCGAAATATCCCCACCGTCCCGTCACTGTCAAAATTGATTTTTATGAATAACGGCGATCAATCTCGGTTTAAACGCTGGAGGATTTTAGCAATAATGTCCTGCCATAATTATACTAATGTACCTTGAAAGATCGCCATTGAAGGTGTTCAATCGCTGTCATTACTGACAACTGAAACTGACATGGTCTGTAGGCACGTGATTGAGTCAATATGTCACTCACGTTGTTAAAATTGGATTCGTTATACATTTACAATGTTGAATGAACCAGTCTGTTTGATATTTTACTCTATGAATATTCATGGCAGATTCATTATGAACATTAATTAATTATCCTATATTGTTATATAAAATGAATTTAAATGATAGAATACATCCCTACGATAAATATTATACTGGTAGTACATGTATTAGAACAGACACACTATCAGTAAAGATTATGGAAAGCCAAAGCTGTCTTCTATTGTTCTTTTTCCAATTATTGCACCGTTGTAGTAGTATATGACTTCATTTTAACTACACAATGAAAGGAAACATGTTTCTATAGAACCTAATATCATTATATTTATCGACACTTTTTGCTTCTATATAAGGACAGATGAATTCATACATACACAAATGTACCTACTTTGGTGTAAAATATTTGTTCCGTATCATGTATATCGCATACTGGTCCAATATATTGTTAACATGGTTTGATATAAAAGGAAGTTGGTTGAATATATGATTCGATTGGTTTCATACAAAGGAATGTTCGTTTAATATATTGTCAACATGAAATCATATAAAGCTACTGTGGATTGATACAAGGACGATTCCGTTCAACATATTGAAATTGTCGATTGATATAATGATATTCGGTTTTATATAAAGTTATAAGCATGTTTTCCTTTCATATATAGTTGAAATGAAGTCATATTAATACTACAACGGTGCAATGAATTGTTAAAGAACGATAGAAGACAGCTATGGCTTTTGGTGCATTGTGTGAGTTTATTTCAACTATATATGACAGGAAAATACGTTTATATAGAACCGAATATCATTATATCAATCGACAATTTCAATATGTTGAACGGAATCGTGCATGTATCAATACACAGTAGCATTATATGACTTCATGATGATAATATATTAAACGAACATTCCTTTGTATTCATCCAAATAAGTATACAGTAAAACAACTCTATAACGACCACTAAATTACATCAAGTATCTTGTGTTAAAGGCAGATGGATGCTTAAAGCAAGTTGAAAGTGAAACAGAACGCTCCAATTGGAGCGTTCTGTTTTACTTTCACCTTGCTTTAAGCAACCACCTGCCCAAAATACCAACTAATTAACACAAATTAGTTGTCGTTATAGAGAGGTTTTACTGTACATGTATAATTATGAATCCACATTTCCTTAAACAGCATTATATAATTTCATTTTGACATTATGTCAAACGAAAATTCCTTTATATGAATCCAGTCGATCTATGTATTGAACCAACTGTCCTTATATCAAATCAATTTAACAATATATTGGACCAGTATGTAATATATGATACGGAATTATCAATATATTAAACCAACGTAGGTGTATAAATTATGAATCAAATTGTTTGCATATCATCTACCGGGATGCCCACTGCAGCTACTGTTCTGTTTTGTGAAATTTGACATCAGTGTCTATTTAATAGAGTGTATATCAATTTTGTTTCAAATCAAGATTATGTTTTGGAAGTTGTTTCTTCTTTGTCATTGTTCTACTTGCAATGCAAACATTTGTCAATGTATTTTAAAATGTCACAATCATGATTTATTAAATTACGTTCATGTAAAACTTGTCTTACTTTTATACAATACAGGCAACGACTGTGCTTGTCAACTGCCTATAAACGCCTTGTCACGCCTTTGTAAACAGAGTAGACCCAGATTCTACCAATACAAAAATCCTATGTAGAATATGCCATTATAAAAACTCAGCTACTAAATACATGTATTCATGATGACATAATTTTCAAATAGTGATCAGGGAAAGGCTTAAATCATTTGTGCATTGTTTCCTTTTGTCGCCATCACGTCTAATGTCATAGGCAGGTCTTGGAGTTACGCCCTTTAACATGTGACCCTTGCACGTCATATGAAATAGACACGCAGTGGTCCAGGCGTTTATCAAATAACTCAATCAGACATACTTAGGCCGTGATCCGGAATTTCCTGCTTAACACCCACTGCTTAAACTATTCAAGCATTATGGTCCAGACCTCGACAACTGCATCGCGTGTTTATGTACATAATAATAATGGTTTTGACCTTAACCCATTCCCTCCTAGGCTATTTCTTTAGACTCAACCACTTAAAAATCTACTGAAAACGAGTATTTACTGGAACAAATGAAAAGTTTAGAATAGTGTAGTTTTTAAACCATTGTTATGAATAGAGCATTTGCTCCGCAAGAGCACCATATAAATGCTTTATTTATCACGATGGTTTCAAACAGTTACGTTACAGAGGCGCCAAAAGGCGTCAGTATGAGAGAGTACCATAACACTGGCTTATCATTGAATCAAATGGCATAGACAACTGTAACTGCAAGAAGTGCGTGGACTTTGGGCATATATGTATGCATGAAATGAAAATATTACGTATTCGTAACTTATGAAGAGAAGTTGGGCTTATTTGAAAGGTTTTAAGGATATGCCTTCCTAGTGAAGATCGAACCGTGAACCTATGTGCCGTGGGACTATTTTAACTGACCTGCTTATACTTATGTGGTGTGGAATCGAGAGGTACCATGCCAGAGAGCATTGTGTCTCATAAACCAAATTGTCTGGCCCCTTTCGGCAAGGGTGACACTGTAATAAACACACACTTCACCTTTACTCTATAAAGTATTCGACCATTTGCATATACATGGACGTGTATTCATGAACGAAAATGAAAGAAGTAGTCTAAACAGGTTGAAGTACACGTAGTCTTTATAATCAAGAACAAATAAACTGGCGCCGATGTCATATTTTCTTCAAGTGTTGGTAGGTATGTATTTGAAAATACAAACATATGATGACCATTTCCTCAATAATCGCATGAAACTACCCCTGACCCTTTACTTCAGATAAACGCATTTTCTGTGAATTTGCAAACAAAGTAGACCCAGATCAGACGGCTCCTACAGGAGCCGTCTGATCAGGGTCTGTTTTGTTTGCTTATACATATGTATATGAAATACATGTAGTTGATACAGTAGAATGTACAGTTTCTTACATACATATGTATGGAGGAACGGGTTAACTTAGATCATCGCAGCAATATACATGGCCTCCTAAACAATTCAACTGATTGACTGAAAAATGCACAAACATGCCTAGCAGTCGTATTAGAGATAGTATTATTGACATTCATTATCTGTTTGTTACTACGAAAGGGACAAGTGTGTCATATATCTATAGTTGACTATACGTAGAATAATTCATTAGTAATCTGCTATATCCCTATAAACCAGTTGTCTTCTTGTTTAAATGTCTTTCAGTATTATCTGCTGCACACATTTTAGAGTAGGACTTTCTTCAATTCCTTTATATACATGTACATGTATGTACATGTATATATAAAAATGCCAGTGGGTCAACCTGTTGGATTGTGATGAGACGCCGAGTTACTGGAACCAAGCTGTTTGCATGCGAAATCACAGATCCGTCGTCTTAGCAGTGGAGGACTTAAAGACACACTAACGTAGTTCATAAAACCGTGATAGACGATCATAAAGTGAAACTGAACTTAATAGGTAATTGTCCTGAACCCTTTCCTCCATAAATACATCTATAAATCACCTATTGAAACCATTGTGATAAATAGAGCATTTGCTCCTATAGGAGCAAATGCTCTATTTATCACAATGGTTTCAAACTTCAAAATTCTAAAAATGTTCCATTTCTCTAGTTAATGCTCCTTTTCGGTAGATTGATTCAAAGTGGTTGGATCTGAAAATAGCCTATGGGGGAATGGGTTAACGAATTTTAACTGATACAGCGTCTCTTAACCTGACGTTTTTATCACTATGAATATCGCTCGTTAACGCTTTACGCCATGAATATTCATATAAGAAATGATGCCATCACAAATATAAATAAGACTATTTTTTAAAATGGCATGATTATTATGCAATTTACACACACTGTTTTTGTTTTTGTTTTCCAAACCAGAAACCGTATCATCATACATGTATCTATATTATTACATAGGCAAACAGAGAAGACACTGGTCACAAGGCTCATAGAGGAACCGTCTTGTCTGGATCTACTCTATTTGAAAAACGATAGATCTACAGTCTGGTTTAGAGGGTTTTACTGTGTGATAATTTATTTAATATTTAAAATAGAAATAAGGAGTGCACCCGGATGTCAGCTCAACGTTATCCTGTGTGTACAGCGTGGATATTATGTCATATTATTAATCATTTAGTGTTTTGAAATCCTGTGCAGTTTCGGTTATAAATTGAGATATGTTGAAATGGCAAATAAAGATTCGTAAAAACTGCAAATTAATGGTGTACAAATATGGATAATAAATTTATTAAACCTATCGAAATCGACAAGATGACAAGTGTGCATTAGGAACAATTAGTTTTGTTATTATCATAAGTTATTACATTGTATTTAAAAGTTTGCTTCTATGAATTAGTTGTCCACACAACTAATTGTTTTATTTTGTTCCGGTTCAGGTTGACAATTTAGTTCCTTCGTAATAGTGTTAATTAAGATGACATAAATAAGTGTAGGGGCTGCAAGTCTGTGTTAGACTTACAACAACTGCCATTTAGTTTGATAAACAGGTTGGCATTAGAAAATTCCAGTTGATAATTGGAGCTGTCAATTCTTTCAAAGAAAACCTAAACACTTCAAGCCTTTTAAACCCCCGCTATTCAGGTCTCTTCAATACCACGAAACGGGTCGACAAATGCAGTTAAATACGTTAGTACTATCGCGGCAGTTAGCTGAAGTAATCTAAGCAAGGCCCACAGGTGTAATGTATTCATTCACCGCGAGTTACTCATTTGTAACTAGACATTCCCGTAGTATAAACATAATTAGCCTTGTATGGCGACAGCTGCGCTTAAACGTCTTAGTCTACCAACTCAGGTGTCTTGCAGACAAGCTGGCGACACTGGGGTTATAACTCGCTATGCACTTCAAAAATATACATAAAATATATACACTGACTGTCTGATAACGTGGTCGGGTTTTATAAATGTACCACGATAAATATATCCACATTACATCGCGTATCGTAGCGTGGGACTTTTTATTCAAGTACGCCAAGATATTTTAGAACTAGTCAATGTTGATATTAAAGAAGATAGGGTAGAAAATAGCGAACAAACTAGACAGTCGGCGTAAATGGTTTGACGCATTGACTGCGAAAAATGAAATCGATCCATTGAGTAAATATTAGCGATACTTTACGGTTTATGCTGGATTATATAACATTTTAATAAAACATGCGGGACAGGTTGAAAAAGCAGAGAATACTTGAATGAGGAGGGAGAAGCGAAAAGAGCTGACAGCCGAAGAAATTAACAAGCGTATATCTGAACGGTTAATCCTAAGCAAGCTGGAATTGACAAGGACTGCCAGTCATTGTCACGATCACAATTAGGTGATAAAACGCAAAAATAAAACCAAAGTCTGCGTGCATTCCAGCTGATTTATATCTTGATTTATTCAGATTCCCAAACTTAATTGAAAAGTGAAAATTCATTAAAACATGACCTTTCGGTACAAAAGGTCATGACACAGCAAATAAACCCAAAGTTCAGTAAAAAAAACAACAATATATAAACCTAGAAACAAATGGCAAGTTCTGTTTTTATATATACTGCACATGGTATACTCGTCACTGTTTAGAGTGATGGGGTTTATAAAAGTGATTTGTGTTTCAGTCCAAAAACATATACTGATATGCTATGCCATAACCCTTTACTCCATGAATATTCATATAAGAAAATAATGCCATCATGCATTTTAATCAAATTATTTAGTATAATGGCACATGAACAGAGGAAATGTTGGCCATGGCAGAAACTGAAGAATCATATCTACATGTACATGTATATTATTTCATAAGCAAACAGATCATATCCTGATAAGACTGCTCCTATAGGAGCCGTCTGATATGGATCTACTCTGTTTTCAATGGCGTAGAAAGACATATTTATGGAGTAAATGGATAAATGACCGCCGCTTCATTGCCTTTGGATGCTAATAAAGGACCTGGTTAGAGAGCGTTCAGGGTCGCTTGATCTGTATCTATACTGTTTGCATGACATTGTGTCACTTTTTAGGGACATTGTGCTTAAATGGGTTAAATGATAACATTTTCGCTGTTTAATATTAATGTAAGAAATAGTAATATCATGAATATTTATTCGCTGAATTTTTACAATGTAAAAACTTCAAGGGACATTTTTTTGCTTCGACAAAAACTATAATCAGATCTATATCATGTAATAAGAAAACAGAGCAGACACTGATCAGATCTCGGCTCCTATAGGCGCCTATGCGCCGTCTGATCTGGGCCTATTCCATTTGCAAATGCATGAAAAGGTGTTTATATGAAGGAAAGAGTTAAAAGTTTAATGGTCCTTCAAAATTATTCCCAATGGATTTAACTTAACTTTGGAAGGTTCATTAAATAGTGTATTTAATTTAAGATTATTTGCATTCAGCGACAATATTGAAATGAATATGCCATTAACCCATTCCCTCATATTGACGACTTTTGAAGACTCTGTAAAAGTCCCTTTGTGAAACCATTGTGATAAACAGAGCATTTGCTCCGATATGAGCAAATGCTCTATTTATCACAATGGTTTCAGACTACAAAATTCTAAATTTTTCCTTTTCTCTTATTAATGCTCCTTTTCGGTAGATTAATTCAAAGAGGTTGTATCTAAAAATAGCCTATGATGTAATGGGTTAAATGTGATTTTCTTTTACTAGTGTTGATACAGATCAACTTGATAGCTCCGTCATGAGGATCTATACAGATAGGTTCCCAGCAGTGAGGATCTATAGGATCTATACAGATAGGTTCCCAGCAGAGCGGTCATCAAGATATCTTGCAGAAACACAAGTCTGAATAACACTTTTACTTAGAAATATTGACTGTATGAATATGCATTAGCTGACTTCTTTTTATTTCCATGGCACCATAGGCAATTGCACTTTTGACCATGATACAAACTGCAGATTCCATAAGCAAATAGATCAGACCCTGATCAAACGGTTCCTACTGTTTGTAAAGGGTTTGAACGGCACCTCAGTGATATAGAGTTAACATATAGATTTGATTAGTAAACATATCTTCAGTCATTACAGACATAAATGCTAAGATGCACAGCTCTGTCAACTTATTTACTTTACGCCGATTATGTAACAAGTCTCAATAGTTTGTTCAAATCACTCTCAATGGACATGAAAGCGACATGTGTTATCCGCTACGCTGCATCTTGAATTCGAAATATCATAACATGTATGTATAATTCTCTAATTTACAGTAGAATCTGTCTTAACACATTACCTCATAGGCTATTTTTAGATACAACCTCTTTGAATAAATCTACCGAAAAGGGGCATTAACTAGAGAAAAGGAAATGTTTTAGAATTTTGTAGTTTGAAACCATTGTGATAAATAGAGCATTTGCTCCTATAGGAGCAAATGCTCTATATATCACAATGGTTTCACAAAGTGACTTTTACAGAGTCGTCAAAAGTCGTCAATAGGAGGGAATGGGTCGTCAAAGGTCGTCAACAGGAGGGAATGGGTTAAGCGGCCATTCGTTTATTGAACATAGAAGTATAAAAAGCAGATGGTTGCTTAATGCAGGGCAAAATTAATGCTTTAGGAGCTTTCTGCATTACTTTTGACCTCATTAAGCCACCACCTGCCTTACATGCCCATACGTACATGTATACCTCTTTTTATAGTTAAGATAATTTCTATATTAGGCAGGTTTTCTTCCACTTCTATAAGCTATACAGTTTTATAGTAGAGTAGTTTGGTTTGATAGAACCCATGTGGTAGTCCATACCATTTATCTGATCCTGTTACCACTGGCCTGTTATAATAAGACCGCCATATGGATCAGTTATCATTTCATACGTGGAATGTCCTGAACATATCTCTTGCAATAAAACAGAAAATGCTTTTTAGATGACAGTTCTATTAAGCAGGCCCACACGTCAAATGCGTGTAGGATAGTATCATTTAGATGAACCGCATGCAACTGGTGCCATTACTGTCAAAAGAATGTCACCTTATCTTTGAGCAATGTCTACAATCTCTTTGATGTGTATTATAGCTGTGTACGTCTTACAAGGGGCATTGTCGGATCAATATGGGACGGACAACAGGTGGTAATTAACATATTGTTTTTATGTAACTATTTTGGCTGGAATGCAGGTAGGATAATTAGATTGTCGGGCAAATACGGAAAGAATGGTATCTTGATGTCAGAGTATTGGAGGGGAACGTCGCCAATGTACAGTAAGCCCTATCTATTGCTAACACCAAACACGAGGCATAAATCTGGGTCTTAAATGCAAGTGGTAGCTTAATGCAGGAAAAAGGTTATGCAGAAAGCTCCTCAGGAGCTTTCTGCATCACTTTCGTCCTGCATTAAGCTACCACCTGCCTTTAAAGGCACACATATTTATTTATTGTGTAGTCGCTTTAGAGAGAGGGTCTACTGTATTAGACTATCATACTGAACTGAGGTCTGCAAAAAAGACTGAATTTTGTGATAAGCCATCTCCCGTTTCTGCTACCTTGATATCGTCACTAATTAATCCCATCTCTCAGCACTTTCCACAGAAATATGTATCGCATCTGTAAATAAATACGTTAATACATAGTTAAATAACTGTGTATTTTAGGGAATAACTTTGAACAGTGTAAAAAATAGTATTTATGGGTCAAGAAGGATGTGATACTTTTCGATTTGCAGGTTTATTACAATGCTGGTTTGGCTCAGGGTCGCGGCATGGCTAATATTGTGCATGAATGAGATGACAAAAGTGAATTCTCGTGTTGGGTCATTAGACATAAGGGGTCGCAATAAGTGTAGAACATATTGCACTTTTGGCAAATTACTTCATAGATAAGCTTGACAAACTGTGTAGACACATATTAGATGATCCCAGGGTCGTCTGATTAGGGTTCTTTGTATGCTTATAGAATAATATACATGTACAGTAAAACCCCTCTATAACGACCACTAAAGTGTGTTAATTAGTTGGTATTTTGGGCAGGTGGTTGCTTAAAGCAATGTGAAAGTAAAACAGAACGCTCCTATAGGAGCGTTCTGTTTTACTTTCACCTTGCTTTAAGCATCCACCTGCCTTTAACACAAAATACATGATGTAATTTAGTGGTATAGAGAGGTTTTGCTGTATATATAATTCTACAGTTTCTGCAACACTGTGTATCAGGTTTTAAAAAGTTGCTCTTCACTTTGATTCGGAAACCACTCACGCAGGAGCAGTGTGAGCAGGGTCTTCTCTGTTTGCGAAGACATAATATAGATTGAACCCTTTCCCTGTTCTATGTTTATTACAAATTTCATTACATATTGAATATTCATGGACAAATTAGTTACAATGAAATATGATAGGTGAAACATTGTAGCCATTTCAAAAAGTATAGAAACAGATATATCAAATTATTTTAGCAAACAGAACAGACCCTGATCAGACGGCTCCTATAGGAGCCATCTGATCTGGGTCTACTCTGTTTGCAAATGCGTTAAAACACGTTTATATGAGGGAAAGGGTTAATTATTCAGTTCCCTCCCTTGCCAAAATTCGTGTGTTCATTTGTCATTATAAAAATGTAGCTAATTAATACTAAATTTACTAATGAATTAATCATCTGTTACATTATTATTTATTAGGTACACGTATATATGCATGTACACGGTTGTGTTCTTTTTTTCATGTCAATGTCTTAAGAATTCTGTTTATGACTGTCTTTGATAATAAATTAACAGCAATCACTTGGTTTTGCCGCATGAACATGTATGATTTTGTGAATAGTTTCACGATGAATATTCTGTGATATGTAACAGTCTCTTATAATTCTTATGAAGAATGGTTCTGTGATACCTATTGTGTTAGCTATTTGTAATATTATGTTTTATGTCCATCCTAGACTACCGGTATTTTAGACACACTCTCTTTGAATTAATCTACCGAAAAGGACCTTTAACTATAGAAAAGGGGAAATTTAGAATTGTGTAGTTTTGAAACCATTGTGATAAATAGAGCAAATGCAATGGTTTCAAAAGTAACTTTACAGAGGCGTCAAAAGGCATGGGTTAAATGTTAAACGGTTTTGCATTTGATACATATTGGGTTGTTCCTGGATGAATATTCTACTAGGGACGTTATTTACCAACTAGTGGATTTACGTCAATTCCACGGTTTGTAAGCATTTGTTAATAATTTGTTTACACGTTTTTTATCGAGAAGGTGTGTTTTCTATACACAATACAATCTCATAAGGAACTTTAAAATAAATCTTTATTCTCATCGTTCCCCTCAAACAGGAAAAATTATATACCGGGAAGAAGGAAACAACACAAATTGGTCTGTCTGAGTGATGATAGAAACAGGGAAAGAAGGGAACACAAACGAAGGATGGTGAATTCCCTACATTTGTACCCTAACTCGGTTGTATACAGTCAATGGATGTTTAATTACTATTGTCAAGCAGGGAATAACCATTTTATGCACAATGCTCCTTATCTCACGCGCCTTTTGACGCCTTTGCAAACAGAGTAGACCCAGGTGATCAGAAACTGTTCTGTTTGTTCATGGTACAGTGAAACCTCTCTATAACGGCCACTAAATTTTGTTAATTAGTTGGTATTTAGGACAGGTGGCTGCTTAAAGCTCCTATAGGAGCGTTCTGTTTTACGTTCACCTTGCTTTAAGTAACCACCTGCGTTTAACACAAAATACTTGATATAATTTAGTGGCCGTTATAGAGATGTTTTACTGTACATATTATATAGGTTCTCAAATTTCTGCCCTGGTCAAAATATCCTGTGTTCAAAAACCGTTATAAAATGCCAGCATATAAACATTCACAATGACATTGTTTCTTGCATGAATATTCATCAGGTGAAGCTGTCATGAAGACATATGTAAACAGTGTAGACTCAGACGAAATAGTTCTGTTATGAGTCATCTGGTCAGGATATTCACTGTTTGCGTTATAGATTATTTTCCAAATGTTACATAGGTAAAATAGTTGTTGCAGCAAAACCTCTATTACATTTAGATCAAATTCATTCAAAGTACATTTGTATATATTTTGACAAAATGGCTTAACCCATTAGTCCCTTAACCCATTCCCTCATAGGCTATTTTAGATCCAACCACTTTGAATAAATCTACCGAAAAGGAGAATTAACTAGAGAAAGGGCAACTTTTAGAATTTTGTAGTTTGATACCATTGCGATAAATAGTGTATTTGCTCCTATAGGAGCAAATGCTCTATTTATCACAATGGTTTCAACACATGACTTTTACTGCATGAATATTTATGTAAGAAATAATGACATCATGGATACTAATTAGGTTAATTGTCACAATAGCACATGGACACAGAAACTTTAGGCCATGGGAGATACAGTAGAATCATATCTATATTAGTGTATCAGAAGCAAATAGAGCAGACTCTGATCAGATGGCTCCTACAGGAGCCGTCTGATCTGGGTCCACTCTATTGGCAAAGACATAGACACGCGTATTTGTAGAGTAAAGGGTTAAAACGGGCATCGACAAACAGTGTAGAACCAGAGCAGCAGGCTCCTGATGGAGGCCTCTAATCTTGTTCTGCATACTGTTGCTGAACACATCGATGTCAATGGCTTATTCCAGTAAATGTTTCACTTGCTGTGTCACCTCCACATGAAAAGTGAATGGGCTCAAAGTAAGATCTGGACGGATTTTGTATTAACATATTGCCCCCTAGTGACGCATATTTGCGCCTCTATAAAATTCACATTGTGGAACCATTGTGATAAATAGAGCATTTGCTCCTATAGGAGCAAATGCTCTATTTATCACAATGGTTTCAAACTACAAAATTCTAATATTTTCCTTTTCTCTAGTTAATGCTCCTTTTCGGTAGATTAATTCAAAAATGTTGGGTCTAAAAATAGCCTAGGAGAGAATGAGTTAATAGTATAGGATTAAATGGGTTAAAGATGTGAACTAAACTATTATTTTAGTAAGCAATATCGCCATTGTCGTTTTCTTCCTAATTCGGTGTTCTGCATGCACTGCGTTTATCTTCCCACAATGCCCGCCACCTGCGTGCCCTCGTAATGGTCGGAGAAATAATGTACGAGTCGTAATCATCACATGTTTATAAGAAACACACGGAAATAATGATAGTTAAAGGTGCGCACGAAAAAATATACGTACTCAAGCATGCCGACTATTCGCCTTATTTTCCAATGGAGATAAACAGCACCTGTAGACAATAAATAATTTCGAGGAGAGCGTATGGAGATGATATGTATTGTCTACCATACCATTCCGTCAGAGCGGAATGAGGAATGGCTTCTTGTCTGTAGGTCAGAGGCAACCAATATTTGCAAGAATTATAAGTACGTGGGTTTTGTAAGGTTCTATGCCACGGTGTGTATTATTTCAGCACTGAATTTCCAAATTGTCTATTCCAAAAATTAAAAAAACAAGCTCATCGTGAAAATTCATGGATACTTTTTAAAGAAAAGCATAACATGACAAACAGTGCATACCCTGGTATACTAGAGGGGTATGCTTGGAGCCCTCTCATCTGGGTCTACATTGCTTGCAAAATATATTAATAACTCGTCTGAAAGGGTTAATCTTGAAAATTATATAATAAATAACAAAAATATATCTACATGTATAATCCACCTTCATTTATCCAAAGATGTGTACTAACGACATGTTAATTACAGGTATGAACCAGGTGCTGGTCACCTTAGCAAACAGTTTGGATCCAGATGAGACGCCGAGTAATTCGATGCCCAATCAGAATCCAGACCGTTTGACACACTAACAGCAATATTTGAAAATAAGGAAAATCAAAGTAAAGTTTTCTTCATTTGCTTTTTTTAAGTTTGTCAGTTCCTACATGAACTTGTCATTCTACATTAATAATATACACGAGCTTTTGGAAGTAGTATTTACCAGACTATACAGTAAAACCCTTCTAGATCGGAATTCTTGTAGAGAAGTATTTAGGTACTTTTAGACAGGTGGCTTCTTAATGCAGGGTCAAAGTCATGCAGAAAGCTCCTAGATGAGCTTTCTGCTTGACTTTCATCCTGCATTAAGCTGCCACCTGTCTTCTAGACCGATATTCATACTAAATCCGGTTTAGTGAGGTTTCGATGTACACGGATTCATAAATCTCTTTAGTACCATTTAACTTTAGGATTACGCAATGGGAATAGTTCAGTCTAACTTCCTAGCAAAACTATTGATTGCATTTTCATTCAGTACTCTTAGATAATTGTGTTAAATACGTATTTTATATAAGTTTTATTTCTCAATAATTGATTTACTTATCCTAATTTATATTTCTAGGCGGTTACCTGTTCAATAGTCATGTAAGAAATAATGACATCATGGATATTCACTAGCTAAATTTTTATAATGTAAAATCATCAGGGTCCATGCTTATAAAGCTTTTAGTTGAGTCTGAGTTTCGTTCTCAAGCTTTTGATTGGTCAGATTTGAGTTCTCAAGCTTTTGATTGGTCAGATTTGAGCCAGAGGCTCAAATCTGACCAATCAAAAGC
Organism: Azorinus chamasolen; assembly: GCA_963576725.1. Classification (NCBI taxonomy): domain Eukaryota; kingdom Metazoa; phylum Mollusca; class Bivalvia; order Cardiida; family Solecurtidae; genus Azorinus; species Azorinus chamasolen. The sequence continues at coordinate 9,166,314 of OY755243.1, read as the reverse complement.
TTGAGAACGTACTCAGACTCAACTAAAAGTTTTATAAGCAGGGACCCAGGGGAATGTTTGCTTCAACAAATACTATAGAGTTAGATCTTTATCATGCCATAAGCAAAGAGAGCAGGTCCTGATAAGACAGCTTCCACAGGAGCCGTCTGATCTGGGTCTACCCTGTAAGCAAATGCGTGAAAAAGATTAAACGACGAATATCTAGAAATCAATGACGTAACAAATGCCAGTATTGGTGATATTGGTCATGCAAGTTTGGAGCTTAAAAGAGAGTTTCTGTTTCAAAGAGACAGTGACAAATTTGTTGTGTCTGTCCATGGTGCCAATAGAGAATGACAGAAAGCAGACTTGCCCCCATAATACCGTTAGCTGAAAGTAAATATGTCTATTTGCTACAGTCTTATGGTTTGTTAAGTAAATTGTTGTCTGTATATAATATCATTAGTTCCGAATCTCCAAAATGAACCGGTTTGCTTCAATTTCATACAAAAATGTAAACGATTAGTTCTCTCATTGTCTCATACGGATTCAATAGTTTTTTCAAAGGCTTCCAGGAACTCGACAGAGCGCGTTGAAGACTAACTCATTCGCTCTCGGTACCGCATATGTGATTACATATGCAAACAGTTTGGATTCAGATGATACACCGAGTAACTCGGCGTCTCATCAGAATCCAAACTGTTACTTGGATTATATATTTGGAACAAAATTAAAGAAAATTGAAAAAGAAAACCCGAAAAATGTTGCAGACGACAAAATTTGCAGACGACAACGCTTGGCAGCGAAAAAGTTGATTGTAAACAGAGATTAATTCAAAACAATATACGCTCGTAAAGCCCTCTAAAGCGACTGCTTTATGAATAAACAAATGTATCTTTAACCCTTACAACGCTGATTTTTTGAATGGACTATTCCAGAATTCAAGCATTATGTTCGATCTGTATTAAGCTACAAACTGCCTTCAAGACCCATTAATAGACCTGGCTGTGTTGGTCGCTATACAGAGACATTACTGTGGCTACAACCATGTTATCTAGTTCAACAATGTTGCCAAAAAGTATTATTGATGCGTTCTGCCATTTACAGAAAAATGAAAGTACAACACAGATAAACTAACCATGTCAGCATCTAGAAGACGAAAGAACTACGTAAACAGTGACATGCTAATTTGCACGTGTCAAGCTCCAAATAACAGCTAAGCATTATAGCAACAACGTGTTCCTCGGTTCTCTATCAACCCCGTAGTTCTAATAACTCTTTGCTCCATGAATATTCATGCAGGAAATAACGACATCATGCATAATCATTGAACGCGGTTTTGTATGAAATTTCAAGAACACATAAAAGTTTAGATAGGGCAGCAAGTGAAGGATCAACTTTATATTATTCAAGAAGCAAAGAGAACAGACCCTGACCAGACGGCTCCTATAGGAGCCGTCTGATCTTGGTCTAATCTGTTTGTAAAAGCGTAGAAAGGCGGATTTATGATGGAGTAAAGGGATAAATAGTCACAAGTATGGGTTTGTTGGAGCTATGATAGATATAAAAGCAAGGTCAGAAAACTGATACTCATATTATGAAACAGCAGTACGTGTACTTTATATGGCGTTTTCACGAACTCTTTACATCATATAGACGACTTTTAGCATACAGTTGAACTTCGATATCTCGAACTCGGATAACTCGAACTCCGGATAACTCGAACTAAAAAGTTCGGTCCTTCCAAAAAGTTACAATACAAAATTGCTATAAAATGCATCACTACGCCTATCTAGAACCACATTTTACAGCTTAATGCGGTTCTACAGTAATGCTGAAAGCTCCTGCAGGAGCTTTCAGCATTACTGTAGACCTGCATTAAGCTGTGAACTTGAGAAATTGTCCAGATTACAAATCGGATAACTCGAACTTCTGTTATCTCGAACTAATTTATATAGTCCCATGAATTTCGAGATATCGAAGTTCAACTGTGTTTGCAAACAGATTAGACCAAAGTCTGCTCTGTCTGCTTATGGAAAGATGTACTTTGTACATGTAGATGTCAATTTGTCTCTGAAGTATCCGTCACTGTCAAAGAGTGCTTTTTTAATGTTACACTAATCATTAAAAAACATCAGTCCGTGAATAATCCTGCAGTAATGAACCCTTTCCCTCATATAAACGTGTTTTCACGCATTTGCAAACAGAGTAGACCCAGATCAGACGGCTCCTAGAGGAGCCGTCTGATCAGGGTCTGCTCTGTTTGCTTATATAATTAGATAGATCTGTTTCTTTAGTTTCTAAAATGGCAACAATGTTCCACCTTCCATATTTCATTATAACTGTTTTGGCCATGAATATTCAGTAGGTATTGAAATTTGTAACAAACATAGAACAGGGAAAGGGTTAATTCGTAAGCTGATAATCATGGGGGTGGGGGATTGAAATTATTCAGCTGGCGACCTACAGATTACATGTATCTGGAAACAGAGGGGACAAACGCTTTTTGTTTGCGTGAGGGATAAGTCACAATTGACACCTGAAAGAAAGTATCCATCACCAACTGCTAAATGATGGTACTGGTACAACTGGTGAAGGCAAATATACTATAATAACCTTAAGAATGTACCTTAACCATTTCCCTGTTGAATATTCATATAAGAAATAATATTATAGTAACTATGTGTTAGCCGTCCATTTATGAATTTTGAATGAATCTATTTTATATTGATAAATGTGTTTTGATGATCTTTGGAAACGGATTTGAAGGAGCCTACTGATTTTGCTATACACTGCTTGGCTTTGTGTCGCTTAGTTAGGTTTGATTAGTTTCGTTTTTCAAATACAACTAATCCTACTAAATTATGATCTACATAGTTTTCACCCTGATGAGACTCCGAGTAGTTCCGCACTCGTCCTTTGTGAAAAGGAACAACAGGAGCGTAGTGAGCTATACGCAATGGCGCACGTGCGTGACATACATCTGAAAGGTGAAAGCATTATTATGGCCAAAATCGAACACAATCGAAGGCAAATGTGGTTGACTTTGATAGACGTTATGCTTAAACGCATTCCCTCATATTTACCCCTCTGTAAAAGTCACGTTTTGAAACCATTGTGATAAATAGAGCATTTGCTCCTCTAGGAGCAAATGCTCTATTTATTACAATGGTTTCAAAACTATACAATTCTAATAGCTTCCTTGTCTCTAGGAAATGCTCCTTTTCGGTAGAGATTTTTCACAGTGGCTGGGTCTAGAAATAGCCTACGGTGCGTACATTACATTTGGATCCAGCTACGCTCCTGACTTCGATATTTGAAGCAGGAGATAAGTTCTGCAGATGGCAGTTACCTAGTAATCAAATATTTAGATGAAGTATCTTCGATTGCATCGTGATGTTTCACAGAATCTTTAAACTAACACATCAGTGAACGAGCACGTGCGTCCCACCTACCCAACTGATTATACTGACAATCCCGCGCCTAATGAGATACTACCAGCACGTGCATATGTCAGCTATGCTAAGAGTTATCCAAAACCAATGAATAATTGCTCCAAATCTGTTTTCAGTTCCGCCATTGGGTGTTATATAGCCTTATGCACCTGCAATCAGTAGTAAAATATCCAATATTCGTGATTAATCAATTTCTGAAATTCTTAAGATTATGTATTATTTTAATATATACAAATTAACCCTTTACTTGAAAGAGTCGCCTTTAAATATCGATGCAAACAGTGTAGAGTCAGATCAGACGGCTCCTATCAGGGCCATCTGATCAGGGTCTGCTCTGTTTGCTTATGACATAACAAAGATATGATTCTTCAGTTTCTTCCGTGTTCAAAAATCGTTTTTCATATGTCATTATTAACCCTTTCCCTCATACAAACGTGTTTTCACGCATTTGCAAACAGAGTAGACCCAGATCAGACGGCTCCTACAGGAGCCGTCTGATCAGGGTCTACTCTGTTTGCTAATAGAATTTAATAGATATGTTTCTTTACTTTCTAAAATGTCTACAATGTTCCACTTTCAAGAATTCTTTATAACTATTTTGTTTTGGAATATTCAGTAGGTACTGAGAATTGGCCTAAATACAGAACATGGAAAGTGTTAAAACAATCAATGGGATGGATATTCATACAGTGATAATGTATTACATGAATATTTCATCAGGTTAAAGGTTAAAGAATGGACACTACGACAATAGGATGAAAGGTAGAAGAACCCCAGTGCTTTTGAAAATGTTTTTACTCATACTGTATCCAAAGGACTCCCAAATTTCCATGGACGGTCAATCCGAAAACAAAAATCTATCAAATAATATAGTACATAACTATTTTCGTTTAGATTTGGTATTTACGGATGCTTTGGGATCCGGGTGGGGTGGTGGTTCTTGTTGTGTTTAATGGGTCTTTAAAGATGCTTTGTGTCAGATTTGTCTTTTGGACTTGATCACTATTCTAAGATATTCCCTCCCTACAACAGCCACCTCTCTACAACAACCACTTTGGTTCATTCCGCTGGCTGTTGTAGATAGGTTTTACTGTACGTACAATTACAAGAAGTACAGTATGTATAGCCCTTTCCCTCATATAGACGTGTTTTCACGCATTTGCAAACAGAGAAGACCCAGATCAGACGGCTCCTAGAGGAGCTGTCTGATCAGGGTCTGCTCTGTTTGCTAATATAATTTGATAGATCTATTTGTTTGCTTTCTAAAATGTCTACAATGTTTCACCTTCCACATATCTTTATAACTATTTTGTTAATGAATATTCAGTAGGTATTGAAATTTGGCCTAAGTACAGAACAGGGAAAGGGATAGTCAAACAGTTGTGCTATATGGAACAATGTTTCTGTTCATCTTTGTCCCCCAAATTGTCAATGCTGATCATGCAAAAGGGTTAACCCATTCCCTCATATTGACGACTTTTGACGCCTCTGTAAAAGTCACTTTGTGAAACCATTGTGATAAATAGAGCATTTGCTCCTATGGGAGCAAATGCTCTATTTATCACAATGGTTTCAAGCTACAAAATTCTAAAATTTTCCATTTCTCTAGTTAATGCTCCTTTTCAGTAGATTTGTTCAAATAGGTTGTATCTAAAAATAGTCTATGAGGTAATGGGTTAAGCTACATTCGCCCATCCTTGATCAATTTGGTTTTGCACAAAACTGAGTCTGCATGAGTTATATTGCCTTTCTTTTTACAAACGTACAATTTCAGTGAAAAACAATTTGGACCAAGGCGAGTCGCCGAATTACCCAAGGTCGAATCTGGATCCGAACTACATGTAGTTGCAAAGATGGATAATAAATTTACCAGTACCCTGGTGTTATTATAAGAATCATAATGAGATAAGAAGAAAAAGAAGAAGAAGAGAAGAAAAAGAACTTTAATAATAATAATAATAATAATAATAATAAATAGTAATGATGATGATGAGGATGATAATAATGATATAACAACAATAATAATAATGTATTTTTGCGGAAAGAAAGAAATTCAAAATCGAACGCATTTAAGGAGGATTGCAAAGTCAGTCTTTATTCTCTAAAATTCTTCAAAACTTCAATGGATGGAGATAAAAGTGGTTTTAGTAAAGGCAGACATCAAGATATGCACATGACCCTGTGTTAAGTGCTACTCCATAAACATATCAACATAATCAACTATGCACGGTCACTTCCGTTTATATGCAAATGCATGTTTTTCATCTTTTATTGACCACTTGATTTACGACATGTGAAAACACTGGGAAATTTGCGACACGAATCAGCACATCTCGACTCTTTCATGCGGAACCTGACACCGACCAACACCTGGTAAAGAATTTAGCCATGGCCGGGAGGGTCGAGCCAGGTGATCGGATATGATAATAAAGATTAGATAATACGGCTTTATCGGGCAAGGTGGAATTAATGATAATCTATGTTTCGCCAATCAGAGTCAACTGGCAGGTTACTGCAGATAAAGACAAGCTCGTATGTCCGATGTTAGGACATGTTACAGATGGGCCACCTTTATCCTGGGTATTATTTGCAAGGAGCTTGGCTCAAGATCATACGCCAAGTACTTCAATGTCTGATCTGAATCCAACTATCCGACACTTGCCCAGTGGTCAGTGGACGAAGTGAACGAACTTGGTGTAGCATAAAAATGTAACAGAAAGGAATTTCAGCAAACCCCGTTGTTCATTGCACGATCAGGACTGATTGGTCAGGTGGTCGTAACACCACTGATGGGCACGGTCGGTTTACTGTAACCTCGATCTGACCCTCACGGACACCTGCAAAATGGCAGCAACAGGTCCATCAGATGCTGATACAGGAAGGCTATTATTTTGACCCCTAACTTTTAACATGTACCCCCTTTCACTGTTCTTTCAGAGTCACCATCGGGCGTTACCATCACAACATTGTTGGTGATTGCTCATATCAATATTCTAATTAAATATCGTTTGTCAGAAATCTGTATGATCAGAGACTGTCTACATTATTCAGTATCAAATGCTAAAAAGATATTTTCAAAGTGTCTGGCCAAAAGAAGACACAGGATATTGAACTGAATGGAACTATGGTTATCCAGATAAGATAAATGCCATGTGAAATTATCTTCTAAAGCGGAATGTTGGATTACAGTGATCTGTTATCAATGATACAAGACACAATCGGCTTTGATTGGACCTTTGACCTCTAAGACACTGCAACACATCTGTCTGTATTCAAGTGATAGTGTCTACAATTAAAACATACAAATGTATTTTCAATAAATCATAAAACATATTGGTTTCGTCCAATCATTCGTATTAACTCATTCAATCCTAGACCAATTTTAGACCCAACTTTTTTTGATAAATCTACCGAAAAGGGAGCATTAATTATAGAAAGGGTATATTTTAGAATTATGTAGTTTTGAAACCATTGTGATAAATAGAACATTTGCTCCTATGGAGCAAATGCTCTATTTATTACAATGGTTTAGAAAATAACTTTTAAAGAGGCTCCAAAAGACGTCAATAGACAAGAACAGACAAGAATGGGTTAAAATGTCGATTTGATACAGAATAAACCATTTTCGCCGATACTGTTTTTGCTGTACAACAAAATCGTATCGACTTATTAATAGTTACGAAACTAAAACGCAACCGGAATAACATCGGAGTCCTTGTTAAAGCAATTTTCAAACACATAAAAGTATTGTCTTTATTCAGTGATCATCTCATGTTTGTTTTTAATTATTTCTTTCTCAGCATATAAACTAAAGACATGCATTTTTAGGCATTTTTAAAACACAGTGCAAGTAGAGTCACTTTCAACTAGCGTGTTCACACTGTCAAACGTCAGATTTGTCGCTTCCGATATCAATCTCAATTCTATGCATAAATTAACATGGATTCACCCAAAATGTAACATTCATTTAAATGTTTTGCATCATTAGAGTGCACTGATTAATTCTTGCTAAATCCTTTTCCTGTTCTATGTTTATTCCAATGTTCTTCTTCTTCTGCGTTCCATTATTCCAAGTTTCAATTCCTATTGAATATTCATGGACAAAATAGTTATAATGAAATATAGAAGGTGTAGCATTGTAGCCAGTTTAGAAAGTGAAGAAACATATATATCAAATTCCATCAGGAAATATCAGTCCCTGATCAGACGTTTCCTACAGGAGCCGTATGATCTGGGTCTACTCTATATGCAAATGCATGAAAACACGTTTATATATGAAGGAAAAGGTTAACATTATACCTGCTTACAGACTATTGTCACGTATTTGGAAACAGAGTAGACCAAGCTCAGAAAATTCCTACAGGAGCCGTATGATCTGGGTCTACTCTATATGCAAATGCATGAAAACACGTTTATATATGAAGGAAAAGGTTAACATTATACCTGCTTACAGACTATTGTCACGTATTTGGAAACAGAGTAGACCAAGCTCAGAAAATTCCTACTTTGGAGCCGACTGGTCGGGATCTACTCTGTTTGCAATGGACTTAATATCTGAGTCCATGCTTATTAAGTTTTTTAGTTGAGTCTGAGTTTGTTCTCAAGCTCACAAACTTGAGAACAGACTCAGACTCAACTAAAACGTTTTATAAGCATGAACATTGATTCTTCTATCATTATACAGTTTGTGCCTTGGCATAACAGCCCGTGTCTGTATATCATTATAAATATATATATTTATGTCTTTATTCCCGTGAGGTAAAGATTTAAACAAGATGTGTTTGTGAAACACTATACCCCCTCATATATTTGACCTCTGACCTTGACCTCTGACCTTGACCTTGACATGTCACCCCTCAAAATGTGCAGCCTCATGAGATACACAAGCATGCCAAATATCAAGTCTCTATCTCTACTGGTCCAAAAGTTATGGCCAATGTTAAAGTCGGCGATTTGACCCATATATTTGACCTCTGACCTTGAAGGATGACCTTGACCTTGACACGTCACCCCTCAAAATGTGCGGCTTCATGAGATACATATGTATGCCAGATATCAAGTCTCTATCTATACTGGCTCAAAAGTTATGACCAATGTTAAAGTTGCTGACAAACAAACAGACAAACAGACAGACAGACAGGGCAAAAACAATATGCCCCCCGACTATCGTCTATGGGGGCATAAAAAATAATCTTACAAGAAACACATGTATGTGAGTTGTAAACGCAATTACTAGTAATAATATAAAAAGTTTGAACATTCCAAATTCTCGACTGTGATACAACTCCGGCAACTGCTCCGCAGTTACTTTTGAACAGTATATATTTCATGTTTCGAAATCGAACTTGCGAACTCGAGACCATCCCGTCTTCAGTTTGACTCAAGAAGTCCAGCCCGCCAGTCTTGTGTGTCAGCACAATGTGCGCCCCCAGTGATACGTACAGGTGTCGCCTTTCTTTTATTTTTACATCATCATCATCATCATCATTTGACAGTTGTTTTCGTTAATATCACTAGTCATTGCGTTTGTTTTATTACAGCTGAAACACCCTACAGGTGACATATCGCCAATACGTCTATCATGATAGAAATGTACGATAATAACAATTTCAAATAGTGTGGATCCAGATGAGACGCAGAGTAACTCCGACGGACTCGCCATCCATCTTGACACCCAGATTGTTGTTTGGACAACGGGAGATTGATTTAAAAAATAAACACAAAACTTGCGGAGACGACAATTTTGGAGACACTTATTTAGCAAGAATTAAAAACGCACTGAATGTCGCCTGTCCATTCATGGTGGACTGAGTCCTTTGCCTAAGACAGGCTATAAAGCCCAAATAAATCTGATCAATGTAGAGGTATTTACGATCGTGATTAATGCCCACTTTTCCTTTGAACCCACAGATGTTCAACCATTATTGTTTGTCAAAATTAGTTTCGATCCAGATCAGCGATGGCAACTTCGAAATTCGATCGCCTGACTAACACAAAATATTAAAAGTCATACACATAGTAAATGAAGAAACGACAACAACAGAATAAAAGCAGACGACAAATCTGAAGCAGAAGACAGTGTCAACGGCCGAAAGGATATATTTGTCGCAGTGCCCTGTCGCTACTTTCCGAGCGTGTGAGCGGAGCTCCTCTGTGTTTACCTATACTATCAAGGTGAGACAGCAGACGCCAGTCTGTCTACCGACCACCTGTGTATCGGCCAGGTAAAAACACACGTGGGTACTTACAATGTACGCACCGTAAACCTTCGCCTATAAGCTACGAACGGCGATACAATGTAATATGGTGATAAGTCGATAAAAGATGTATTAAGTTTATTAGTTATAATGATGTAAAGGAATGCAGTGCTCTTTTAACCCGTTACTCCATAACGACACCATTTGGCGCCATTGCAAACAGAGTAGACCCAGACTAGACGAAGAGCTATCCGATCAGGGTCCGTTCTGTTGTCTTCTGAATTTGTTTTTAGATCCGATCCGATCCTGTAGGTACAGTTCTCCCATGGCTAAATGTCACGTGCTCATAATGTCATTATGAAAACTCATCAAATTAGTTGTCATACTTTTTTATGAATATTCATTAGGTAAAGTGTAACAGTATGGCGAATTTAGTTATCTATAAAAAATTATTTAGTTCTTTGTAAAAGTATCTTTATCGAATCACAACTTGGCAAAACACTAGGATCAACAAACCGACATCATGGGATTTTTTTAACATGGGCTTTTGAGGATAAAACTTGACTTTAGTAGCAACTAGAAAGTGAGCGAAACGCGAAAGTAAAGGTATGTCCAAACACCACCACTTTCCTTGAATGAGCTCTTCATTTAACCCTTTCCGTTTGAATATTCATGTAATAAATAATGACATCATGGATATTTATTCGCTGAGGCTGTAAAATCAGATCTAAATTTAATAAGCAAACAGATCAGACCCTGATTCATAAGCTCATACAGAGCAGTCTGATCTGGGTCTGCTCTGTTTGCCACGAAATAATAACAACATTATTATTAATTAGATTAAATTATAAAACAGCACTTATATTTTATCTTTGCAGAAACTGAAACTGTTATTATATCATAAGCAAACCAAAGACCAATGATAACATGTTATCATAGTTCTTTGAGCAATCATTGAAGATACTGACCAGACGCCTCCTACAGGAGCGGTGTGATCTCGTTCTACTCTGTTTGCAAAGGCGAAGAAAGGTGTATTTATGGAGTAAGAGGATAAGATAGAAAATAGCCACGTTATCACATTCCCTCATATTGACGACTTTTGACGACTCTGGAAAAGTCACTTTCTGAAACCATTGTGATAAATAGAGCATTTGCTCCTATAGGAGCAAATGCTCTATTTATCACAATGGTTTCAAACTACACTTTTCTAAAAAAAATCCCTTTTCTCTAATTAATGCTCCTTTTCGGTAGATTTATTCAAAGAGGTTGTATCTAAAAATAGCCTATGAGGTAATGGGTTATCTTCATGACATTGCATCAACATAAAGTGCATAAGTGACCATTAACCCCTTCTTAATACTGCACAAGCGACCATGGATTGCACAAATGGCCATTAATCTCAACGGTGAACATAAGCCTCCTCATAATAGTGTACAGGAGAACATTAGCCCCCAACCAAACCACACCCCTGCATGATCCTTAGCCCCATCAGGATATTGTACAGACGGACCTTAGCCCCTTCATTCTATTACACAGGCGGCCCCTAGTTCTTTCGCGCTATTGAACAAGCGGACCGGACCTAAGCACCTTCATGCTATTACACAAGCGGCCACTAGTTCCATCGGGATATTGAACAAGCGGACCGGACGTGTGCACCTTCATGAGGCGAACATTAGCCCCGTAAAGACATTGCATAGACGGACACTTGACATGTTGTGTGAATGTACAGGCGGACCTAAACCCCTGCATGATGCATTTGCCTCTTCAAATACGGAAAAGGCGGACATTTTTCCCTATTAACCCATTACCTCATAGGATATTTTTAGATACAACATCTTTGAATAAATCTACCGAAAAGGAACATTAACTAGCTAAAAGGAACATTTAGAATTTTGTAGTTTGAAACCATTGTGATAAATAGAGCATTTGCTCCTACAGGAGCAAATGCTCTATTTATCACAATGGTTTCACAAAGTGACTTTTACGGAGTCGTCAAAAGTCGTCAATATGAGGGAATGGGTTAAGTTGTGATTTTAGAGTCGAATGTCCGCGCAGTACCGAAAGCAGCAATGTAACATGGTACCTAGTTCCAGTAATTTTGTGTAGGATGTATGTCTCCAACCAATCAATAATCAAGGGTGTGTAGTGGGGGTGGGGATGGAGATTGGTATCCTGTATGTTGCAAACAGTGTAGAAACAGAACAGTCATCGCATCACAGACTCGACGTCTATCAGGTCTACCCTGTAGGCCAGGCTGAGTAATACCATGCAGAAAACTGATGAATGAAGACGATGAAGACCTTGAAGACGATATACGATGAAGACCTTGATCAGACACCAATTGTTGGTCTGAGTCTGCTTTCTTTGCTCCTAGAGGAGCCGTCTGATCAGAGTCTGCTCTGTTTGTTTTTGATATAAATCCAGATATGATTCCTTAGTTTCTGTCATAATAAAAATATTCTGTTTATCATGCCCTTCAAAAAATTAAGCGAATTAATATTCATGATGTCATTATGTTTTGTCTGAATATTCATGAAGTAAAGGGTTAAGCACGACCTGACTGACACTTGCATACGGAGACACTCGGTAACTCAGCGACTGGTCACGAACTGTATATTATACAGTTAACCTCTATAAACGGGAATTCTAGTAGGGAAAAAATAGATGCTTTAGGCAGGTGGTTGCTTAATGCAGAGTGAAAGTCATTCAGAAAGCTCCCAGAGGAGCTTTCTGAATGACTTTCACCCTGCATTAAACTTCCACCTGTCTTCAAGACCGATATTTATATTAAATTTAACGTTCGGTTTAGAGGGGTTTAACCGTACTAGTCTATCAGTATAGAAGACGGATGTGATGAAAGTGTAGACCCTGATCAACTATTTTTTCTCAAAGAGACGCATTTGAACGCCTCTGCAAACACAGCAGACCATGATCAGACCGTGTCCTGCAAGAACCACATGGCCAGGGTCAGATCTGAGTGCTTATATAGATCTGATTCCACAATTTGTGTCATGACCAAACATTCCTTTAAGTACATTATTCCACTACAACATTTCAGCTAATTGATATTTATTATTTCTTACACGAATATCCATCAGGTAAAATAATGATTAAATGCTCATTAGCTAGCTATTGTATACAGAAGAATCTGTCTTAAGAAAAAGTTCATTTACTGAACATAGGAGTTTACGCATTTTTTGCGCCTCTATAAAATTCACATTGTGAAACCATTGTGATAATTACAGCATTTGCTCCATAGGAGCAAATGCTCTATTTATCACAATGGTTTCAAGTCTACACAATTCTAAAACTCTCATTTTCTATAGTTCCTTTTTCGGTAGATTTATTCAAAGAGGTTGGGTCTGAAAATAGCCTAGGACAGAACGAGTTAATGCAGGTCAAACGTAATGCAGTGTTGTACGTATGTATGAGGGTGCAACCGGATACTGTGGCGGAATGCTGACTGACCATATATTTTGATGTCAATATTAATGATCTAGTGCAGACAGAGTAGACCAGTTCAAAGAACAAGCGATATTTGTTTAATTATAGTTATTGATAGAAGGTGTGGGTGCTAAGCTAGAATGTCTGTGAGGCCCAGACATTGTGGTTTAAACCTAACCCTTACTTGTTATTACAAAGGTGTTCCTGACAGGTCCCTATCAATTTGCTTCCTTTGAACTGGGCAACTTTGGAGACTGGGATTTGGTGTGAGATGTATGCAGAGAGTTGGACCCTTACATATTGTATGGTCAGTTCTTTTAAGATCGCTGAACTAGTAACATCGGAATACTTATGCCCTGAATAAAAGTTAATTGTTGTAATAAGCTAGAATAACACAGAATTGACTATACATTTGCATTTTTCATTCACTCTCAAGCCAAGCGAGCAACATTATTACAACATAATTTTCTTATAGGAGTTTTCTGCATTACTTTTGACCTGCATTAAGTTACCACCTGCCTTACAGACCCATAATTATACCTCTTGTTGGTGGCCTCTTCAGCCTTTCCCTTATATAAACGTGTTTTCACGCATTTGCAAACAGAGTAGACCCAGATCAGACGGCTCCTATACAGGAGCCGTCTGATCAGGATCTGTTCTGTTTGCTAGTGGAATTTGAATAAAGTTCTGTTTCTTTGCTTTCTAAAATGACTACAATGTTCCACCTTCCAGGTTTCAATGTAACTATTTTGTTCATGAATATTCAGTGGGTAATGAAATTTGAAATAAACACAGAATAGGGAAAGGGTTAAGCCTGGTTCTACTGTATATACGTAACAAGTCACTGCGGTTACATTATAACCACTTCCTAGGCAGGAAGGAAGAAGTTGTTACGCTCTCTACTGGCGAAGAAACGTGTGCAGGTGCGAATATGTACGGTAGCTTATTAATATATTCATATGCATTTAAAACTATTTGCCTACATGAGCGATAAACAAACTGCCTTTGACAAAATAGATTTCTCTAATAATTACGCCCTTTACGTAGAGCAAGGAAAGCACTATAGTTTTGAAATTTATTTCTTTTCTGTAAACAAATGCATCCTCATTTGATAAAATTAAATTCACAAACGCGATAGGCCTTGATAACCTTTAACAAAGCCGTGCTTCATTAGACTGGGACACAGTGTTGATCCAGATACGGTACACAGCAACTCAGGGACAGATCAGAATCAAACACATTTATATTTTCATACTGCTATCCTTATATAATGTATATAAATTGAATAATGCTAATAATTCATATCTTTTTCGCTAAATAACGCGTTTTACTACATTTCTTTTAGTTTAAAGAGTTAACTCTTCTGCAAACTGCGTTTTCATAACTATAGCCAATACAACAGTATTGATCCAGATTAGACACTGATTAACTCGTCGTCTCGTCTAGATTAAACTCTCTGACAATCTGACACTCATGTAATAAACAAATTGAAGAGACGCGTACCTTGGTTTTGAAGCAGACGACAATTTCCGCAGACGACAGTTTCATGGTGTTCAACGGATTAACAAGGGGGGTGCATGCACCGGCATGTAGAGAGTGCGCCTATTGTAATGCACTGAATCAAGTACTCTAAATATGCATCTGATGCTCGTAAACTCTGTTTTCACATCGAAGCGTTGAAATATGACAGCGATAGCAACCTTTATAGTTCTACGCCCTATAAACAAGCGATGTAAGAAATCATGACTGTGTGAATATGAATTACATTATTTTTTATATATATATAATAGTACAAATATATGAATACAGGATACTTTCGTCATCGCAGAAAATATCTATATTATTCCATAGGCAAACAGAGTTGACCCTGATCAGACGGCTCCTATAGGAGCCGTCTGATCTGGGTCTACTCTGTTTGCAAAGGCATTAAAAGATGTCTGTATCATGTTATAGTGTCTAACGTTATACATGTAGCTAATGTATATCTGAAACTATTGTTCTATATTGGAATTCTTAAAGTTCATCTTTATAGTCTCAAATTGTTTGGATCCTGAAAGGCACTCATTTTCTAATCCGGACCCAGTTTGTATGTAAAAAGGCTACGAAAACAGTCCGCATACTCGTTTAGATGTTGTTTTCATCCCAGTTGTGTTTCAAAGAACTGTGTCTAATGGCGACGAAATCAGATCAGGAGTTTGATATTGTAGCATCTGCTTAGAGTGAATTTCATTGGCTAGAATATTTGTTTATAACCCATGCATTATCATATAGAAAAGAAAACCTGTAAATCAGATGCAACAATCGACATGGTAAAGGTGTATCATATACCGTAATTACTCTTAATAGTCAGACACCACATCTCCCCTCTCAACTGATTTGTAAAACTGAATAGACCTATCTGGCACCATTTGGATCATTTTAAATTCGACTAACATAGGTGCAAATAGTGTAGACCCTGACCAAACTGCTTCTAAAGGAACAGTTAGATCTGTGCCTGCAGTACTGTATGTGCCTCTGTTTGTCTGTCTGATTACTTAGTGTAAATAGTGTATATTTGCAACTATTATTATTCAAATGGGGTTGGCTTATCACCGTGAAACGGTGTTATTATCAAAACTGATATGAAAAGTAAATGGTTCGAAACATTTTATACTTTTTATCATGTGAAAATATGATCTAACTTTTAATGATCACTGGACAGGCACTCATTGTACAGCGATCTATTTGAAAATCATTATCCGAAAATGTAATATACATGTGTAATATATTATAAACTTGCCTGGGAAAATGTCACAACCAACGATCCATTCTTATCATGAAAACAAGTGAAACTACTAAAATTACCTTAACATTGCGACTGACAATCTTAGGCAAATAATGCTGACCCAGACCAAACCACTCATTCAGGAACAGTTTGATCCCGGTCTGCTCTATTTGTTACTATGCCAGTCTAATGCTACTATGTCAAGCTAATATAAATATTAGTAAAAATCTCGATTATTCGAATTTTTTGTATAGAATGATTTAGAACTTTTAGGCAGGTGGCAGCTTAATGCATGGCGAAAGTCATGCAGAAAGCTCCTCTAGGAGCTTTCTGCATGACTTTCACCCTGCATTAAGCTGCCAATTGCCTTAAAGATCGATAATGGTACGTATTTGAGTGTTCGAATAATCGAGATTTTATTGTATGTCAAAATGGTGCTAAATGGACTTACATAGGTTTACAGAAACATGGAGAGGGGAGATTGGGTGTCCTAATACTTATGATAATTAAGATATATAAGACGTAATAAATGTTCTTATGTATTGTTCATAAATTTCCTCTATTTTCAGCATAATCTCTTTAACCCTTTCCCAGTTCAATATTCATGTAAGAAATAATGACATCATCAATATTTATTAGCTCAATTCTAATAATATAAACTTTTCATGGGAAGGTTCTGCTTCGACAAGAACTGTAGAATCAAATTTATATTACGTCAAAAGCAAACTGATCACACTCTGATCAGACGGCTCCCATAGGAGCCATCTGATCTGGGTCTTTATTTCCCAGTGTATGAAATAACGTTTACACGTGCATGTATATGAAACAAATGTTTAACCTCTTACCTGAAGAATGTTCATGTTAGCTCCATTCGTTATACCATTTATTCCATAAATAGTCTTATTAATACCTCTGCAAGGCGAGACGGCTCTTGTAGGAGGTGTCTGATCCGGGGTCTGCTCTGAATGCTTATGAAATACTATAGCTCTGATTCTACAGTTTCTACCAACACTAAAAAATTTCATATGTAACTATAAAATGTCATAATATGTATAGGGTCATTGTTTCTTACATGAATATTCATGGCATAACTACAGTAAAACCTCGATTATTCGAATTTTCGTTATAAACGAATTTAGACCCTTTTAGGCAGGTGGCTGCTTAATGCATGATGAAAGTCATGCAGAAAGCTCCTAGAGGAGCTTTCTGCATGACTTTCACCATGCATTAAGCTGCCACCTGTCTTAAAGATCGATAATAATACGTATTTTAGTGTTCGGATAATCGAGGTTTTACTGTATTTAAATGAACTAATTTTCTTATATTGTGGTAAATGTAGGATGAAAGTCGCGCAGAAAGCTCTTAGAGGAGATTTCAGCATGACTTTCAGCCTGCATTAAGCTGTCACCTGTCTCAAAGACCGATATTTAAACTAAATTTAAGGTCCGGTTTAGAGGGGTTTTACTGTATAGCACATATCTGGCAATTGCACATAGAAAATGGGTTTATATGATATACAAATAGTTAGATGTTCACAGTGTTTAATTAACCTTTTCGCTGCATATGTCGCAACTGTGATAACCTATGCAAACGGTGTTGCTCCAGAAGAGACGCCGAGTAACTCGACGTCTCATCAGGATCCAAACTCTTTGTTACTGCAGCCATGATTTTCAAAAGAAAAGGGGAGACAATTAAAGAAAATTGCAGCAGAAGACAAAATTTGCAGACGACAAAATTTGACAGCGAAACAATTAATATACGACGGCGAAGGTAATGATGATATCGAAGGAATTTATATAAATCAACATTTGAATTTTAATTAACACATTTAGTCCTATATCATTTACGGAAAACACATTCAGATGTTATTTTGTGTAACCCCATCCGATTTTTAGAGAGAGAGCGAGCGAGCGAGCGAGCGAGAGAGAGAGAGAGAGAGAGAGAGAGAGAGAGAGAGAGAGAGAGATAGAGTGGGACAGAGAGAGAGAGAGAGAGAGAGAGAGAGAGAGAGAGAGAGAGAGATGGGTCTATACTGTTTGCGTGTGTCATTCTAAGAGACACTGGGCACACATGAGTTAAATAAACTAAATACAGCCAAATATTTGTTTTCCTAATGACAGTTATGGTTGATTATGTGCTTTCGTAGAATCTGAAGTTTGCATTTGAAATCCATTTAACCCTTTCCCTCATATAAACGTGTTTTCACGCATTTGCAAACAGAGTAGACCCAGATAAGACGGCTCATATAGGAGCCGTCTGATCAGGGTCTGCTCTGTTTGCTAATGGAATTCGAAAGATCTGTTTCTTTACTTTCCAAAATGGCCACAATGTTCCACCTTACGTATTGGATTATAACTGTTTTGTCCATGAATATTCATTAGGTATTGAAATTTGGCCCAGACACAGAACAGGGAAAGGGTTAAAAGAATTATTTGCAAATCCCATGACCGCAGCAAGTGTGTATTTTGCATCACTATATGTCTTGTTTGGGTCTACTCAGTTTGCAAAGGCGTAAAAATCCATCTGTATCCAAAACGGGTTAATTAAAACCTGTCATTACAACTGTGACCACAGACTCGAACAGTGGCAATTTACAAAGTACACATGTGTCGTGTTACATGTGACATTTTAGATTTTGTTTGACGTAATATATTGTTTACATAAAGACCTTATATTACTGTAGAACTTCCGCAATTATCTTTGTGATGAATATTCATAAAAATGAGTTGCGACATTATGAATATTAACCCTTTCGCTGCCAAACTCTGTCGTCTGCTAACTTTGTCGTCTGCTACAAATTTTCATTTTATTGATTTTCTTCATTTTTGTTTCAAAAACATAGTAACAGTAACAAACAGTTTGGATCCTGATGAGACGCCGAGTTACTCGGCGTCTCATCTGGATCCAAACTGTTTGCATAGGTAATCACAGATCCGGCATTGGCAGCGAAAGGGTTAATTGGATCAATTTCATATGAACACCTGATTGATAATAGAATCACATCTACATGTATATTATTTCATAAGAAAATAGAGTAGACCCTGATTAGATCCTATAGGGGTCGCCAGATCTGGGTCTGCTCTGTTTTTAAGGTGTAAGAAGCGTTTGTATGAGGCAAATGGTTAAACCATTACTTCATGAATACACCTTTCTTTGTAAACAGAATAGACCCAGATCAGACGGCTCCTATATGGTGCCGTCTGACCAGTGCCTGCTCTGTTTGCTTATGTAATATAAGTATGATTCTATAGTTTCTGCCATGACCAAAAATCCCTGTGTCAATATACTATTATAACAATTAGTCCAATTAAATTTCACGATGTCATAATTTCTTACTTGAATATTCATGGAATTAAGGGTTAAACTAACAAAACGACCTCTAAGTCAAAAAATGGGATCTGTAAAAATAGGTGACTTCTTTAGGCAAATCATAAATACTAAGGAGACTTCTTTTGATTTTTTGTTACAGTAGAACCTGTCTTAAGCGGCCATTCATTTATTGAACAAAGGCATATTAAAACGCAGGCGGTTGCTTCATGCAATAGGAGCTTTCTGTATTATTTTTAACCTGCATTAAGGTACTGCCTGCCTTACAGACCCATACTTAGGCCTTTTTGATGGCCACATAAAGACAGGTTCTATTGTACAGTAAACCCCCGCTAATGCGACCACCTAAAAGAGGCATATTTCTGGATGCTATATGCAGGTGGTAGCTTAATGCAGAAAAAAATAAAGCAAGAAGGGTGAAAATGAAACAGAATGCTCCTACAGGAGCGTTCTGTTTTACTTTACCTTGCTTTAAGCAGCTACATGCCTCAATCACAAAATACATGCTGTAATTTAGTGGCCGTTATAGAGAGGTTTAGTCCGTGGTCGCTTGATGAAGAATTTATTGTACATCCATCTTACGTACAGGCGAGAGTAACATTTTATACACCGCAGAAATTCGACACGTTCGTAGACGCGAAATGATGTATTGCGTATCGAAATCTTGAAATTTACCGTGCTCTGAATTGCAAATGAACTGTTAATTTGCCGTCTTTTGACTGCGATAATAGCCTAGACCACATTTAATTTCTCAGATTACGGGCAAGTAACTACTTTATTGCAGAGGTAATAAACCGTAGCAAAATTTGACAAGGGGGTCTAGTGGAGGCGGTGGGTTGTATTAGACTTGCCACATTCGGAGCCCAAATATGCCCAGGTTTGAGATGAGAGCTAAACCCAGTAGAGTATGAGCTCTGTAGAGCAATGGGATGTGTTTAACCCTTTTCCCTCATGTTGACGACTTTTGACGACTCTGTAGAAGTCACTTTGTGAAACCATTGTGATAAATAGAGCATTTTCCACTATAGGAGTTTCAACCTACAAAATTCTAAAATTTTACTTTTCTCTAGTTAATACAGTGCTCCCTCTCTACAACGACACCCTTTGGGATACGAAGATTGTACGTGTTGTTCAGAGGGAGTTGTTATAGGGAGGGAAAATCAAACATAATTAGCTTCTTTGCAGATCCCCAGATAAGGTGTATTTCGAGAACTAAAGCCGTTATGCCTCCATCAAACCCTATGTTGTGACCACTCTTTAGAATCGTCACAAAGTGACGATTCTAAAGAGTGGTCACAACATAGGGTTTGATGGAGGCATAAGGAAAATACTGTGGAAAAAAGTTGTTTCTGGAGCCTTGTTGTTTCGGAAACAGTGACATGCGTTGTTGTAAGGAGGGAATCGTTATTGAGAGGGCCGTTGTAGGGAGGGAGCACTGTACTCCTTTTCGGTAGACTTATTCAAAGAGGTTGGATCTAAAAATAGCCTATGACGCAATGGGTTAATTACATGGATATCCCGAGATGTAGACGGGGAGCATGTTTATGAAATCTAAGCATGCATTACATGTATCCTTTTCGCTTTACCCGATGAATATTCATATTAGAAACAATGACATCATGAATATCATTCCTTTCGTTGAAGTTTTGTAATTGTACACGGTATTGAGACACAAACTGAAGCTGTTTTTGCCATCTTAGAAACTGTAGAACCTGATCCATATTATTCTATAAACACACGGAACAGACTCTGATCAGACAGCTCTCATTAGAGTCTACTTGGTCTAGTCTGTTTGCAAAAACCTCGTGTCGAATTTTCCAATGAACAATTGTCCATGACAGCCCGTCTCGCGGAAACCCATGGTGTGCTCCGTGAGAGTCTGTGGTATGTTGTATGGAATCTAGTGTTTCCCGAACAGCAATACTTGCCAAACTTCACAGCAGTTTTTTGCATTCCCATTAAACACGGCGGCAAAACAATATCAAAATGCAATACGCGTCACAATTAAATTAGACTATGCGTAATAGGTTAGGAGACAAAATTCTGACTACTTCTTCTTTCTGTAATTGCTTTTTAAACACAGCTTAATTGATAATTAAGAATAGCCTTCAAAATGTCACGAGTAATGCCAGCAATGCTGATGATGCTATATTTATACGATAAGAACTGACGTGGGGCGGAGCGGACACCGTGTAAAATGCATGCGTGACAATTAAAACTTATCCCCACTGTGAAAAAAAAGTCGGCGCAAATTTGAACTACTTCCAATTCGATCAAACTTTTGAGAAATTATTGACCGAGTGTCAAACAGCTTGGTGCTGATAAGATGCCGATTTAACTACATGTATCTCATCTGTCCAAGCTGTTTGCACATGCGAATCAGGTCGCCTGGATAAGAGCTAACATCAAACAAGAACGCGGCACTGTCAAACGTGAGTCACGAGACAAAGATGTTGCCATCTTCAAGACAGAATAAATATTAGCAATTATTGTTTTCAAATGAACTATTTCAAATATATAAGCAATACAATGTTTGGTCTTTAACTTCAAATGTAAAGAGACATGTAGATACTTTTCATTTTGTCATTGTATGAGCACTCCCCATCCTCTTCGTATAAGCAACACTCAAACAAAAATAAACGACAACAATCACACCCCATTTATACAAAAAAGTGCAAATACCGAGCACAGACACGCAGTTTTAATAAATATTTTATAATGTTCTAATAGCATCACAAACTCTTTTTGTCCGTCTTACTAAAGATAATACAGCGTAAAACCTGCCTTAAGCGGCCATCAAAAATAGGTCTTACTATGGGTCTTAATGTAGATGGTAGCTTAATGCAGACGTAAAGTAATGCAAAAAGCTCCTAGGAGCTTTCTGTATTGCTCTTCATCTGCAGTAAGCAACCATCTGCTTTATAACACTTCTACTTTCAATGAATTAATGGCCACTTAAGACAGGTTCTATTGTACGACTAAAATTTACGTCACTTGCTACTACTCATACGACTGACGAAATGATAACACGTGTTATTGTAGTCGTAAGATATTCCAGTTGAGATCGTCATATGCTAGAATACCATAATTCCAGTCGTGCAACCTTTAGTAAGCCGGGCAACAAAATGTAGCATGAAACACAATCAGCCAAATGCATTGTACAGGAAAGCATGTCTAAACCCTTTTCCTACTTAATATTAATGTAAGAAATAATGCCTTTATGGATATTAATTTATTAGCTGAAATTTAAAACATGGTACATGAATACAGACTATTTTACCTTGGCCGAAACTGAAGAATCACATCTATATAATTCCATAAGCAAACAGAGCAGACCTTGATCAAACGGCTCTTATAGAAACCATGTGATCGGTGTCTGCTCTGTTTGCAAATTCCTGTGTCAATGTGCGTTTATAACAATTATTTTAATCTATTTAATATTCATGACGTCATTATTTCCTACATGCATATTCATAGGGGAAGTGTTAAACCTTTCATCGAAGAACTAATGACATTATGAATATTTACTAACTGTAAGTTTTATGATGATACATCAACACAGCATATTTTGGGCATGGCAGACACTGTAGAATAATATCTGTATTATTTCATAAACAAACAAAGCAGACCCTGCCCAGACGACGGCTCCTACAGGAGTTATATGGTCTATGTCTACTCTGTTTGCAAATAGGCCAGAACGTATCTATGTCAGGTAGAGGGATAAGACAATGCTTTATACTGAAACTTGTTAAAATACTTGTTGAAATATGAAACATTATGTAAGATACTTGTTTAAATATGAAACATTGTGTAAATGATTTTTAGTATACTGTTAATTATTTGACTGAGATATGCTAACCTTTTACCTCAAAGAGACGCCTTTTGTCCCCTTGCAAACAGAAATGGCCCAGCTCAGACCCAGCTCAGACCCAGCTCAGACGTATTCTGTAGGAACCGTCCTAACAGGATCTGCTCTGGTTGCTAATGAAATAATATAGATCTGATTCTACATTTTCCGCCTAGCCAAAATTTCCTGTGTTAATATGTCATTGTAAAAGTACATCTAATTATATCTCACGTGAATTTTCATGAGGCACAATGTTAAGGGTGGAACTGGCATTCAAGAAAGATAATTACCAGCATATGATATGTCTATACCAGGGACATATACAATATCATGTACACATGTATATGTGCTTATACCTTACAGCACATTTTTGTATACTGTTTAGATGTTTTTGATTAGTATTATTTAACACTTTACATAATGAATATCCATGTAAGAAATAAGGCTAACTCATGAAATGGATTAATATTAGCTAATGGACACATAATTTTTTGTCCATTGCAGAATAGTATTATATAATCAGCAAACAGAGCAGATCCTGATCAAACGCATCCAACTGGAGCCGTCTCATCTGGGTCTACTCTGTTAAAGACATACCCGGTATAATGAATATGTAGTTGCTGGTTTTTTTTATAATGGTACATGTATATGGGTACGGCATCTTTTGGATTTGGCAGAAACTGTAGAACAAGATCTATACAATCTGTAACCAAACGGAGCAGACCTTGATCAGATAGCTCCTACAAGACCAGTCTGATCTTGGTCTACATTGTAGCAAATGCATATGAAGTCACATCATTTATATCTATTGCTGTGCATGTCACATTTGTAAGTGTGTGTTTTTCCTGTGGCCAGTCTTTGTGGTAAACCAACTCCTCGTTTGGCTCTTTCACCCTTTCCCTGTTCTATATTTAGGCCATTTTTCAATACCTACTGAATATTCATTAAAAAAAATAGTTATAAAGAAATATGAAAGGTGGACCATTGTAGACATTTTAGAAAGCAAAGAAACATATCTATCAAATTCTATTAGCAAACAGAGCAGATCCTGATCAGACGGCTCCTCTAGGAGCCGTCTGATCTGGGTCTACTCTGTTTGCAAATACGTGAAAACACGTTTCTATGAGGGAAAGGGTTAAATGCTTATTTTTCAATGTCCCACCATTGTTAAACATTCCGTATGAACGTGTATCAGTTGCCCGAGTATGTTGAATGACAAACAGTGCAGACCCTGATCACGTGGCTCCACTGGGTCTACACTGTTTATTTAGAAAATCACTTGGGTGACTCGCATTCAAGATATCAACTCTTTCTCTGTCGTAACGTGATAAGCTTTGAAAACAGTTTAGATCCAGATGAGACACCGAGTAACTCAGTGTTTCATTAGGATCCATACCGTTTGTCACTCGGGATATATTACTGTAATGGAATGGAAGACAATTCCACTTTGGTAAACATTAAGCAGACGATAATCTTAGCAGAAAAAAATCTATATGACGAAGACTGAGTTTAAACCCTTTACCTGGTTGAGAAGCATTTTGACGCAATGGCATACAGTGTACACCCAGATCAGACGGCTCCTGTAGGAACCATCTGATCAGTGACTACTCTGTATACTTATGGAATTATATAAACCTAATTTTTGTTTCTTAAATCGCAAAACCCTCTCTTGTTCATTTATCATTACCGAATTCTCGTATAAACATACGTGAAGTAAATGGTTAAGCCCTTATACAGTTAAACCTCTCTTAACCGGCAGTTAAATTTAGTATGAATATCGGTCTTGGAGACAGGTGGCAGCTTAATGCAGGGTGAAAGTCATGCAGAAAGCTCCTAGAGGAGCTTTCTGCATGACTTTCACCCTGCATTAAGCAGCCACCTGCCTAAAAGTATCTAAATTATTATCTACTAGAATTCCGGTTAAGAGAGGTTATACTGTACTGCCAAATGAGCGGTGACAGAAAAAACCCATTCAACAGTATCAACAGCTGATCAATGCGGTTTGTAGATTTCTGTACATAACTTATTTATATATTCCGGGTAGGTAAGTAGTACGGCGCCAGCCAGACGGGGTGGATTCGATTATAGGTACGCAGGTGGGCAAATAAAATATGGGTATTACTGCGGTCCCATTGTTGGGCGACTCTCGGCTTGGACACCTGTGTATGTACAGCTCTTTACGATTAATGAGAACGGAATTTTGTTCTTAAAACAAACTTTTTTCCCTATCCCGCATAACAAATTTATTCATGTAGTAACTCTATCGAAGTAACGAAAATACACGATATTGGATGACCGCATAAATTACAAGGACAGCCTGGAGAGATTGTGAGACGCCACTTGAAATATCAGTGTCAATGGGAGATGGCGCTGAAGCATCTGGAACCACTCCTACAAAAAAAGGTCGCAATTAACCATTAATGATAATTGTTCACTTCAGATCATTCCAATAGGTAATTTAGCCCTTACTCTACGAACATTCATATAAGAAATAATGACATCATGCATACTTATTAGCTGGTACATGTATATGGTAAGTTTTGATCATGGCAGAAAGTGTAGAACCAGATATGTACATCCCCACAGCCCTGATCAGATGTCTCCTGTGGGATCTACTCTGGGTCTGCCCTGTCTGCAAAAGCGGGAGAATGTGTTTTATGAAGGAAAGTGTTAGTGTATTTTAAGTTAACTTTAAATTCTGATGAATAGATACATTTAAACCATTACTTCTTAGGCTATGTTTTAGACCCAACCTCTTTGAATGAATCTACCGAAAAGGAGCATTTACTAGAGGAAAGGAAACTTTTAGGATTGTGTAGTTTTGAAAACTTTGTTATAAATAGAGCATTTGCTCCTATAGGAGCCAATGCTCTATTTATCACAATGGTTTCAAACGGTGATTTTACAGAGGCATCAAAAGGCGTCAATATGAGGGAATGGGTTAAGAAAATATAATATTACGAATATTATAATAGCATTATACACAAAACAAGTTCTGCCCATGTCAGAACATGTAGAATCAGATCTACAATTTTTCTTATAAGTAAACTGAGGACTTTTCTTATCTGTGTCTACACTAGTTGCATATAAATGAAGTGTATGGCAATTTTTTAAGTGAGAGAGTTTAACTTCCGTTCGTTGATGTCAGATCTAGATACATGTGATGCATTTACACTGATGAACTGTAATTCTTTGCCCATTGGAACATGGCTGTCTGTAAACTTTCTTCAAATTGCTTTCCCCAAAACAATGAGTCTGAATTCAAACTTTTTTCAATGTTATGCATTTGGTCAATGTAGGTTTACTTCATAAACGTTAGTGTAAGACATTAATACTGTATAAATATTAAACTTTACATGATTTTAATGACTATTAACACATGAACATTTGGTCATGGCAGAAACTGTGAATTCAGATCTTCATGTATATTATTTCTAAAGCAAACAGAGCAGACCGTGGTCAAGCGGCTCCTTTAGTAGCCGTCTGATCTATATCTGCTTTGTTTGCAAAAGCATTGAAAGGCGCGGCTATAGCGAAAGTGTTCAATGCTTATATGAAGTTCTCGTTCGTTTACTGTGTTTAGGTGGGAAGATACAGTAAACCCTCTCTACAACGGCTACTAAATTACATCAAGTAGTTTGTGTTAAAGGCAGTTAGCTGCTTAAAGCAAGGTGAAAGTAAAACAGAACGCTCCATTAGGGGCGTTCTGTTTTACTTTCACATTGCTTTAAGTAGCCACCTGCCCTAAATACCAACTAATTAACACCATTTAGTGGCCTTTATAGAGAGGTTTTACTGTATACCGAATGGCCATTCACCGTACAGTATGACATGTCTACAGCGAATATATAATGAATAAAAAGTTGGATCTACAAGAGCAGGCGGTTGTTTAATCTTCCTTCATATAAACGTGTTTTCACGCATTTGCAATCAGAGTAGACCCAGATCAGACAGCTCCCATAGGGGCCGTCTGATCAGGGTTTGATCTGTTTGCTAATGGAGGTTGAAAGATTTGTGTCTTTACTTTCCCAAATGGCTACAATGTTCCACCTTCCATATTTCATTATAACTATTGTTCCATGAATAGTCAGAGTAGATACTGAAATTTGAATTAGATATAGAACAGAGAATGGGTTAATACAGGACAAAAGTAACACAGAAAGCTTCAAGAGGAGCTTTTTGCATATTTTCCCTCCTGTATTAAGCTAATTAATTAGGGCCACCTATTTCTGAAGTGTTTTATAAATGATAAAGTTAAAACAAAACGTTCACCGTAGAATCTCACTATAGCGTCAACTTAATGAACAAACAAGATAGTTTACAAGCGCATGTGGTAGCTTAATGCAGAACGAAAGAGGAGCTTTCTGCATAACTTTGTCCAGCACTAAGCTACCACCTGTGTGAAACCCCGAATTAGACTTATTTTGAGTGGACGCTGTAGACAAGGTTAACTGAGATCACCAAACACTCTGCACTTAGATCACCGCACACTGATATATATACGTCATAACATTTAAAAGTTTATATTGAATATGAAACTATGACATGCCCCAGTTGTGTCATGGGCATGAAAGAAATCAGCTGCCTTTTGTCACCATAGTTAATATAGGAGAATGCTTTTATGACGTTCTTTCATTGGTTTTATTAACCCTTACCTCGCTGTAAAAAATAATGTCTACTCAATCTGGGATCTTGTGCAATGTATATTTCGTTCAGTAAGAACACCACCTTTTAGACACGATTGACGGAGTGTCAAACGGCTTGGATCCTGATGAGACGTCGGGTTACTCGGTGGCTCATCTGGGTCCATGCTTATAAAACTTTTAGTTGAGTCTGAGTTCGGTCTCCATTTATTTGATTGGTCAGATTTGAGCCAAGGCTCAAATCTGACCAATCAAAAGCTTGAGAACTCAAATCTGACCGATCAAAAGCTTGAGAACGAACTTAGACTCGACGAAAAACTTTATAAGCATGGACCCTGGACCGTCTTTGCAAATACGGGCCAGGTCATGAATAGCGGGGGGAAAAGGTTAACCCTTTACTCCATGAATGTTTATGAAAGGTGAAAATGACATCATGAATATCAATTAGAATAATTGTTATAATAACACATGGACATAGAATTGTTTGGCCAAGGCAAACACTATAGAATCATACATTATGTATTTTATATCATAAGCAAACAGAGCAGACTCTGATCAGACGGCTCCAACAAGAGCCGTCTGATCTGGTTCTACTCTATTTACAAAGCGTAGATAATCGTATATATGGAGCAAAGAGTTTATGTTTGTTTACAGATCAAAGCTGACATTTAATACTTAGCCTGCAGCTGACTATTCTGTGACACTGTTGTCAAACAGCTTTGATCCAGTTAAGTGACCATGCAAGTCGTGTTTATAGCAAATTCATGTTCACCCTTGCTAACAGTTTGGAACCTGACGAGACTCTGATTAGCTCGGTCCCTCGTCAGGGTCCAGACTGTTTCACACGGTGATTGTCTTTTTTGAAAAATAAAATATGCAAAATAATTTATATTGACATTTTCCCGGACGACAGTTTTTTGAGCAGGATAAAGTTAATAATATACTGATTGGATGTTGATACATCTGCGTGTGCACATTCATTGTACATTAAGTACATGTGTATCCGGAAATTCATGTGAAATTTTACCTAATTTAAACTGTGTAACCAAGAAACAATTTCACTGAAATTACAGGTCGCCACGAGGTATATAAAGGGCTTAATTGTGGACTTTCAAACATAACACCTGTGTGAGCTGGACGATTAATGAAAGTCACCTGTTACGCGGCCTGTGACAGAATGCCACCAGGTGTCACTGTCACGCCTCATGGACCGCTTGCAGTATTGAAAAAAAAAATGAAATCGATTGTGGCTGCTGTGACATATTGATGGGTAAACGTACGTGAAAGAGTTGGTAAATGATGATTAAAAGGCTGCAGGGACATGTGTGAAGGCAGCTGATCGACGTTCATTGGTCATTAGTATTACGTGCAATATACTGAGAGAGAGAGGAAGAAGAGAGAGAGAGAGAGAGAGAGAGAGAGAGAGAGAGAGAGAGAGAGAGAGAGAGAGAGAGAGAGAGACACACACACACACACACAGACAGACACACACACACACACACAGACAAACAGACAGAGACAGACAGAGACAGACAGAGAGAGAGACAGACAGACAGAGACAGACTGACCGAGAAAAAGACTGAGACAAAGAGACAGACATACAGACAGTCTGATATAAATACATAAAGACATATTGATAGGTATACATACAGACAGACTATAGACATACATGCATACAGCTTGACAGACATACATAATACAGACAGACAGACTGACAAACATACATACAGACATACTGATAGACATGCATTAATACATACAGACAGACATACTACAGTCATACATATGTACATACATACAGACTATAGACATACATAATACATCTACATACGGACAGACTGTCACACATACATACAAACTGGTAGACTTACATACATCCAGACTGAAGGCATACATGTATATGTATACATACTGATATACATACATGCAGAGACTATAGGCATACATACATACAAACAGAATGATAGACATACTTTGTAAATACGACTGATAAACGAATATACAGACAAAGTGATATACAAATATATAGACAGACTGATTGACATACATACAGATACACATACACAGAGACAGGCGGATAGACAGACATCCACATTAAGTAATTTGTCCCATTGCTTTCCTTCCAATAGAATAAACCCATTTTTTATATAAAATAACAGTCATCAAACAAGTGACTATGAAATGGCGTTCATCTTGATATTAATCAAGATGGCTTAAATGCTCACTTTTGAAAGCGTGAAGGACGCGTATCCCTAGGCAATATCAGTCCAGGTAAGTATTACAATAAAATACCACAATCATTAGAACAGGGAACTCTGGCATTCATAAGCAGTGTAGACCCAGATTAGCAACGTTTTTAATGCTACGTCAAATAAAGGGTGTCACGGTTGCAGCAGTAGAGACTGCTAGTGACAAAAAGCATATCAGTTGAACGAACCCGAAATTCTTCTTCTTATCAACCCTTTCCCTGATATTGACGACTTTTGACGACTCTGTAAAAGTCCCTTAGTGAAACCATTGTGATAAATAGAGCATTTGTTCCAATAGGAGCAAATGCTCTATTTATCACAATGGTTTCAAACTACAAAATTCTAAACTTTTCCTTTTCTCAAGTTAATGCTCCTTTTCGGTAGATTTATTCAAAGAGGTTGTATCTAAAATAGCCTATGAGGTAATGCGTTAATACATAAGACTATTCTTATTCTTACTATATAAGACCATTATTATTATTGTTGTATGAGACCGTATGGTACATAGAGACGAGCTTACACATGGTGCATTTTATCATACACGCAAGGAATCATATTTTGGCTTCAGACGTATAGAGGGCAGTAACGCGTACAAATTAAATGATAATCCTTTACTTGTTATTTCCCTTGTGCACATAATTTGAATACACGTACTCGCTTTACATGTTAATCATTAAATTTGTGTAAACTGTTACCAGGCTTTATATTCTTCTTGAAATTTGATGGAAATAGTGAGTTTTACCAGTTTATATTATCTCCAAATATTTATGCTCGCCAATAAATTTAACAGCTTCACAGGATCACATATATGTAAATGTATGCTATTTGAAACCCTGTAGGACTTTGAAGTTTTATTCTCCTGACTCTCACTGGCAAACATCATGGGTTCAGATGAAACTCCGAGTAACTCAACGTCTCATCAGGATCCAAGCTGTTTGACACTCGGTCAGTACTATATCAAAAGCTTAACCCTTTCCTCCATAAATACGCATTTCTACGCCTCTATAAAAATCACCTATTGAAACCATTGTGATAAGTAGAGCATTTGCTACTATAGGAGCAAATGCTCTATTTATCACAATGGTTTCAACCTACAAAATTCTAAAAGTTTCCAAAAATGCAAAATGGTTAGCTAAAGTTTAAAATGATCACTGAATATCACCAAGATTGTCAGATAAATAAATTTGGGACAAATTATATAGCACTGATGGTGATATATCTGTTTCCTAGGCAACCATTGTAACCTCATTGTTTATATTACAGAGTGTTTAAATACCTGCAACATACAAAGATATCGCGGCCTACTTTGG
The DNA here is from genome assembly GCA_963576725.1 of Azorinus chamasolen. Taxonomy (NCBI): domain Eukaryota; kingdom Metazoa; phylum Mollusca; class Bivalvia; order Cardiida; family Solecurtidae; genus Azorinus; species Azorinus chamasolen. The sequence goes on along the minus strand of OY755243.1, from coordinate 9,135,099 downwards.
CGATAATTATAAATTATATAAACATATAGTTGATGTATGAATCTTCATGTTTGGTTTACTTTATGCAAATTACCTCATTTGCATCCTCATGAATATTAATTAGTGATAAGAAAACAAAGAGAAACAATATTGAAAATAACATGTTTGGCAGTATGCCGAGCACAACACTACACCATTCTTAAAATATAACTTGCAATGATAAATGTACCTTTTGGTGACGAATAAAATAATTGTATGTCTAAAACTGTTACCAAAATGACCATGCACTGCTTCCATGGTATCTGTTGAAAGCAAAGTGCTTATGAGACCCCAACCATTAGTTTCAATCTTCTGTTATTGTTTTTAAAATATCAGTGATTTTAAAGCACATAAAGCCTGTGTTGAATTCAGGGCATCAAGACTGTTTCTCACTTCTGATGTACCAGCATCTGTCGAGAACCTATAGGAACAGTCGACACCATTTGCAATGCACCCTTCACACCCATTCCCAAACCCATTAGTTAAATTTAACCAATTAGAAATCATTTCACCCTTCCGTCATATATATGTGTCTTTTGACACCTTTGCAAACAGGGTTTCATATGCATACATAGTTTTCTTGTATGTAAATGATCGGTCTGCCAGCGTCTAAATAGAGTATGTTCTGTGATGCTATTTCACTTCTTGGTTTAAACAATGGAGTTATTTCTTAAAAAATATATTTTATTGTTTTTGATTAGTAAATCGGCCCTCCGTACGTTATTTCTGTTTTTTATTTTACTATTTATTTTTTACATTAATATCCGTGTGTATGCAAAAAGGTAATTCCTAAGTATAGCCTTTACACAAAAGCATAAGGTCTTAGCTTTAATTCGGTACCAGTTTTATACAGTTAGCACAAAAACGTTCTGTGATATAGAAGATTTTTGCAGGTAGGTGTCGACTAACAAAATATGTGTGAGCAGAGTGAAATGAATGGTTACTATGGAAACAGTTAAAACGTTACTTAGAGTTAATGTTTTGGTCCTCAAATTTAATATTTTTTTTTTTTTTAGGATTGTGTCATCATGTTAAACTGCATTTGAAGTTGTTTTCTGATATTTGTAGGATAAAAAGTGAATAGTTTACATTATTTACGTTATTTCTATATTGTTTTTACTATTTTTAATGTTCTCATAGTATGCAATTAATGTAATTTAAGAAAACAAGCTGGAAATAAAAGCACACTGTCTTATCTCCAATTTGGTACCAGTTTTATAGGTTTAGGGCAAACACTGGCTATGATATGGACGCTTTTGCAGGTACGGGCCATCATTACGAACACTGGGGTGTTACCATGGAAACTGTACTTAAAATTAATGCTTTGGTTCTCAAATTGGATATTTTGTTTTCTGAGGGCTTTTTCATCATGTTAAACTGCATTTGAAGTTATTTTCTGATATTTGTAGAATAAAAAATGAAAGTTTTACGTTATTTCTATACTTGTTTTACTATGTTTAATGTTCTCATTAATATTCATGAGTATGAAAATAAGGTAATTTAAAAAAAAACCAATTGCAAACAAAAGCACAATGTCTTATCTTTAATTTGGTACCAGTTTTATAGGTTTAGGACAAAAACTGGCTGTGATATGGGCGAATTTGCAGGTGTGGGTCATCATTATGAAAACTGGGGGCTTGCCATGGAAATGGTTAAAATACACATAGCCTAACGAATTTAAACTTGAATACATTCGCGATTCTGATCCAGGAGACTTTTCTGAACATTTTGGTACCCATGAAAAAGGTCTAGGGGAGGGGTGTGCATGGTAGACCCCCATTGGTTCCCTGAGTATAGTGCTTTACAAATGGTGCAGACGGCTCCTATAGGGGTTGTCAGATCTGGGTCTGCTCCGACTGCAGATGCTTTAAATGGTATATATCTTTGAGGTAGAGGATTAATGTTTTTTAACTTTTCCTTTAACTCTTTTTCCCCACGCTTTGCAAACAGAGTAGACCCATATCAGGCAGTTCCTATAGGAGCAGTCGGCACCAATTGCAATGCACCCTTCACATCCATTCCCAAACCCCTTAGGGCTAAGTTAAATTTAACTCATTAGAATTAATTTCACCCTTCCGCCATATATTTGTCTTTTGACACCTTTGCAAACAGAGTTTCATATACATAGTTTGCTTATATGTAAATGATCGGTCTGCCAGCGTCTAAATAGAGTATGTTGTGTTTGTTTATGGAATTATAATATAGATCCGATTCAACAGATTTACCAGAAAAAAAACACCACTAGCTAAATAAGCGTGATTTTTCCTGTGTCAGGGCATATACTCTTTTATAGATAGATAGATAGATAGATAGTTTATTCAGTACAAAGGCCATGGGCCCAACAGTACAGGATAGCAATACATACATATAAATGTAGTTTAGAACTGCCAACAGTAGATTAAATGGAATGAAAACATTCATTTCAAATCAAACAAAAAATATACGAGTCTGAGCATACTGTTAGAGGAAAATGATAACAGAAATTGAAGAGGAAATATAATAAAGAACATGTCAGCATTGACCGCATGTTTCTATGAAAAGGTAAGGGAGTTAACTCTTTATAATAACAACTACGGACTTGAGTGAATCAGTGAGTTACATGTACGGTTATTGTACATGCATAAAAAATGTAGATCCAATGACAAACTGAGAGATGATACACATTCAATAAATCACATAAACGTTAATTCGGTTCTACGTTTAAAGCATTTATGGACATAGATAGCAAGTTTCTTTAACGCGTTTTGATTTTCTGTTTTCATGAGATTTACAAACTTAGGTATGTTTGGGTGACGCCAAAAGTATGGTTTTATGTACAGTTTTCTTAGATCGTTGTATATAGACCATTCCAACAAAAAATGAAATTCGTCTTCCAGAACATTACATACATGACACTTCCTCTCATTTCTTGGAATTTTCTGAGGTTTGTGCCAGCGGCCTGTTTCTACTTCTAATCTATGAGACGACAGACGGAGTCTAGTTAAATCTCGTCTAAATTTTTCAATCTTTACTGTATCTAAGTATAGTTTGAATCCAAAATCAGAGAACAATTTATAACTATCTGCACGAGAGGATGTATTAATTTCGGCACTCCAGTTTTGAATGAATTGATCAGTCAGTCTTTGCTTACATAGCCTTATAAAGCATTCAATATTACCTACACCTTGATTTAACCATGCATATCTTAGTCCAAGCGATTCTAGTAGGAATTGTACTTTCGACACCCAAGAAGCTTTATTACGGTAGGTCTGCATATCTTCCAGCATTAAATTATAAATTCCTTTTATGTATTTCCTGTCAGGGTTTAGTAATAGTTTAATCAAATATCGAATTATTGCAATATGTCTATGTACTTTTAGATCAGTTCTTCCTAATTCGCCGTATACGAAACTATTTTGTGTCTGTTGTCGTACTCCTAGAATTTGTTTGCAATATTTTAAATGAATTCTCTCTGTCTTGTTATCTCTGCTAAATCCCCAAACTTCACAACTGTAATTAAGAATAGGTAATATAAGTTTATCAAATAGATCCAGTGTATGTTTAATAGAGATGTTTGTGAATTTGCGTAGATATGATATGATATGATATGATTGCATATATATGCCCTGACACAGGAAAAATCACGCTTATTTAGATAGTGTTTTTTTTTTCATATTTTATCGATAGATTTGACTTTATAGAGTTCCAACTCATTCATTTAATTCGATAAAAAGACCATTTAACATCGAGTGCCTATGATCTACATACCGAGTGGAGCCCATTGGAGGCAAATAACATACACAAACGTTAAACTGTTTCATATTTACTTTCGATTTAAAGGATACCCACGGTATTCCTTCAAACTCTTTATCTAGTATTTCTATCTCAAATTGTTGAGACAACGCATTTTTAACCAAAAGACAGACTTCTCCAGATCCTGTTCGGGCATTTGTATGGAGATAATTCCCGTTGTTCCCAAAAAAACATATAATTACTAATGTCCAACGAAGAATTTCCCTTCAAACGCGTTTCTGCAATTGCTAAAATATCAAACTCTAATGCATTTAGCCAATTAGCTCTGAAAGCAAAGTTATCAGAGAAATTATCATCACACCAAACATTTACATTCCAAAAACCTAGCTTGATCTAATGCATATTGGCGTTGACCTAAGGGTTAAACCATACTTTTAAAACATAATAAAACCCACTTACATCCATTTTTTCTGGTCCGCGGGAGTCCTGACGATGGATGGAACTGGGTGTAGTAAAATCATCATAATAACCTAAATTAAGGTATTTAACCCATTTTTGCTGCAAATGATAGGAAAAATGTTTAAAACGATTATATGATACTTTTAACACATAAACCCCTCTACAACACCCATTTTTCTGGTCAACGCGAGTCCGGACGACTTTTTGTGATCTGCATGGTCCGGCCGAATTTTACACCCCTCTTTTATGCAGTCACGATGACGTCCGCCTTTTAGCCATATCTATAAAATGGCTGCGCCCATGGATGTCTGACGTCAACTACGAATTAGCTAGAGAAATATCAAGGTTTGAAGACAGGATGAATTTTCAGAATAATTTCAATTATATTTTTATATTTATAGGTGTTTGTTATTAACGTTGTTGTATCTTGCGCTTGGTTTTACACACCAAGTTATTTTGTTTTATTGAAATCTTCAACTGTCAACCAAGGCTGTGTTCCCGACGGTATTGTTATAATAATAAGTTAACTTATAACTTATAAGAACCCTAGTACCGCAGTATCCCAGGCAGTTATATATGACAGCGCATTTCTGCACGATTGTCATTCTGTATTAAGCAACTACCTGCCTTTATTCTCTTCCTCTTTTTGGTATTCACTTTACTGGCTGACATGAAATTGGTTTTAGCTGCTTTATTTACATATTTTTCAGATGTACGCACTGTTTTCTGGCCTGTGGAAGTATATGTTCCAGAAGGATGAATACAATGTCCTCATCCTAGGGCTAGATAATGCTGGAAAATCCGTAAGTGGTTTTGTTAGAACGAAGAAGAATATACCCTGGTTCCAGTAATGTAAGAAACTGCTCTTACTAATAACATCACATATTAGCAATTAGATTCAAAAGAATTGCACATTTTCTATAACCATTGACCTAATGAATATTGATGCAAGAAATAATTATATCATGAACATTTATCATTAACCTTATTTTTTTCATAATCGTTTACAAACACAGGGCTTTTTGTTGTGACAGAAACTGTAGAATCAGATCTTCATAATTCCGTAAGCAAACAGAGCAGACCTTGTTTCTGCAGTAGCCATCTGATCTTGGTCTACTCTGTTTGCAAACACATCAAATGGATTACCCAGTGAAATGAATACGGTCATCTACTATTAGTGGTTTATGGTGAAATCGCCTAATGACCAACTCGCCTACAATTATGTATATAGTAACCAGAATGATGAATTCGCCTAGAAAGCAATTATATAGTGATTGTATTTCCACCTATTGTAAGGTATCGATAACATAACAAAATGTGTTTTCAGGTAGTGTTGACCAAAATTGAAATTTGAGTGTAGCCCCTGATCATCATATGCATTTGAAAGCACACAATTGGAAGAGTTTGTGAGGGGAGGGGGCGTTAATAGTTGTTTACTTTGTGCAAATGTTTAAATGATTCGGAATGAAATGATGAACAATTTGATTGATTTTGACAGATGGTCTGTGTACTATCTATACAGTGTTTGATATTAGTTATGCGTGTAGCAATAAATAAAAGTTGGGAAAGCCCTTTGATGTTGATGCAAACTGGCATCATATGGTGAACACTGGTCAGTGCAATCAGTATAAATTGGTTGTTAAGATGCACCCCACCCCTTGTCAAATTTGCGCGTAGTGATTAGGGGCTACACTGATCTTTCGGTTTTATTAAAAAAAACATCTGGATAAGAAAACAACAAGGCAAGTTGTTCTTGTTACAAACAGCTTTATTTCATTGGTTATTTACTGGTAGATCTACCTGTAATATAAGATGTGAAATACAATCGCTATATAATTGCTTTCTAGGCGAATTCACCATTTGGGTTACTATATATATCTAATTGTAGGCGAGTTGGTCATTAGGCGAATTCACCAGAACCCCTATTAGTATTAGCACAGTGACATCTTTCTTCAGACTTTAATTGCAGCAGATGACACATATGTATTTCTTTGAAGATTTTTGTGTGAAAGTACAGAAATATGCATTACAGTCTCAGTCTGTATTTTTATGTATTGCCAGGAAACAACAGTGATTTATAGTATAAACCAACAGTGAACTTCTGTTGAGTAATACTTTATACAGAGTTTTTTTTTTCATGCCTATTGAAAAATTCAGTCTTTCAGCAGGACAGTTTTCAATTTCAGCATTTTTTATGTTTACATTTCTTTTCTTAACAGTGTAGATTTATAGTAAGTTAATTTAGTATTTAAAAGCACAGAAATAGCACAAACTAAAGCTCTTCCAAATCAAACCCATTGTATGGTGTCAGATTAAATGCTTGAATATACTTGTTAACTTAAACCCTTTGAATGCTCAATTTTCAAAGTGGTATGATTCATCAATGTGTATTGATAAAGCTCATTCAGTATGAAAAAGGTATAATTTATGAGAGGATTTAGAATGTCAAACAGTGTAGACACTGATCAGAGGACTCCAAGAGCCCTCTAACCTGGTCTACGCTGTTTGCGAAAGTCAATACACAAGTTTTCCGCATTCAAGATACAAGAAAGTTTATTTATAGTCGGTGTTACAGAAACATTTAAGCATTAGCTAGATGCTATTTACCGTCAAAAGGGTTAAATGTTTTGATTTGTGACCATAATTGCTATAATTACTACAATAACCTTTTTTCTCAGACATACTTGGAACAAACGAAGATGAAATTTACCAAAGGCTACACAGGAAGGAACCTGAGCAAGATTACAGCCACAGTGGGACTTAACAGTCAGTACTTAATTGATGATAAAAAATATTGCACAGACTGACATTCTTTGAGAGTTTTGCTTACAATGTAAACCAGATCACAAGACATGCCAGACTCCAATCAGATGTAATGTTTCTGACATGTCAGCTTGACTGATTCTACAATATTTGCAGATCCCAGAATGCATCCTTACTCATGCTTTTACTCATACATATTAACCCATTCCCTCATATTGATGACTTTTGATGACTCTGTAAAAGTCACTTTGTGAAACCATTGTGATAAATAGAGCATTTGCTCCCATAGGAGCAAATTCTCTATTTTTCACAATGGTTTCAAACTACACAATTCTAAAAATGTTCCTTTTCTCTAGTTAATGCTCCTTTTCGGTAGATTTATTCAAAGAGGTTGTATCTAAAAATAGCCTATGAGGTAATGGGTTAAGACATTGTTCAATGTTGAGTGTTTTTTTTTATTTATAACTGTCTATTGCTATTCTTACTGTATCTTCACACCAGATCATACATGCCTTGATATTTTTAACACACATGTCATGATGTGCATAGAAATTGTTTGTAACTTTACCTTTATTCTGCCAAGGACAACACCTGATAAGGTGTGGAGTAATAATTTGAATACGAGAGGTGTTCAAAATATACCCAGAAAAGTGTTGTAAAATAGAGAAGAGCCGACAGATTTCTATGGAACTTTGTGAGTATGTAGAAACAAGTGTTTGGAGTGTACAACATGAATCTTAATGTCAGTCATTGACTAGACCAAACTTTATGGTAACTATAGCAACCACACCATCTCAAAACCGGCGTAACACCCATAAACATACACTTGTAACTCTGTTGTGTGCACAGCTTTTCTCTCCAAACTTTGCTTCGATTTAGCCCCAAACCTTGACGTGACGTGAGTGATGTAACTAATGAATGTTACGTCAATTGGCATTTTGACAGCCATTTTGTTTTGTATGGTGTGCATAAATGAGTATGGAACAATGATAAGCGATCAAATTTTGTGTTTTGAATGGTGTTTCAAGGAAAGAGACCATTCAAATGTTGGAGAAGGCATATAGGTAAACTGCAATGAAGAAATCACAGGTGTACGAGTGGTACTGATGGTTTAAAACAGCAGAGACAGTGTCATGGACAAGCCACGGAGAGGTTATCCAACGTCAGTAACGTCGCGCACGTCACAGAAACCAAAGGACTGCTTGAAGTGGACTGGTGCATTACGGTTAAAGTGGCAATCTCATCACTTCAGAAAAACAGTTTCAGTGAAGCATTTACTTCCTGGGTGAAAAGGTGTAAAAATGTATATCGTTTGGGGGCGAATACTTTGACATAGATTGAATTTGAGACAATTTTATCTGCTGGTAAGTGATTAGTGAGACATAATGTCGATGACGTTCAATGACGTTGGGCCGGTTTCCCTATGGTGGCTGTTATAGACGCTAAATATTTTGTAATATGTATATTTTATTGTGCATTGTATTTTATGTTTAGACTCAGAATTGTTTATTGTTTTGCTGAGTGAAATTTTATGGAACAATATTGAATCGTAAAGAAATTCCAACACTTTTCCGGGAACTTTTTGAACACCCCTCGTATATGGCATATAAGTTAAATGGCATTAGAAAAACAATATAGATCCAGGCCAGAGGATTTTTGGAGGAGCCCCCTTGATTACAGTCTGCACTGATTGTTCTTTACTATTTTGTAGCATTTCATACTAAATGGACTAAAATGATAATCAATCATTCCACTTTTAAAAAATCAGCAATCCGAAGTACGACCTGCCTGACATGTTTTATTTGGATTCAGCTTGTTTAATGCTCAGTCAGTACTCAGTAATATAGCTCCAGATTAGAGTTTGATGAGACATCAATTTGTGTGCCTTTCAAAGTGACGCCTTTTGACGCCTCTGTAAAAGTCACTTTTTGAAACCATTGTCATAAATAGAGCATTTGCTCCATAGGAGCAAATGCCATATTTACCACAATGGTTTCAAAACTATATAATTCTAAAGGTTTCCTTTTCTCTAGTAAATGCTCCTTTTCCATAGATTTATTCAAAGAGGTTGGGTCTAAAAATAGCCTATGAGGTAATGGGTTAACCCTTCCCTGCTGAATATTCATGTAGTGAATAATGAGCTCATGAATATTTATTAGATTAATTCTGATAATGGTATATGACCACAGGATATTTTGGCTCAAGATGAAACAGTAGAATCAGATCTGTATTACACCATAAGCAGACAGAGCAGACCCTGATCAGACAGCTCCTACAGGAGCTGGATCTACTTTGTTTGCAGTGGCGTGAAAAGGTTTTATAGGAAGAAAATAATAAATGTAGTTTTGACCACAGACTGGATGCTTTTTCAAGATACCTTTATTATGATTTCAGTTGGGAAGATTGACCTTGGTAATGTGAGACTGAACTTTTGGGATTTAGGAGGCCAGGAAGAACTGCAGTCTCTGTGGGACAAGGTAAGCAATGTGTAGACTTGTCTGTCATAGAGGCTAGGAAGAGCTACAGTCTCTGTGGGACGAAGTAAGCAATATGTAGGCCTGGCTGTCATAAAATTAACTGTGACATTAATGTGAAAAAGGTATAGGAATTCCAATAATACAGTGTAGACTCAGATTTGATGTAGCATTAGAGACATGATCAAGGTCAGATGTAAGTAGGAGTGGTACACAATATTAACCTGATAGAGATCTGATTAGGGTCTGCATTGTTCCATGCATGGAAACCTTTCTGGAGTCTTCTTCCACCTGTAATAGCAGGACGTCGTGATATGACTGAACTATTGTTAAAGCAATGTAAAACCAGATACAAACAAACAAATAAACAAAGTAAGAAGCACATTTAGCATTTGTATGTTCCTATAAGGTTCAGTGTGTTTGGCTATAGAATATTCAGTAACTTATCTTTAGCATGATACATGTACAAGCACGTCTGTGCTCACCTTTGCAGACAGTTTGGGTACATATGGAATGTGGCATCAGACTTTATACTGTGTAACCCTTTACTTCATATATATGCCTCTCTACACCTTTGGAAACAGAGTAGACGCAGATCAGATGGCTCCTGTAGGACCATCTGATCAGGGTCAGCTCTGTTTGCTTGTGAAGTTATATAGATCTATGATGCTTCAGTTTCTACTATGGCCAAAACGTTTGGCGTCAATGCGACAAAATAATTATCTAATTCATACTCATGATGTCTTATGTGAATCGTCATAAAGCAAAAGGTTTACAATAAGAACTGATGTTATTTATAAATTCTATTTATGCAAAGCCCTTCAGACTTTAATTATCTTTCTTGAATAACATGTAGTTTGAAATGAGTTTTCTCCCTTTGGTACCAAAGTAATATATTTTGCATCAACTGTGATTCAACGTGAATAAAATTACTTTAGTCACTGTAACAAAAAAGTTAGATTTGTAGATGTTTATCACTAAATATGATTCTGAACTCTTTCCCTCATTATGGCGCCTTTTGTCGCCTCTGTAAAGGTCATTTTTTGAAACCCTTGTGATAAATAGAGCATTTTCTCTTTAGGCAAATTTGCGATTTTCTTTTTTTTCTAGTGAATGCTCCTTTGAGGTTGTGTCTAAAAATAGCCCTATTTCTGACTGATATATCTTCAGTATTATGTCAGATGTCAGGTGATATCTTTTTAAGCATTATGTCTAATTTCAGACTGATATCTCTTTTAGTATTATGCCAAATCTTAGGCCAATGTGTCTTTCAATATTATGCTAAATGTCAGGCCAACATCTCTTTCAGTACTATGCCAAAATTCAGACTGATATATCTCAGTATTATGCCAAAATTCAGACTATTATTTCTTAATATTATGCAAAATGTCAGGATGATGTCTGTTTCAGTATTATGTCAAATGTCAGGCTGACATCTCTTTCAGTATTATGTCAAATGTGAGGCTGATCTATCTTTCTGTATTATGCCAATTTCAGGTTGATATCTGAGTGATAATCTCTTCTGTATTATGGCAAATGTCAGGCTGATATCTCTTTCAATATTATGTCAGATGTCAGGCTGATATCGTTTCAGTGTATGTCAAATGTTAGGTATATATCTCTTTCAGTATTATGCAGAATCTCATGCTGTTATATACATAGTGGATTCTTCAGACAAAGAGAGGATAGATGAATCCAAGGAATCATTTGGTTTGTTAAAATTTATTCTCTGTCTACAGATTTTTCTTTCGCAGCCGTTCAAAAAATGAAGGCATGACATAAGGTGTTATCCCTGTGTGTCTGTGAGACAGTTATTCACTCAGTAACTTGAGGATCAATTTTCTATGAGCAGATTTAAGTTGTTTGTTTTTATCTGGAGGAAAGGTCAAGGTATTGTCATAGACTTTAATCACTTTACAGTTCTTCATCATACTGGTACCCATAGTCTGTTATCTTCCAAAACTCTTAACAATGTCTGGTACGATAAGATTCTTAGAGGTGGCTGGAGTCAATGTTACACAATGTCTAACTAACAAAAGGCCATATATATGACAGCGCCTCTCAGCAGCGGCCACTTCTTTAAAACCAGATGATGACACAGAATGCTATAATGGAAACATCCTGAATAACTTTCATTCTGCATTAAACAACCACCTGCCTTAACCCGTTACTCCATAGAGACATCTTTTGACACCTTTTCAAACAAAGTAGACCCAGATTAGATAGTTCCTGTACGAGCCATCTTATGAGGGTCTGCTCTGTTTGTTTATGAAATCTTTTAAATGTCTACAATGTTCCACCTTCCATATTTCATTATACATATTTTGTCCATGAATATTCTGTAGGTATTGAAATTTTGAATATTAAAACATAGATCAGGGAATGGGTTAAGAAATGACAATTAAACTATTGTATTGTTGTCATAGCTACATACAGTGGTACCCATGTACTTGATAATTCTGCATGTTTATGCTTTATGCAAATAGAGTAGATCCAGATCTGATTCTCTACTGCCATGGCAATAATTTTTCGAATTTTATATCTTAAATACAATACATACTTATTATTCATAAAAGGGGGAGTGTTGCTTGAATATTTATAAAGTAAATAATTAACCCTTTACTCCATCAACACGCCTTTCTACACCTTTGCAAACAGAGTAGACTCAGATCAGACAGCTCCTGTAGGAACCGTCTGATCAAGGTCTGCTCACATTTTAATTCTTTCCATGTTTTAATTTTTATGCAAGAAATAATGACATAATGAAATGTTCATCTGCCATGATTCTTAATTTCTCATTAGATATACATTAAAATTGTCAAACAATTTGGATCCTGGTCAGATGTTGTGTTACTTGGCATCTCATATCCATCCCGAATTATTTGCATAACAACTCGCTGATATTATGTTAATGCATTACCATTTATTTTTAGACACAACCTGTTTGAATAAATCTACTGTAAAGAAGCATTCACTAAAAAAACCCAGAAACTCGAGAATTGTGTAGTTTTGAAACCATTGTGATAAATGGGAGTATTTGCTCCTGTGGAACAAATGCTCTATTGATCACAATGATTTCAATTTTTTTTACAGAGGCATCAAAAGGTGCCAAAATGAGGGAAAGAGTTCAGAATCATATTTAGTGATAAACATCTACAAATCTAACTTTTTTGTAACAGTGACTGAAGTATTTTTAGACATGTTGATGCAAAACTCCTATCAAACTACATGTTGTTCAAGACAGATAATTAAAGTTTGAAGGCTTTGTATAAACAGAATTTGTAAATAACATCAGTTGTCATTGTAAACCTTTTGCTTTATGAATATTCACGTAAGAAATAATGACATCATGAATATTAATTAGATTCAATTTTTGTTATGGCGTATGAACTTAATAAAGTAAAAAAGTAAAGTAAAGTACCTAGTTATAGTCTACTTTCAGTCCGAATGACCGCTCAGCCGACTGTACATTTACTCCCCTGGTCATTGAGTCATTGGCCTACAATATTGAGCACTGCAAACATATGGCGCAATCATGCAGCCGCAGTACCGGCGAGTGACCCTCACAGGTACCCATTTTAACCCCTGGGTGGAGAGGATGGGCGGGTGGGAGACATGGAAAAGCGTCTCTGAAATTTCCGGGTGGGACCGGGATTTGAACCCCGGACCTCCGGACTGATAGTCAAGCGCGTTACCACTAGACCACCGCCACCTGCAATATGATATTTGCTGTAGAATCCTATCTTTATATTACCATAAGCAAACAGAGTAGGGTGTGCTCTGCTTGCTTATGGGATGTAGTATAGATCTGATTCTAGAATATGTGCAAAGACTAACTCTTCCTGTGTTCTTACAGAGCTCCAGATAAAGGTGCGTACCCAAATACTAAAATCGTCATTTCTCCATCAAATCCTATACTGTGACCACTCTTTAGAATCGTCTCGAAGAGACGATTCTAAAAAGTGGTCACAGTAAAGGGTTTGGTGGAGAAATAAAGGAGCTATTCTTGAAAATGTTTAAATTTACGCATCTTATCTGGACCTCTGTTCTTATAACATTCATGTCATTAATATTCATGATGTCATTATTTCTAATACAAGTATTCTTGGAGTAAAGGGTTATTCACCCCGTTACTCCATAAATATGCCTTTCTACACCTTTGCAAACAGAGAAGATCCAGATAGGAGCTGTCTAATCAAGGTCTGCTTTGTTTACTTATGATATAATATACATGTAGTTATAATTCTACAGTTACTGACGTGGCCAATTAAGAAATGAATGACGTGCTTCCGGTGTTCATGAGGTTATGCAACGCATAGCTTTACGAGCAAAGTTAGTGAAGCCCGAAGGGCTTCACGTGAATCTTTGCTCGTAAAGCTATGCGTTGCATAACCCATGAACACCGGGAGCACGTCATTTATTTCTTATATTTATATTCCATTGTATTTCTTATATTTAAGAAATGAATGACGTGCTTCCGGTGTTCATGAGGTTATGCAACTTTCTTTTTAGAATAAGGTTATATAAGGACGTTGCAGGGCGAATGTAAATATATATTATTGTATCTACAGTAAAACCCCTCTTATGCGACCACTTGATGAATAAATATGGGTGTCCTTATAAGCAGGTCGTTGCTTAATGCAGGGCAAAAGTAATGCATAAAGCTCCTCTAGGAGCTTTCTGCATTACTTTTGTCCTGCATTAAGCTACCCCCTGCATCTAGCTCCCAGAACTATACCTCTTTCAGGTGGTCACATTAGCGGGTTTACTGTACATTTGTATTTCTTATCATAAAAAGCTAATACACTGTATAATTAATATTCAAAATGTCATTATTCTTAATACATTAATATTCATGGAGTAAAGGGGTATTGTTCTTGTATTTTTCAGACAAGATGATTGTGAATGAGACTCTTAATTCAGTACCGCTGTTACTGCTAGCAAACAAACAAGACTTACAGGTAAAACACAATAATGCCTGCATGTCGTATGCTCACTTTAATCCTTTTCCTGATTATTATTCATGTAACAATTGTAACAGGACTGTTGAAAAACATGCAACCAGACCAGGGCTCAAACCAGGGACTCCTCACTTACAGTTCTTCACCCAGCACCTGTACCTGGCCTGTTACACTAATCCCCCTTTCCCCCTGAGGAACTCCCCAGAACTCACAAGAAATCATGGGCATGCACAGGGTACGGTTTTCAAGTTGGGCGCCAACTGTAACAGGACTGGTGAAAAACATACAGCCAGACTGGGACTCAAACCCGGGACCCCTCGTTTACAGTATTTCACCTATACCCTGTCTGTTACACAATAAATGAAATTATGAACATTAATGAGTTGAATATGAACACAGGATGTTTCGGCCATTGCAGAAACTGTAGAATCAGATCTATATATGATGTAATTTCATTAGCAAATAGAGCAGATAACTATCAGATGGCTCCCACAAGAGCCTTCTGTCTGGGTCTACTCTTTTTATACGCCTGTTTGAAATGGAATGGCGCTGTCTGTCCGTCTGGCTTTCTGTCCGTCCGTCTGTCTGTCTGTAACATCTCTAACTCAAGTCTCAAGTTCCCCTTGGTGGATCCTTCTCAAATTTAACCACAATGTTTATCTAGACATGCTACAGTGGCCTGCCAAGTCCCGGTTTGTTTATCCAAGGTCAAGGTCACACAATTGGACTTAGAATTTGCGTTTAGCAAAAATGTTAACCGGTCTGTCTGTCTGTAACATCTCTAACTCAAGTTCCGCTTGGTGGATCCTTCCCAAATTTAACCACAATGTTTATCTAGACATGCTACAGTAGCCTGCCAAGTCCCGGCTTGTTTATCCAAGGTCAAGGTCGCTTAATTGGACTTAGAATTTGCGTTTAGCATTTGCGTTAAGCAAAAATGTTAACCCTCAATTTATGTGGAACAAGTCCACTTATTTACATAACACTTTGTGATAAAGCTTTGAAACTTGGAACACTTATTCACCGTCACAACCTTCACCTGTAGGCAAGAGAAAATAACATTTTGACATAATTATGACGCTTTTTAGCTTGGAATTTTTGGTTAAGGTTTTGGTTAAAGTCCACTTATTTACATAATCCTTTCAGATAAAGCTTTTAAACTTCATCTTCATTTAAGCTTCATCTTCATCTCAAGCATTTAGACACAATTATGGCACTTTTTAATTTAGAATATTTGGTTAAGGTTTTATGTTAAAGTATGCCTATTTACAACCTTGAAACTTGGTCGCAAAAATGGACTTAGAATTTGAATTTAGCAAATACGTTAACCCCAGTTTATGTTGAACAAAACCTCGACGGGCGTATATTGTGCCCACTGGCACTCTTGTTTTAGAAGGTGTCAGAATGTGTCTCTGTCAGGGTCGATTCCTAAATCTACTGATATTCTTTATAAGGTGGGTTTTTCAGGGCTGGAAAAATCCTAAAACTTTTACTCGTCCTGCCAGCTGCTTTTGTCTTATATTACTTAAATTCATTTTAAAATTTTCTGAAATTCTACACGTCCTGCAAGAAAGTTACTCATCATGGCAGGCGGACGAGTAGAATTTTCCAGGCCTGTTTTTCTTCCAACTGGCTTGTAGTAGGTCGATGGTTCTACCTGGATGATCTTATGTGCATGGAACAATGCAGCTTGTTCCTTGCACAATAAAACTTGGCTGTGGGAGAGGTGATGGGGGTGTCTTCCACTGGTCGTTACGATATGACTGAAATACATGTACTGTAAGAAGCATCATAAAACCCGATACAAACAAAACAAATTCAGATTCTTGTGAAGAAATCAGGGTTTAAATTGGATCAGGTTTAGACAGAAATAAGATGTTATTGTTGTAATGTTTTGTTGTGTTTGTGGTTGGTACTGTGTATAGAGTTTAGTCTAGATCAGAACATCATCTATAGAGGAAGTCTCATCAAAGTTTGATTGTTTGTACAACAGGCGATAACCCTACTACAGTGCTCCCTCTCTACAACGACACCCTTTGGGATACGAAGATTGTATGTGTTGTTCAGAGGGAGTTGTTATAGGGAGGGAAAATCAAACATAATTAGCTTGTTTGCAGATCCCCAGATAAAGTGCATTTCGAGAACTAAAGCCGTTATGCCTCAATCAAACCCTATGTTGTGACCATTCTTTAGAATCGTCACAAAGTGACGATTCTAAAGAGTGGTCACAACATAGGGTTTGATGGAGGCATAAAGAAATACGATGGAAAAAGTTGTTTCTGGAGCTTTGTTGTTTCGGAAACAGTGACCTGCGTTGTTGTAAGGAGGGACTCGTTATTGAGAAGGCCGTTGTAGGGAGGGAGCACTGTACAGTTATTACCGTGAATATTGGGTCAGATCTACACTATTACCTACTCTGTTATTTTCTTTTAATCCTTTCCTTCATATAAACATCTTTTCATGCCTTTTCAAACAGAGTAGATCCAGATCAGATATCTCCTGTAAGAGCCGTCTGATCAGGCTCTGCTCTGTATGCTTTTGATGTAATATAGATACGATTCTTCAGTTTCTACCATGACCAAATACAGAATGTAGTCCCATATCCATGTGCTTTAATAATTAATCTAATTAATATTCAAGACATCATGCGGCTCTTGTCTAAGCTTTAAAACAGTTTACCCTTATCAAATGTCATGTTTTAGACAAAGAAACTGGTCTGGGTATACACATGTACATTGAATGCAAACCTATCACCCATACTTGGCCTTCACCCAAACTCAAATAAGCTCACCATATTAGAAATTAATCGTGATTTATAATCTGATTGATCATGAACATGTGCCAATGATCGACTAAAATTTCTGGGTCTGATTCCCAACACTAGTATAAGGTATGCATATTTACAGAGTTATATTTCTCTTACTTTATGCTGAGAGATAGGTGTTGGTGCTGGTGGTACTCATCATAGTTGCAGGTATTGAGTTGAATTCGATAGATTAGCCCTTTCCTACATATATTTATAAAACATTTTCACACATTTGCATACAAAATAGACCCAGATCAGTTGGTTACTATAAGAGCCATCTGAATTCTGTGTTCATATGCCATGATAAAATATAATATAATTGATATTCATGAGGTCTACTCTGTTTGCTAATGAACTCATAATAAAACTGACTCTACAGTTCCTACAAATAACTAAAAGTCATGTGACATGTACAAATTCAGATATTAACCCTTTCCTTCATATAAACGTGTTTTCACGCATCTGCAAACAGAGTAGACCCAGATCAGACGGCTCCTATAGGAGCCGTCTGATCAAGGTCTGCTCTGTTTGCTTATGGAATTAGATAGATCTGTTTCTTTACTTAAATAGCTACAATGTT
Organism: Azorinus chamasolen; assembly: GCA_963576725.1. Taxonomy (NCBI): domain Eukaryota; kingdom Metazoa; phylum Mollusca; class Bivalvia; order Cardiida; family Solecurtidae; genus Azorinus; species Azorinus chamasolen. The sequence goes on along the minus strand of OY755243.1, from coordinate 9,117,306 downwards.
CCACCTTTCATATTCTATTATAACTATTTTATCCATGAATATTCAATTGGTATTGAAATTTGGAAGAAACACAGAACAGGGAAAGGGTTAAATATTCATGATGTCATTATTTTGTACATGAATTTTCAACAAGGAAAGGATTACACACAAACTGACATAAATGGATTATGCATTCAAGATTGTAAAATGTTCAGAAATGATGGTAACATCAAAGATGATGATTGATGTTTTTAACCCTTTCCCTGTTGTTCTATGTTTATTTCAAAATTTCAATACCTACTAAATATTCATGGACAACCTAGTTATAATGAAATATGGAAGATGGAACATTGTAACCATTTTAGAAAGTAAAGAAACAGATCTTTCAAATTCCACTAGCAAACAGAGCAGACCTTGATCAGACGGTTCCTATCGGATTTGTCTGATCTAGGTCTACTCTGTTTGCAAATGCATGAAAACATGTTTATATGAAGGAAAGGGTTAATGGGATGTACATGTTTGTTCTGTGCTTATTCTGTTTATTTTTAGCTCAACTGGCACAAAGTGCCAAGGTGAGCTATTGGGATGATCCTGTGTCCGGCGTCCGTCATCGTGCCTCGTGCGTACGTGCGGGCGTCAACAATTTACTTAAACATCTTCTTCTCTGGAACCACAAAGCGTAGAGCTTTGATATTTGGTATGTAGCATGATGTAATGGTCCTCTACAAAGATTGTTCAAATTATGTCCCCCGGGCCAAAAATGACCCCGCCCGGGGGCTTATCAGTTTTTCATAGGAAAATCTTCAAAAATCTTCTTCTCTGAAACTGTAAGGCATAGACCTTTGATATTGGTATGTAGCATGATCTAATGCTCCTCTACTAAGATTGTTCAAATTATGACCCCCGGGCCAAAATTGGCCCCGCCCCGGGGCTTATCAGTTTTTCACAGGAAAATCTTTAAAAATCTTCTTCTCTGAAACTGTAAGGCATAGACCTTTAATATTTGGTATGTAGCATGATCTAATGGTCCTCTACTAAGATTGTTCAAATTATGACCCCTGGGCCAAAAATGGCCCTGCCCTGGGGCTTATCAGTTTTTCATAGGAAAATCTTTAAAAATCTTCTTCTCTGAAACTGTAAGGCATAGACCTTTGATATTTGGTATGTAGCATGATCTAATGCTCCTCTACTAAGATTGTTCAAATTATGACCCCTGGGCCAAAAATGGCCCCGCCCTAGGGCTTATCAGTTTTTCATATGAAAATGGTTAAGAATCTCCTTCTCCAAAATTGTAAGGACGAGACCTTTAATATTTGGTATGTAGCGTTATCTAATCGTTTTCTACCATGTTTGTTCAAATTATAACCCCTGGGTTGAAAATGGCACTGCCCCGGGGCATATCAGTTTTTCATATGAAAGTCTTTGCTTATGTTATAACAGCATAAGGAGAGGGGAAGGAAAGGGTAACAGGACTTTGTATCTTATTCACCCCCCCCACTCTCCTCCTCAAGGTCATTACTGTTCGCACGACTGGTGTAAACATGACATTCCTTTTGTACGATGTCAGTATAAAAAGCCTGTGTTAGATCGGTGTGAAAGGCAATTATGTGGTCACGTGGGCGGCGTTTTTGTGTTTTTACCATGAAGCTAGCATGAATACAAACAAGGAATTTGATTTACGTATGTGTACAACGGCGTTAGAATGTATCGCCGATCGTAAAGTGAGTGGGTGACGCTGAAAATTTCGCACAGAATGGATCCTGATTAGACAGCGGCGAATTTCCTCCCTTTTTAGCACTGTTTTATATGCAATCATGTCCATCTTCTAATAGGAGCGCTATTTTTGAAATTAACTTACAGGTAGAATATCGGGGAAATCCAAATCATTTCTTTTAATTGTGAGTTACTGCTAACTTGTATACTGGTACAGGGGAGATAATCTGCTCGTGAGAACCCTTGGTGTTTTTTAAGGAAGGTTAAATAACACAGAACAGATATGCAATTGGTTTAAAATGCAGAGCATTTCTAGTGGTTCTGTAAACAAAACTCACAAGTAATGCTTTTGTTGCTTACATTTACATTCATTTACATTTATCTTTAGTTATTCCCGATAGTATAATTATGTGTAGCTTGTTAGATTCCATGTGATCTTTTTCCCAGGAAAATTTCCGTCATTTCATTTAATCGTGTTTCATTGTCTTGTATTTGTTTTTCTTTTTCTCTCTTTTCTTTTCTTTCTTAGTCCCTTTTTCGTTTCTCATATTTCCTTCTTAGTACATGATCAGAGGACTTCACCTAGCTGTGGACCAGACTTTATGGAGATATTGAATTATATATTGAGCTTATTACCCAATGGGTAACGACCTACAGACTTGGAGATACTCCATTGGTCTGTTCCACAGCGGGAGATATAGTTTTTTCAGTAAGACAAAAGTCAAGTTAAATATTTCATTTGAACTGTTCAGTATCTTACAGAATGCATTTATCTTGTTATGGAAGCTGTTGCTTTGTATTAGAGAATATTATGTTGACTTTCACTTTTTATTCATTGTACTACTTTTGCTATTACAAGCTGGAGATATTGAATCTAATCCTAAGCCCGAGATTGTTCATACAACTGCACCAAGTTGCCTATCTATTTTGCATAGTAACATAAGGAGCATCAGACATAAATTGGATTTCATCAGGGACAATTTCGCTGATTTTGACATTTTATGTTTTACTGAAACTCATTTGGATATGTCTGTCTCTGATGAATCATTATTTTTGTCTGAATTATATGATACGCCATATAGAAAAGATAGAAATAATCACGGAGGGGGGTTACTTGTTTATGCATCTTCTAATCTGATTTGCGAAAGAATAGCTGACTTAGAACAATTTTGTACTGAATCTCTTTGGATCAGCGTTAAAATTAAGAAGAAGACATTTTTGATTGGAACATTTTATAGCCCCAAAACGTCGGATGCAGATTTCTTTGCTAATTTTAACCGTAATATTGAAAAAGCTTATGAAATATCGTCGAACATTATTCTAGTTGGAGATTTTAATGAAGATTTATTGAATTCAAATAACAGAACGCTTAAAGATATTATTATTACAAACTATATGGTTAATACCATCACAACTCCTACACGACTAAATGCTTTGTTAGACCCTATCTTGATACCCACCGATATGAAATACCATGACGCTGGCATCCTATCAATCCCACCTGAGATAAGTGACCATTGTGCAACTTTTATTATATTGCCATTTCCTTATGAACTGAGAGGCACTTTTGAAAGAAAGGTTTATTTATATAAAAGAGCGGACTTTGATCTGTTAAATGCAAAAGTAGCGGCTTTTGATTGGCAATGTTTAAATGAAGGTTCGATAGACGATGCTTGCACACTATTTACAGAAACATTTCTTCATTTTGTTAATTTGTGTATTCTGTCTAGAAATATTACCATACGGTATGATGATAAACCATGGTTTGACTCTAAGCTACGTAAATATTGCAGAATAAGAGATAGACTTAAACGCATAGCTTTAAAGTCATTAAAACAACACGATTTTGATAAATATAAACACATGCGGAATAAAGTCAATAACATGAAAAAATATGCAAAACAAACATTCTTTAGTTCTTTAGAACATAATTTAGAAGACCTAAGAACAAATGATAAAAAAGGCTTCTGGAATACTATTCGTCACTTCATAAAAAATAATGACTGTACTGCTAACATACCACCTTTGTGTGAAACTTCTTCAGATGGAGATATTTCTTGTTTTTATACAGACGACGAAAAATCAAATTGTTTAAATAATTTCTTTGCAGCTATATCTACAGTAGATGACACAGATGCTACCCTCCCCCCGTTCTCTCCAAAAACACTGAATAGTCTGACAACCATTATTATTAATGATACTGAGGTAGAAGAAACAATAATTTCACTCGTCTTGAATAAAGCATCTGGCCCTGACTGTATATCTCATCGAATGCTTAAAGGATCAGTCAAAACTATATCTAAACCGCTTGCTATTATTTATAATAGATCATTGAATGAAGGCGTTTTTCCGAATGCTTGGAAAATTGCAAATGTAATACCACTTTTTAAAAAGGGGGATAAATCCATACCGTCAAACTACAGACCTGTCTCTCTGCTCAGTTGCTGTGGTAAATTGTTCGAACGAATCGTTTTTGAACATATGTACAACTTTTTTTTAGGAAATAACTTGATATACAAGTACCAATCAGGGTTTCTTCCTAATCACTCTACTGTTTATCAGTTAATTGATATTGTTCATCACATCTGCCAATCATTTGATAACAAACAACATTCTTGCATGGTGTTTTGTGATATTTCCAAAGCCTTTGATCGAGTATGGCATAACGGTCTTACTTTTAAACTGCAGGAAAATGGCATCAATGGGCGTCTTTTAATATGGCTGACTAATTACCTAAGCAATAGGTGCCAAAGAGTTGTTCTTCGTTCTTCTGTCTCTGCTGTAAGAACAATATCGGCTGGTGTTCCACAGGGATCTGTGTTGGGACCTCTTTTATTTTTAATTTACGTTAATGACATATCTGACTCGCTACTGAGCTTAACAAGATTGTTTGCAGACGATAGCTCTCTTTACATATCTGCTACCTCTTTAAATGACATTGAAGGTATTTTAAACCACGATCTTAAATTAGTTTCCGCTTGGGCTAAGACCTGGCTTGTTAATTTCAACCCCGCTAAAACTGAGGCAATGATGTTTTCGCTTAGAAATCATGACACGCGGCCTAATCTATTTTTTAAAGGCACTGCTATACAATTTGTTAATTCTCATAAACACTTGGGTGTCACCCTAAATTCAAATGGTCAGTGGAATGATCACATCGATAGCATACTTAAATCTGCTTCCAAAACAATTGGAATAATGAAAAATATTAAATTCACCTTAAACAGAAGGGCCTTAAATCAAATTTACATTTCTTACGTACGGCCAATACTAGAGTATGCTTCTATTGTTTGGGATGGTTGTTCCGAAACTGGTGCAGATACATTAGAAAAACTACAGAACGAAGCAGCCCGTATCGTAACTGGCTTAACCAGATCGGTATCGCTAGATAATCTATATCAGGAATGTGGATGGGAATCACTAGCCAGTCGACGAAAGTTACAAAAGCTCTGTTTCGTTTATAATGCCTCTCATAACATGGTTCCATCTTATATTAGTGATTTGATACCACCCTACGTAAGGGAGCTATCCCACTATCCATTAAGAAATAGCAATGATATCGAAGTGCCTTTCTCACGTACGTCAGTCTCCAAGAAATCATGCATTCCGTCTTCAATAGCACTATGGAACAACATCAGCCCAGATAGCAGAAATTTAAATACATTAAGCTCATTCAAAAACTCATTGCGGAACAATTTTAGCAATTATAACGTTCCATCTTACTACTATTTTGGAGATAGGTATTTGTCAGCTATACACGCCAGAATTAGGAACAACTGTAGCAATCTGAATAGTGATCTTTTTAAAAACCACCTTAATCAAAATCCTTTATGCGAATGTTCACATGAAATTGAAAATGCCGAACATTACTTTTTTCAATGTAGTCTTTTTCAAAATCAGAGACTTAACTTATTTCGTACAACACAAAGGTACCATCCTCTAAATACCGAAATGCTGTTGTTTGGCAAACAAAATCTAAATGATCAAGACAATAAAATCATATTTGCTGCCGTGCATTGTTATATAAAGCAATCACGGAGGTTTTAGCCTCACGTATTGTACAACTATCGATGTACTAACTCTTAGTTTGATATTATATTTTTTAAGATTATGCTAAGATGTCTTACTTATAACGGTATGTTCTTATGCTAAGATGTCTAAGTGTCCTCTGATCGTACTACTATAGTTAGGATATATGTCGCCACATGACTCTCTCTCTCTCTCTCTCTCTCTCTCTCTCTCTCTCTCTCTCTCTCTCTCTCTCTCTCTCCTCTCTCTCTCTCTCTCTCTCTCTCTCATCTACTATCTCTCTCACTCATATCTTTCACAAACATTGTATTAAGTTTCATATTTTGTTTGCCATTACATGTATATATGAATGCTTTGTATGGGGAGGGTCAAATCTAATGTTGTAAGAACTTGTGACCCGACCCAATTTCCTCTAATATGGAAATAAAATATGTTTAAACTATATGAAAGTCTTTGAAAATCTTCTTCTCTTAAAACTGTAAGGCCTAGACCAATCTGTCATTGAAATCATAAATCTGTTACGAACAGGTGAGCGATTAAGGGCCATCATGGCCCTCTTGTGTAGACTTTGTTATATTTTAATGCTCTACTTTAGGACTGTGTTACAGTAAGTGATATTAAATCAGTATGTTATATTTTCATGTATGCTCTATTTTAGGACTGTGTTACAGTGGGTGATATTAAATCAGTATTCAACAGTAATCTAGATCTGGTTGGACAGAGGGATTGCAGGGTCAATGGTGTTTCAGCTCTGAAAGGGTAAGTGGAACGAATGGCTGATTTCAAAGGCAAATGGGCTCCTTGACCAATAACTGGCTTAACTTAAGCCAATGACTGACTTAACCAATGAATGACTTAACCAATGACTGGCTTAAAGAATTACTGGCTTAACCAATAACTGGCTTAACTAATGACTGGTTTCAAGGGCAAGCGGGCTTTTTAACCAATGACTGGCTTAACCCTTTCCCTCTTGAATAATCATGTAAGAAATAATGACAACATGAATATTAATTAGTTTAATTTCTATAACAACACCTGCACAAAGGATTGTTTGCCTAGACATAGACTCTATAATCATATCTGTATCATATCATAAGCAAACAGAATTGACCCGGATCAGACAGCTCCTACAGGAGCCGCCTGACCTGGATCTACTCTGTTTGCAAAGGCATAGAAAGGGGTATTTAACTCCATAAATTATGCCTTTGCAAACAGAGTAGACCCAGATCAGATGGAGTAGACCCAGATCAGATGGCTTCTGTAGGAGCCGTCTGATCTGTTTGGTTATGAAATGATATAAATATGATTTTATAGTTTCTGCCATGGCTAAAATTTCCTGTGTCCATGTGCTATTATGAAAAATAATCTAAATACTTATGATGTCATTATTTCTCACATGAATATTCATGGTGTAAAGTGATAACCCCAGGCTAAGACTACATTCACACATAAATAAAACAATGTACGCCATTCATATACATTGTAAACATGCATAAATGATGAAGCCATGTCAATAACATCATAAACCAAGGATAATATAAAAAGAGAAATAAATCTCTTATTACCATTGCTGTCCCTGAAATAAAAGATAGTATTCATATAGAGAAGCATGACATGGATTACATAGAGAGGCATTAAATGCATATACAGTAAAACCTCTCTAAACTGGAATTCTAGTAGAGAAGATTTTTGATACTTTTAGGCAGGTGACTGCTTAATGCAGGTTGAAAGTCATGCAGAAAGCTACTCTAGGAGCTTTCTGCATGACTTTCACCCTGCATTAAGCTTTCACCTGTCTCCAAGACCGATATTTATACCAATTTTAACATCCGGTTTAGAGGGGTTTTACTGTAAATCTCTTTCTACAATTTCTGCCATAGCCAAACATTCCTATGTTCATATACCAGTATGAAATTCCATCTAATTAATATTCAGATGTCATTATTTTTTACATGAATATTCATGGGGTAAAGGGTTAATCAATGACTAGCTTCAAGGAAAAAGGGACTCTAGTACAGTTTCCAGTTTTACAGACATTGAGACTCAGGTCATAGATCAGGGTCTTCACTCATTGCAATTGTATTTAACCCCTTACATAAATATTCATGTAAGATATTATGACATCATGAATATTAATTAAATTATGTTTTCATCATGACACATGGACATGGAAATTTTTGGCCATAGTAGAAACTGTAGAGCCATATCAATATAATTTCATAAGCTGAGAGATTCACAAGCAAATCAGATAGCTCCTATAAGAGTTGTGTGATCTGGGTCTATTCTGTTTGCAAGGCATAGAAAAGAGTATTTATGGAGTAAAGGGTTAAGATAGTATGTACATCACGGATGTGCAGCAATATTCATTCAAGACACTATCCATTTTGAATATTAGTTTAACCCTTTCCTCCATAGGCTATTTTTAGACCCAACCTCTTTGAATGAATCTACCGAAAAGGAGCAAAACATAGAGAAAATGAAAATGTTAGAATTGTGTAGTATTGAAACCATTGTGATAAATAGAGCATTTGCTCCTATAGGAGCAAATGCTCTATTTATCACAATGGTTTTTAAGAAGTGACTATTACAGAGGCGTTTATGGAGGAAAGGGTTAATTATTATATAGCAAATGTGATATCAGGAAAGTTATTGCCGTGGCAAATAGTAGAGACTGTAACATAAAAGCAAACAGAACAGACCCTGATCAGTCAGTTCCCGCAGAGGCTATCTATTCTCCTTCTACTCTGTTTGCAAATGGGTAAATGTTGGTCTTTATCAAGTTAAGGGTTAAACACTGCAAACTGATTTTGTCAACACTGTTTGTTGCAACTGCCAGAGTGCCTTCTCTTGCCATTATCTTGGTCAAACTAATATTACTTGTGACTGAAAAAGAACCATTTTTAAGAAAGTTTTTTTCTGCCCTTGCCTAGTAGTTCAGGGAATAGTGATTACAACTGTAAACCTTTCAATGTGATCTTGACCAGTAGTTACCATTTAAATTTTGAAGTTTTCAAAGTGTAAAACTCCATTATCGTTTAACCCATTCCCTCAGAGGCTATTTTTAGATACAACCTCTTTGAATAAATCTACCGAAAAGGAGCGTTAATGAGAGAAAAGGAAAATTTAGAATTGTGTAGTATTGTTAATTTGAAACCATTGTGATAAATAGAGCATTTGCTCCTATGGAGCAAATGCTCTATTTATCACAATGTTTCAAAAAGTGACTTTTACACAGGCATAGAAATGCGTATTTATGGAGGAAAGGTTTAATGGTAGTCTGTCAGTATAAAATGATTGATGTTGCTAGGGTAGTTCGATTGATAAACAATGCAGACCCTGATCAGAGGACTCCATTTCATTTCTCTTTATAAGTACAGTCAGTCTGTCAAACAGTTTTTGTGTCCTTTCGACGTTTTAATTCATTGTTTTATTTAGCCCTTTCCATCATATAAACCCCTTTTAATTCCAAACAGAGTAGACTCAGATCAGAAGGCTCTTATAGGATCTGCTCGTTTTGCTTATGGCATGATATACAATGTAACATGTAGATTTGATTGTACAGTTTTTGTTAAACTTCCCTTGGAAATCTGACGTGTATTAAAAAAAATAGCTAATAGAATTATATGATGTCATTTTTTCTTACATGAATAATGAACAGGGAAAGTGTTAAATATCCGGACCCACTATCATTTTAGGTTATTCATAATGATATCGTTGTATTTTATCATTATTAATTTTCCTTCACTGGCTGTGTCCTGTGTGGACAAATAATTATCGTAGAGATCTCGGAATGATATCGGAAGGACGTCACGCAAACTTGTACCTAATATCATTAAGACATGGCTTGAACTCATATTAATGTCATGATACTATCCTACCATTGTTGTATCATTTAACCCCAGTCCCTGTTCAAAGTTCACGTAAGAAATAATGGCATCATGAATAATTTCTAAGCTGAATTTAAAGGTAAATTTTTCAAGGGAATTTTAAGTTTTAAGTTCTGCTTTGTCAAAAACCGTAGAATCAGATCTATATCATGTCAAAAGCAAACAGAGCAGACCCTGATCAGATGGCTCCTATAGGAGCCATCTGATCTGGATCTACACTCTTTGCAAGTGTGTGAAAAGGCATTTACATTAGGGAAAGGGTTAAACATTGTGGAACATGTATCCCCATCAACTGCAAGATCTGGCTGTCATGTTTCTGCCTGAAGTAACCATTATCTTCACCATCTAATCACTTGTAACTCCATCTGATGGCAGTGTGACTTTCCTTTAGTCCTTAACCTTGTAGAGACAACTTTTGGCCCCATTGTAAACAGAGTAGACACAGATGAGAGAGCTCTTGTAGGAGCCCTCTTATTAGGGTCAGCTCTTAATTAAATAACATGGATCTGTTGTTTCGGCAGGTTCTGTCATGGTAAACATACTCTATCCTGCTGCATTAACCCTTTACTTCATAATTATGCATTTCTACGCCTTTGCAAACAGAGATCCAGATCAGATGGCTCATATAGGAGTCGTCTGATCAGGATCTGCTCTACTTGCTTATAGTATAATATGCTGATAATATAATATGGATATGATTCTACAGTTTAAGTCATTGTCAACCATTCCTGTATCAATGTGCTCTTGTAAAAATTGAGCTTATTAATATTCATGTCATTATTTCTTACATGAATATTCATGGAGTAAAGGGTTAACAAGAGAGGATAATTTATTGTTTCTTCTTATCCCATTACCTGACAGAGTTTTCCTTTGGCACCTTTGCAAACAGAGTAGATCCAGATCAGATGGCTATGGTAGGAGCTGTCCTTATCAGTCACTCAGTCAGTGTCTACTCTGTTTGTTCATGAAAAAACATAGATCTGTATCCATGCTTATAAAACTTTTTAGTTGAGTCCGAATTCGTTCTCAAGTTTTTGATTGGTCAGATTTGAGCCTTTGGCATCCTGTGTTCATAAACCATTATATGAAATCAGCTAATAGATGTCCATATTATCATTATTTCTTATATGAATAATCATCAAGTGAAGACTTAACTTTAACCGTTTCCCTCATAATAAACACATTTTAATGCCTTTGTAAATAGAGTAGACCCAGATCAGATGGCTATAGGAGCCTGTCTGCTCTGTGTTCTTATAACATATCTGACTTCTTGCAGGGCAACAAGATATTAACCATTTACTCCATGAATACACTCTCCTATGCCTTTTCAAACAGTAGACCTAGATCAGACAGCTCCTATAGGAGTTGTTTAATCAGGGTCTGCTCTGTTTGCTTAATGATATGATAAAGATACGAGGGGTGTTCCAAAAATAATGTCATCTGTGCTTTATTTCGCGGAAATCGTGCAATTCATGCACAGAACCACCTCGTGTCGATTGAGTGATCACTGGCTCGTGACACAGGTAAATATCTCGTCCACACGTTCACTTACCTCGGTACAGTGTACATCGTTTCATAGCCTATTCGTTAGACTATACACAAAATGACAGGAAAACGAGCTGAAAATGTTCTTGAAATTAGGGCCTATATAAAAGGTAGGTCATTACTCGGCATAAAGGCTGTAGATATTCACCGCGAGGTGTGTGACATTTATGGGGAGGGCCAAATGTCCCACAGGACTGTTTGTAGGTGGGTAGCTAAATTTAGTGCTGGGCAGCAGCAACTGAAAGATGCTGCTCGCCCAGGTCGTCCTGCAACAACTTCGACCAAAGGTAACATAGAAAAAATCCGAAATATCCTCAAAACTGATGCTCGATTCACCGTAAGACAATTGGCTCGAATGACAAACTTGTCGTTAGCAAGAGTTCATGCAATTTTGAAGAAACACCTAAAAGTTAGAAAGATAAATGCAAGATGGATACCCCATTTGTTAACGGATGAGCAAAAGAAGACGCGTGTAACAATGGCAAAAAAACTTCTCAAAATGTACCCAAAATATAGTAAAAAGGCTTTTGATAATATAGTCACTGGTGATGAGACCTGGGTGTATTATTTTGAACCAAAGCGGAAGGTTTCCAACCGAATATGGGCCACTAAAAATGCCAGACGCCCAAGTATTGCCAAACGAATACGAACGGTAAAGAAGGTTTTGTATGCTATTTTTTTCACTAATAAGGGTCCAGCTATTCAAATCCCGGTGCCAAAAGGCAGAACGGTCACAGGCAAGTTCTATAAAAACGTTGTTCTGAGAAAATTGAAGAACTACTACAAAAGTAGCCGCCCCAAAACAGGACTTAAGTATGTCCGACTTTTGCATGATAATGCACCCGCTCACAAGGCACGTATTGTGACTGACTTTTTGGAGTCAGAGAAGGTTACCGTCCTTCCGCACCCTCCGTATTCGCCAGACTTGGCCCCCTGCGACTATTTTCTCTTTCCAAAACTTAAATATCATTTATCTGGAAGGAGATACAATTCGAGAAATGCCCTTGGATCTGCTGTTTATCAGTGTCTGATGGGTGTCCCCATTGAAGAGTATGAAAAATGCTTCCAAAAATGGATTGACCGGCTAAAAAGGTGTATTCTGGCTGGCGGAGAGTATTTTGAAGGGCAGAGCAAATTAAAATGAACAAAAGCACTTCCGCTATATGAGCACCAATGCAAGTGACATTATTTTTGGAACACCCCTCGTATGAGTCTGCAGTTTCTGCTATGGCCAAAATTTCTGTGTCCATGTACTATTATAACAATTAACAATTAATCTAATTAATATTCATGATACCATTATTTCTAGCATGAACATTAAGGGAGTAAAAAGTTAAAAGGGGTTATAAGTGGTATCTTAAGACTTTAAAAATTCCTTCAGGAGTTTAACTGTTTTCTACTCAACTAAATTATTTTTGTCTACAAAGTTGTTCTTTACCACTATTCTAAAAAATGAATTTGGTTCCATATCTCTTCAAAGATATGACCAGAGTAACAAACAGCTTGGATCCTAATAAGAGACGAATTTACTCAGCATCTTATAATCTGGACCGAAACTGCTTGCATATCTCATCACAAATTCACCGCTGGTGTGCCAAGAGTTAAGACAGGTTTATATTTAAAATTGGAATGTATGGGCAATAAATTCTAGACTTATTTTATCTCAGCGGGTTTTAACCAGCATCTCTTAAATAATGCACCCTGTGCTGTTTAGATATTTCTGATAGAGACTAAACTGCCAGTAGCTGTGTCTACACTGAAAGATTTATGAGTTGTAGTGTACAGTCTGAAAATATGCAATCCTATGCAATCTACCCTTTCCTTCATACAAATGATTTTTCACGCCTTTGCTTGCAGAGTAGACCCAGACCATACTCCTGTAGGAGCCATCATATCAGAGTCTGCTCTGTTTGCTTGTGAAATTAAAATAGATAGGGAAAGGGTTAATTAGATCCATTTTTATATGCCCGTTTGGAAAAACGGGGCGTATAATGGAATGGCGTTGTCTGTCAGTCTTATGTCCGTCTGTCCATCCGTCTGTAACATCTCTAACTCAAGTTCTGCTTAGTTGATTCTTCCCAAATTTCACCACAATGTTTATCTGGCCATGCTACAGTAGCATGTCCAGTCCCGGTATGTATTTCCAAGGTCAAGGTTGCACAATTTGACTTAGAATGTGCGTTTAGCATTTGCGTTTAGCAAATATGTTAACTGTCTGTCTGTCTGTAACATCTCTAACTCAAGTTCTGCTTGGTGGATCCTTCTCAAATTTCACCAAAATGTTTATCTGGACATACTCCAGTAGCATGGGTGTGTCCTGGTACGTATATCCAAGGTCAAGGTCGCACAATTGGACTTAGAATTTGCGTTAAGCATTTGTGTTAAGCAAATACATGTATGTTAACCTCAATTTATGTTGTAAGTCCACTTATGTACATAACCCTTTGAGGTAAAGCTTTGAAACTTGGAACACTTGTTCATCATCAAAAGCTTCACTTGTAGGCAAGAGAACATAATTCTGTCAAGCATTTTGACAGAATTATGTCCCTTTTTAACTTAAGAATTTTTGGCTAAGGTTTTTGTTAAAGTCCACTTATTTACATAACCCTTTGAGGTAAAGCTTTGAAACTTAGAGAACACTTGTTCATCATCACAAGCTACACCTGTAGGCAAGAGAACATAACTCAGTCAAGCATTTTGACAGAAGTATGTACCTTTTTAACTTAGAATTTTTGGTTAAAGTTTTTGTTAAAGTCCACTTATTTACAAATTCTGCTTGGTGGATCCTTCTCAAATTACACCACAATGTTTATCTGGACATGCTACAGTAGCATGGGTGTCCCGGTATGTTTATCAAAGGTCAAGGTCACACAATTGTACTTAGAATTTGTGTTTAACGTTTGCGTTTAGCAAATATGTTACCCTCAGTTTATGTTGAACAAAGCCTCGACGGGCGTATATTGTGCCCACTGGCACTCTTGTTTATAATGGCATTTGACCATAGGAAATGTTGGCTATGGTAGAAACTGTAGAGTCATATCTATATTATATCATAAGCAAATGGACCAGACCCTGATCAGATGCCTCTGGCGGGAGCTGTCTGATCCCGGTCTCCTTTTTTGCAAAGACATAGGAAGGCATATTTATGGAGTGACAGAATAATAACTTTATTTTCTGGACTTCTTTAAGACAAGTGTCAGATTCTTTTTGATGTAAATGTTTGTTTTGATTTTGTCCATGAATGGGAATCATGTGACATAATCGTGTGACGTCATATCTTATACTACATGTTAGATATAAACAAATACGTGATGGTTATATTAACCCGGAGACAAGCCAAGTTATGTGATAAAATAGTCATTCAAAGCTTGAACGAATCAGAAGTAGCCAAATGTGTACCACATTCAGATTTGAGCAGACATTATTTTTTAGCAGACATTATTTTTTCCCCAGTAGGTAAGGATTAAGACTAGGAATGATCAGAATGTAGGAGCCAGCTGGGGTCTGATCTGTTTACCTGTGCAGTTACATAGATCTGATTCTATAGTTTCTGTCATAGCCAAACTTTCCTGTGATTATATACCATATGCCATCATTAACCATTTACTCCATAGATACGCTTTTCTACGTTATTTAGCAAATAGTGGAGACCCAGATCAGACAGCTCCTATGGGACCTGTCTGAGCAGGGTCTGCACTGTTTGCTCTCAGAATCTTTTAGGCCCAAGTTCATCCTGTCTTTCATAGAAATAATTGACAATATATACAGTCGTACCAAAATACCTTTTTGAGATAATAAATAATGCAAAGAGGGTGGAGTTACCCTTTCCCTCATACAAACGTGTTTTCACGCATTTGCAAACAGAGTAGACCTAGATCAGACGGCTCCTAGAGGAGCCGTCTGATCAGGGTCTGCTCTCTTTGCTAATAGAATTTGATTTGATATGTTTCTTTACTTTCTAAAATGTCTACAATATTCCACCTTCAATATTTCGTTATACCTATTTTGTCCTTGAATATTCAGTAGGTATTGAAATTTGTAATAAACATAGAACAGGGAAACGGTTAAATATTCATGGAGTAAAGTGTTAAAATTCAGCCAGTAAATATTCATGATGTAATTATTTCCTGCATGAGCATTCTTGGGTGAAGGGTTGAGAGCATGGGCTTCTTCAATATTTCATAGGATCTGTCTCAATATTGTATTTTTACTGGGTATGAAGATAGTGGAATAGTGGATGGTTAGCATTTGGCATTTAGTTCCACTTTACCAGTTTACACTGCAGCCATTTTACATGACATAATTGCTTTATTTTAACACTGTTTGTGTTTTGTTGTTTTCAGGGATGGAATAAATGAAGGTATACACTGGTTGGTTGAATGTATCAAGAGGAACAATTTGACACGGCCGCCACTACAGAAGGACATTACTTGAGCATAAGCATCAACAAAGGACAGGAAATTTAAATTTGTTGGTGTTTATTTATTTAAAATGTATATATATTGGTATATATGTGCACAGAATAGTGTATAATGAATTTGGCCGGGACCAAATTTGTTGTTATATCCATTGGAAACACTTTCCTTCTGGAGTCAGTGGTTTAACCCTTCGAATGTGGGAAACAAGTGTACTAGCATTACAAACAGTGTAGACCCTGATCAGGGCAAACACAGTTTGTAATTCATAGTGCTTTCGCTAATTATACATTTTCATAATGAATGGACTCTTGTTAAACAATGATGGACCATTCCTTTTAAATAGTTAACCCTTTCCCTCATATAAACACGTTTTTATGCATATGCAAACAGAGTAGACCCAGATCAGACGGCTCCTATAGGAGCCATCTGATCAGGGTCTGCTCTGTTTGCTAATGGAATTTGAAAGATCTGTTTCTGTACTTTCTAAAATGGCTTCATTATTCCACTTTCCATATTTCATTATTACTATTTTGTCCATGAATATTAAGTAGGTATTGAAATTTCTAATAAACATAGAACAGGGAAAGGGTTAAAGGTTTATCAACCTTGTAAATAGTGTAGACTGTAGGCAATTCTCCAAATCTTACGTAACATTTTCCCTGTTCAATATTCATGAAAGAAATGATGACATCATCCGTATTTATTGGATAATACTTTATCCAGGCATATGTACATCAGTCTAAGGATGTTTTGTATATGGATAGAAAGGGTTAATTTGCTTGATATGCATGATGTCATTATTTCTTGCACGAGTATTCATGGAGGACCCTGGTATTGCACATTGCTGTGATAAGGAGAAGGCCAGTAGATTGACCCAGCAATCTCCAGTAGAACCTGTCTTAACCCTTTATTCCATAAATACCCATTTATTTGCCTTTGCAAACACAAAAGACCCAGATCAGACTGCTCCTGTAGGAGCTGTCTAATCAGGGTCTGCTCTGTTTGCTTATAATATAATACAGATATCATTCTACAGTTCAGACATTCCTGTGCCCGCGTGCTATTATAAAAGTTAACCCATTCCCACTTAGGCTATTTTTAGACCTAACCCCTTTGATTCTATCTACCAAAAAGGAGCATTAACTAGAGAAAAGGATTTTTTCAAAATTGTGTAGTTTTGAAACCATTGTGATAAATAGAGCATTTGCTCCTGTGGAGCAAATGCTCTATTTATCACAATGGTTTCACAAAGTGTCTTTTACAGAAGCGTCAAAAGGCGTCAATATGCGGGAATGGGTTAATCTAATTAATATTCATGGGCCTCAAGTTGTTATGGTCTTCGACTTACAATCACTTATCCCCTAATCACTGTGGTTCGAATCCCGGTCTAAGCATTCAAGTCTTTCAGGTGAGGAAGCCTTTCAGCTGGCTTGCGGTCAGTCGGTCGGTGGTTCTACCTGGGTTTTCTTCTGTGCACAAAACAGTGCAATTTGTTCCATGCATTGAAAAATCTCTGGGGTCTTCCTCCACCTATAATTAACTTGACATTGCGATATGACTGAAATACTGTTCAAGTGACCTAATACAAACAAACAACTAACTGATATTCATGATATATCATTATTTCTTTCATGAATATTCATGGAGTAAAGGGTCAAAGTCAGGTATCAGAGTTTGAGGTTGCAAAATTACTCAATAAATTATATTTATGAAACGCATAACCTTTTTTTATGTACTTTACTTTTGTCCTGAATTAACCAATTCCATCATAGGCTATTTTTAGATCAAACCTCTTTCAATAAAACTACCGAAAAGAAGCATTTACTAGAGAAAAGGAAAATGTTTGACTTGTGTAGTGTTGAAACCATTGTGATAAATAGAGCATTTGCTCCTTTGCTCTATTTATCACAATGGTTTCAGAAAGTGACTTTTACAGAGCTGTCAAAGGGCATCAATATGAGGGAATGGCTTAAGCTTCTGTTTCTATCAATTATGTCTGTAAAAATAAACTTTTACTGCTTCATTCTGTGCCACATACAAGCAGTTTTTTTACACCTTTGCAATCAGAGTTGACTCAGATGAGACGGTTCCTGTAGAAGCCGTCTGATCTGGGTCTGCTCTGTTTGGTTATGAGATAATATAGATAAGAATCTGCAGTTTCTGCCACGGCCAAATATTCTCCTGTTCGTATACCAGTATAAAAATTCAGCAAAGTAATATCCATACAGTTATTACTTTTTTACATACATAAATATTTATAAGGTAAAGTATAAGACAGGTTCTACTGTATCAGGTATGTGTGAGATAAATATTTCTCAACCTGTACAAAATATATTTTATCCTCTCCACCGTAAATACACCTTTCTACGCCTCTATCACCTATTGAAACCATTGTGATAAATAGAGCATTTGCTCCTATAGGAGCAAATGCTCTATTTATCACAATGGTTTCAAATTACAAAATTCTAAAATTTTCCTTTTCTCTAGTTAGTGCTCCTTTTCGGTAGATTTATTCCAATTGGTTGGATCTAAAAATAGCCTATGAGGTAATGGGTTATATCTGTTTTACCATTACCATGCATTATCATTATCTTTAGAATAAGGTACAGGATAGGTAGGTATTAGTGCCATGTAGATGGGTCTAATATCATATGCGAACAGTTTGGATCTAGATTACATGTCAAGTAACTCGGTGTCTCATCAGGATCCAAACTGTTTGACACATTGTTTATATTTTCTATAAAGAAATTGAACATACGCCCTCTCTTATGCTTGAAGCAGATGAAAATGTGTCCAGCATATGACAATGCTGGTTCTGAAAGAGTTAGTCCTTTTCCTGCTAAGCATGACCTCACATATACAGACAGCTTGGATCTGGATGAAATGTCAAGCAGATCTGTGTCTACAGCAGGTTGACACTTCAACAATAGCTTCTAAAAAGCTTGGATATTGGTAACTAAGTACTGATAGCAACAGTTTAAGTAGATATATGTTTTAACCCTTACAATGCTGAAATTTCAAATGGTATAGAACTGTTCCAAAATTCAGGTCAAGCATATGGTGAATATAAGGTACCTTTTTTTTAAAAGAAAACTGTAACATGACAAACGGAGCAGGCCCTGATGAGAGGGCTCCTCTCCTCTGGGTCTACACTGTTTGCAAAGGACATTAGTGACTTGTTTCCCAAATTGTAAGGGTTAAAGAAGAATAAGGGTAAAATACCAAGTGTATCCATTTTGTTTCTGAAATGCTGATTTGAGTGCAAATGCTTTCTAAAGTTTCTATGTTGCAAATGCCATGACATTATATTGGAAGATATAACAACACTTTTCTGACACAGTTTTGTAAACTCAAAATTATTATTTTGTCTGTTTTAAGTCGAAACATAAGTTATAATAAAACCTCTTGTCACCAACCACCAGAACAAGATCTACCAAAATTACTTCAAGTATTCGAAGAGATAAAAATAGGCAAATAGTGCAGACTCAGATCAAAAGTCTCATGAATATTATGGTAATGACGATAACTCTGATAGTTTAACCCTTTCTCTGTTGAATATTCATGTAAGAAATAATGATATTAATTAGCTGAATTTTTACAATAGCATATGTACACAGGATTGTTTGGTATCGGTAGAAACTGTAGAATTAGATCTGTAATCATTTCATAAGTAAACAGAGCAGACCCTGATCAGCCATCTGATCTGGAGCTACCCTGTTTGCAAGGCATAAAAAATGTATATATGAAGGAAAGGGTTAAGGTAGATAGTTGCGTAACCCATACCCTCATAGGCTATTTTTAGACTCAACCTCTTTGAATAAATCTACCGAAAAGGCGCATTTACTAGAGAAAAAGAAAATTTTAGAATTGTGTAGTTATGAAACCATTGTGATAAATAGAGCATTTGCTCCTATGGAGCAAATGCTCTATTTATCGCAATGGTTTCAAAAAGTGAATATTACAGAGGCGTAGAAAGGCGTATTTATGGAGGAAAGGGTTAATGCAGAATGAAAGTAATGCAGAAAGTTTCTGTATGAACTGTTTGCATTTCTTTGCTGTTTTGAATCCAGCCATGTTTATTCAGCAAGTGGTACATGTATCTTCAAAGTAGTCCTGGTGATAAATGTTTTATCTGTAATCTTGGAATGGTAATTTTAGTCCATGACGATTGGTCATCAACTGCAATTTTGAAAACTGATTTTTCTTAACCCTTTCCCCCATATAAATGCCTTTTTACGCATTTTCAAACACAGTTAATCAAGATCAGACGGCTCCTATAGGAGCCATCCGTTTAGGGTCAGCTGTTTGCTTTTGACATGATTTAGATCTGATTCTACAGTTTTTGTCAAAGCAAAAACTTCCCTTGAAAAGTTTATATTATAAAATTTGAGCTAGTAAATATTTATTGTCAATATTTTTTACATAATACAGAACAGGAAAAGGGTTAAAAGTGCTGTCGGAGAATCAAACAGTTTGGATTCTGATTAGACACTGAATTTGCTTAATGTCTTACTTGGATCCAAACTGTTTCCATAGGTGATCAGAATTTCTCTGCTAGCATGCAGATAGTTACAGCCCTATAAAACGAAAGTTCCACAAAATGTCACACTCTTGAAAGCTGTCAGCATAACTACTATGTTATCAAGTCTGTTTAAGGTATATTGACAGAATGATGACCCTTTAATCCTTTCCTCAATAAATACACCTGTCTACGCCTTTGCAAACAGAGTAGACCCAGATCAGATGGCTCCTATAGTAGCTGCCTGATCTGGAATGTTTATGTGCTTATGTGCCATTTGAAGAATTAATAAATATTTATGGTATCATTATTTATTATATGAATATTCATGGAGGAATGGGTTAACCCTTTTCCTCATAGGCTATTTTTAGACCCATCCTCTTTGAATAAATCTACCCAAAAGGAGCATTTACTAGAGAAAAGGAAATTGTTAGAATTGTATAGTATTGAAACCATTGTGATAAATAGAGCATTTGCTCCATAGGAGCAAATGCTCTATTTATCACAATGGTTTCAAGAAGTGACTATTACAGAGCACAGGTGCTAGGCGTGTGGCCATTTTACAAATACTGCTTATAAATACCTTCAAAAACAGTTAGACATCATAACTTGACATTATAAAAAAAAAGATTTTATTTTTTTTATGATGTCTATTTGTTTTTGAAGGTATTTATAATCAGTATTTGTGAAATGGCCACACGCCTAGCACCTGTGTTACAGAGGCGTAGAAAGGTGTATTTATGGAGGAAAGGGTTAATGGCACTTAGAAATACACAGATTTCTTCTGTCAGACAAGCACTGAAATCTTACCAGTTATATCTCTTGTATATTAGGTTGGGACATTTTGTAGCATCATCAGTCTAACAGTTGTCAAAGATACACCCAGTAAAGATACACTGTAGAACGTCTCTAAAGCAATGTCTTTATGAATAAACAAATATGACTTTTAAAGCAGGTGGTTGCCTGATGCAGGATGAAAGTAATGTAGAAAGCTCCAGTAGGAGCTTTCTGCATAACTTTCATCCTGCATTAAGCTAGTACCCGCCTTTAAATCCCAGAATTATACATCTGTTGAGTGGTCGCTTATGAGATATGTTACTGTATGTAGTTATTTATGTATATCTAATGAATAATTTATTGTTGATGCTTGGTGAATGTTAAGTTATTGATATTCATAATTTGATCATGGTGTTGTCACTCCTTTTTGATATAGTTTATAAAATATGGATGACGTTGTATGTTTATGGAGATCAACGCAAGACAATGCCTTATTTACGAGTGACCTTGCCCTGCTTACTCTTAGTAGTGGGGAAGACTCACAGAGGCAAGTAGGGCAGATTCTGATATCTCTGTTCATAAAGGAACAGTTTGATCAATGTCTTCACTGTTTACTACTATGTAAATCGAAATGACACCAAACTGCGTTATTCAGCTTTTCAAACTGATGGAAATAAGAGACTTGGTGTCTGAATACTTCCAGTAAGTAGGGTTTATGATATACAGAAAAAAAAACGCTTAATTTAGTATAAATATTAGTATTGGAGACAGGTGGCAGCTTAATGCAAGGTGAAAGTCATACAGAAAGCTCCTCTAGGAGCTTTCTGTATGACTTTCATCCTGCATTAGGCAGCCACCAGCTTAAAAGTATATGAATTCTTTCCTACTAGAAATCCGGTTTAGAGGAGTTTTACTGTATTTTATATCCTCAACAGTTTCATAATTTATCTCATGCTTGGCCTGTGTTTGTTGTTTACTACAAAAATGTTGTCTGTAGATGTTTTGAATATAAATTTTCTTTTCTCATTTCTTTTCATGAACTGCATTAGAGTCATATAGTTCAGATCCATAGTTATTTGTTGTCTAATCTGGATCCAAACTGAGTGCAAATGTAATAATGCATTCAGATTGAGTGTCTGAATACTCACGGTAAATAGGGTATGGAGGCTTACTAATTTGGATTTAAAGAAAATTTAACTCTTTACTCCATAAATACGCTTTTCTATGCCTTTGCAAACAGAGAAGACCCAAATTAGACAGCTTCTATAGGATCTATCTGATCAGGGTCTGCACTGTTTGTTTATGATATAATATAAATATGATTCTGCAGTTTCTGCCATGGCCAAAATCTCCTGTGTCCATGTTCTTTGACAGCAAATTAATCTAATATTCATGACATCATTATATATCTTACATGAATATTCATGAAGGAAAGGTTAAATCTGTTTAGGTGGACTAAGTACATTACACCTGTATTTTGTCATTATTTTTGCCTGTCTATTGGTCGATGTTAAACTACTACCACATGTAGTTATGAAGTACTGCAGTGATCTAATTAGCCTAAGACCAATAGTGCAGACCCAGATAAAACTGCTCCTTCAGGAATCATTTGATCAGGGTCTACACTATTTGCTACTATGTCGATCTAATTTAAAGTGTTCAAAATGGTGCTGAATCGAATTATTCAGCTTTATAAACTAATGGTTAGGTGAGGTATGACCCTGAAGTTATAAAACGTTTAGCTCGAGTCCGAGATCATTCTCAAGCATCTGATTGGTCAGATCCTGAGCAGGCTCAGACTCTGACTAATCGGATACTTGAGAATGATCTCAGACTCAGGCTCAGAAGTTTTGCCATGGTGTCTGAACACCTGGGATACTTATGATAGACTTTGTCATGCAACAGTTCCAATGTTGAATTTTTCAAAGTTGAGTTTTCCATTAACCCTTTAGTCCATAAATATGCCTTTCTATCCCTTTGCAAACAGAGTAGAGCAAGACTAGAATGCTCTTGTAGGAGCTGCGTGGTGCTTGTCTGCTCTGTTTGGTTATGATATAATATAGATCTGATATATCAATTTCTGCAATGGCCAAAGTCTTATGTGTACAATAATCATTACAGAAATTAAACTAACTAATATTCATTACATCATTATTTCTTACATGAATCTACATGGAGTGAATGAATCTTCATGGAGTAGAGGGTTATATGTTTCATGTAGGAGTTCATTCAGAATGACAAGGATTCAGTTCATTCAGAATGACAAGGATTCAGTTTGCTAGAAGTACAGTCCCAGATCAGAGGGTTCCTCTAGTAGGTCACTGATCTGGGGCTTCACTGTTTCCAAATGCCATTTAACTCCATCTGGTGGTATGACTATAACATTCTAGAATTGAAAACTTGAAATAAGGACAATATTTTAAAAAAGATGAATAGTAGCAAATCAAGTCATAGATAAAAGCAAACAGAGCAGACCCTGACCAAACATCTCCTTCAGGAAATGCCTGACCTATGCCTACTATATAAATGTGTTAACCCTTTCATCCATGAATATTCATGTAATGAATAATGGCATCATGATTATTAATTGGATTAATTTGTTAAAACAGCATATGGAGACATGGATTTTTGGTCATGGCAGAAAAACTGTAGAATCATATCTACATTTTATCATGAGCAAACAGAGCAGACCCTGATCAGACGGTTCCTACAGGAGCCGTCTGATCTGGGTCAACTCTGTTTGCAAATGTGTATGTATAGAGTAAAGGGTTAATATGTGGGGTTATGAAATGAAAAGCTAATACTGAATATACTCTATGGTGGACCATTCCACTTTGAAAAAATCATCACTCAAAAGGCAAACGCTGACATTTTGCAATTTTGATATCTGTCTCATTGTGTTTTGTTTACCTGTTTCCAAAGCAGTTTGGATCCAGATATGACACTGAAAACGTATCTTCTCACTATGAAGCAACCGTTTTTATGGATTTAACCCTTTACTCAATTGTTTTTGCAATCACAGTAGACCCAGATGAGATAGTTCCAGTTGTCTGATCATGGTCTGTTCTGTTTGCTTATGAAATTATATAGTTTCTGCTATGACCAAACTATTTCACGTCTTCATGCGCTATTATATAAAAAAAATAATGCAGCAGGATATAGGATGTTTACCTTGGCAGAAATGTTATTTCATAAAAGCTGAACCTAATCAGAGGGCTTCTGCAGAAGCTGTCTCATATTTGTTTACTCTGTCTTTGGAGTAAAGGGTTAATAAATGTTCCTGATGTCATCATTTCAGTAAAGGGTTAAAACAGAAACATGTGTACTGATTGAAGTAGGGTTAAGTAATGTCTAGTACTGTGCAATAGCTGAGGACACATAACTTGTGTATACTAAATTGTCATGTTGGCATGTACAAGCAAGTTTATTAGACCTATAGATAAAAGGAATACATGTATATTGTACAGTAAAACCCCTCTAAACCAGACTTCTAGTAGAGAAGAAATTAGATACTTTTAGGTAGGTGGCTGCTTAATGCAGGGTGAAAGTCATGCAGAAAGCTCCTCTAGGAGCTTTCTGCATGACTGTCACCCTGCATTAAGCTGCCACCTGTCTCCAAGACTGATATTTGTGCTAGATTTAACATCCGGTTTAGAGGGCTTATACTGTATCAGGAAACCCCATCTTACTGGTATTCACTAAAACCGCCTTTCCTCTGGATTTCTAATGAGTATTAGCAATATAGAGTTTGGCTAAGGAATATGATATCAACCCTTTCCCTCATACACACACTATTTATGCCTGTGCAGACAGTAGATACATTTCAGCCATCTGGTCAGGGTCTGTTCTGTTTGCTTATGGAATAATGTGATCTGATTATATAGTGCCTGCCATAGCCATAAATTCCACCATTCATATATTGTTATAAAAATGCATGATATTAATATTCATGATGTCATTATTTCTTACATGAATATTCATGAGGTGGGAGATTGGTATAGATTGCAATAGATTGATATGACTATAATCTACAACAATACATGCACCATTATGAATTATTCCATTGGATACAATGTATACAGCCCATGTGAACCGTCTACAGTGTAGTGATACGTCTCTACATGGGCCATTATGAGCTGTTCCATGGGATAAGGTGTATACAGCTCATGTGACCAGTCTACAGTGTAGTGATACATCTCTACATGGGCCAGTATGAGCTGTTCCATGGGACAAGGTGTATACAGCCCATGTGAACAGTCTACAGTGTAGTGATACATCTCTACATGGGCCAGTATGAGCTGTTCCATGGGACAAGGTGTATACAGCCCATGTGAACAGTCTACAGTGTAGTGATACATCTCTACATGGGCCAGTATGAGCTGTTCCATGGGACAAGGTGTATACAGCCCATGTGAACAGTCTACAGTGTAGTGATACGTCTCTACATGGGCCATTATGAGCTGTTCCATGGGATACAATGTATACAGCCCATGTGAACAGTCTACAGTGTAGTGATACGTCTCTACATGGGCCATTATGAGCTGTTCCATGGGACAAGGTGTATACAGCCCATGTGAACAGTCTACAGTGTAGTGATACGTCTCTACATGGGCCAGTATGAGCTGTTCCATGGGACAAGGTGTATACAGCCCATGTGAACAGTCTACAGTGTAGTGATACATCTCTACATGGGCCATTATGAGCTGTTCCATTGGATACAATGTATACAGCCCATGTGAACAGTCTACAGTTAGTGATACGTCTCTACATGGGCCATTATGAGCTGTTCCATGGGATAAGGTGTATACAGCCCATGTGATCAGTCTACAGTGTAGTGATACATCTCTACATGGGTCATTATGAGCTATTCCATGGGATAAGGTGTATACAGCTCATGTGACCAGTCTACAGTGTAGTGATACATCTCTACATGGGTCATTATGAGCTATTCCATGGGACAAGGTGTATACAGCCCATGTGACCAGTCTACAGTGTAGTCATACAGCTCTACATGGGCCATTATGAGCTATTCCATGGGATAAGGTGTATACAGCCCATATGAACCGCCTACAGTGTAGTGATGCATCTCTACATGGGCCATTATGAGCTATTCCATGGGATAAGGTGTATACAGCTCATATGAACAGTCTACAGTGTTGTCTCCTCTGTACAATCATCACCTAAAAGTACTCTACAGTAGAACCTGTCCTAAGTGGCCATTCATTTATTGAACATAGGAGTCTTAAAAAGTAGGTAGATGCTTAATAGAAGGCAAAACTCTTGCAGAAAGAAGCTTCTTTAGGAGCTTTCTGCATTACTTTTTACCTGCATTAAGCTACCACCTACCTTACAAACCCATGACTAGACCTCTTTTTGATGGCCACTTAAGACAGGTTCTACTGTGACACAGTGCCATTAACACACTTAACCCATTCCCCCATGTTGACGCCCCTTTAAAAGTAATATGTTTTGAAACCTTTGTAATAAATAGAGCATTTACTCCATAGAAGCAAATGCTCTATTTATCACAATGATTTCAAAACTACGAAAATCTAAAATTTTCCTTATCCCTAATAAATGGTCATTTTTGGTAGATTTATTCAAGGAGGATGGGTCTGAAAATAGCCTATGACGGAATGAGTTAATGTCGTAACGAGTTTACTTGCATTGCAAACAGTGTATACCCTCTGAGGAGCCCTCTGATCAGGATCTGCACTGTGTATCATTTAAAGTCATCTAGCAAAATCTGTGCATTCTCACTGAATGAATTCTATTATAAACTAGTGATGGACAAATTCATTTTGAAATTCAAAGAGTGATATGGATGGTACATGTAGCATAATGCAGGATTAAATGTATGTAGAAAACCCCTTCTACGTTATTTCCATCCTGCATTATGTAGACACTTTCTTTTAACCCATTCCCTCATATTGGTGACTTTGTATGACCCTGTAAACATCGCTTTGTGAAACCATTGTGATAAATAGAGCATTTGCTCCTATAAACATCGCTTTGTGAAACAATTGTGATAAATAGAGCATTTGCTCCTATAGGAGCAAATGCTCTATTTATCAAAATGGTTTCAAACTACAAAAATCTAAAAAAATTCCTTTTCTGTAGTTAATGCTCCTTTTCGGTAGATTTATTCAAAAAGGTATCTAAAAATAGCCTTTGAAGTAATGGGTTAAAGGCAGTTGAATTTATTTCTTGATTGTTCACAGTAGAGAGGTTCTACTAACAGCCACACTGAAAAGTTGGTGCCTGACCAGGATCTGCACTATTGGACCTGGATATAAAATATAGCAATATTCTGTTATCTAACCTTACAAAGAGACACTGATCAGACCCTGTATCTATGATGTAGTGGATATTGGCCTTTTCATACAAGGAGGCTAAATTACTGGTGGTTTAGCATTTTTAGAAATGATACTGTGTATTATTTAAATGTGGTTAAATTGAAGAAGAATAAAAGTTGTTAGAAAGAAAAGTAGTTTGTCTGTCAATGATTTTGTTATCATCTTCATTGCATACAATAGAACCTGTCCTAAGAGACCATTCACATTGGACAAAGGTGTCATAAAAACAGGTGGTTGCTTAATGCAGGGCAAAAGTAATACAGAAAACTCCTATAGGAGCTTGCTGCAATACCTTTGGCCTGCATTAGGCTATCATAACCAAAATTAGACACTGATGGCCGCTTAAGACATGTTCTACTGTATATTATATACATGCAATAGATAAATTGTATTAGGGCTGCAGCAAAAGTTATGATGCAATAAATTGTAAAATGCTTCATCCATATTGCAGTAACTGTTGCCGCAATACATTTCAAAACTCTATTATCCAAATTATCATTATTCTTCAAAATATTTTTTAGCAAAACGGTTTTCAATTAAGCAATAAACTCGTTTGTGGTGTGCGGTGGTCTAGTAGTAACGCGCTTGACTATCAGTCCGGAGGTCCGGGGTTCAAATCCCGGTCCCTCCCGGAAATTTCAGAGACGGTTTTCCGTGTCTCCCACCCGTACCTCCTCTCCACCCAGGGGGTGCGCCATGATTGCGCCATGTGTTAGCAGTACTCAATATTGTAGGTCATTGACAAGGGGAGTAAATGTACAGTCGACTGAGCGGTCATTCGGACTGAAAGTAGACTATAACTAGGTACTTTACTTTTTCCAAAGAACACTTTTAGGATCAATGTTGCATCCAAACTTATTGTGTCACCTATACTTAGTGATCATCTGTCCATCCGTCATTCCATCTGTTGGTTACGCTAAACGAAAATTCTAATGAGCGCTTCCTGCATACCCTTCGTCCTGCATTATGCTACCACTTGTCTTGAAGCTCCAGAAATAGGGCTATGGGCTATTTAGTGGCCGTTATATAGAGGGTTTACAGTACTGGTACTGATCACAGGAGTAGTTGGTCTTGGTAGAAACTAGAATGAGATCATAATTCCATAAGCAAATAGACCAGGGATTTGGGAGCCTTTTGATTTGGGTCTACCCTATTTTCAAAAATGTTACAAGCATATCTGTGAGATAAGGTATATAAATCGAAAATAGACATCTTCATAAAGAACGTGACCAACAGCGACTGGTATATAGGCAATTTATCTGAAGTGTTTTACTAGTTCTTTTATCATTTCGGCCCCTTTCGACCAAGTCTTTGAGAAACTATTGACGGAGTATCAAACAGTTTGGATCCCGATCCAGATGATGAGACGCCGAGTTACTCGGCGTCTCATAACTCGGCGTCTCATCAGGATGGAAACTGTTGGCAAATGTCAGTCATGTTGCGAAAAGTGGGATGAAATTAAGTGGGAGATGTTCTAACAGAACACAATGCAACATATATGTATTGGTTTGCAGACCAATACATCATTAATTATAAATACATAAATATTAGTATACCAGTCTAGCATCAATATCATGCATACGCAGATTGGATACCCTGCTGTTGATGGGATGATGTTAAAAAAGAACACGTGCTTCCTCAACAGTATAATAAAAGTATTTAATAAATTTCTTTCTGAATGCCTTTTATGCATTCAAACTGTTTTAGATACGTTTTAATATTTGAAATAAATGCACGGACAACGGCCATGTCTGCAATTTAACCTTTCCCTTTGACGCCTCTGTAAATGTCCCTTTTTGAAACAATTTTGATAAACAGAGCATTTGCTCCTTAGGAGCTTAGTGTTTGTCACAATGGTTCCAATAATACACACTTCTAAATAAATTTACTTTTCTCTTGTAAATGCTCCTTTTCAGTAGATTAATTCAAAGAGTTTGGGTCTAAAAATAGCCTACGAGGGAATGGGTTAAATACTCTTAAAAGTATGCCTTTACTTGATATAGACCCCTCGTCAGACCATATGGCATATAGAGTTGACCCAGACCAGACATCTACTGTAGAAGATCTGGATCTGTTCTGTTCGCTCATAAAATAGCATATATAAAATTCTGAAAGGAGGTGATCCCCCGAGAGCAAAACTTGCAACACAAAAAGAGAAAATTGCAGACTCGGTTTTATTGAGTCTGTTCATGAACAGTAATTGAAAGTGCAACACTGCTCACGCCCCCTACCACCGGCTTAAGTGGTATTCAATTTTCAGAACAAGAAGTACTGAAATTCATGATCTCGAAGGATCAGAAGGTATAACAACACTGAGAATGAAGTACGGGGCGACGTTTTACGGCCGCCACACAAGCACTTAACACCTGCTGTTGTGAAGATTATAATTCAAGATAATGTATACTCATAAGGGAAATGGTTAATGCATAAAGGCGTTTAAAACAAAGTATCCAACTACAAATCTGCTGGTATAGTTCTATTTCTCCCTGTATCGCTTGCAAGAACAATCAAAACTTTAACAATTTCCCGAGTAAGTTACCATTTAACACCGTTGCGAACAAAGCAGACCTTGATCAGACGACTCTTCTAGGAGCCGTCTGATCAAGGTCTGCTCTGTTTGCTTATGGAATTGTATAGATCTGATTCTACAGTTTCGGTAAAATATCCCTATTCAGCCATTGCATAAAAAGCCAATCATTCATATATATACCAGTGTAAACGCTCAGTCAGGAGATATTCATGACGTCATTATTTCTGACTTTAATATTCATATATCTTCACTGTGTACAAGTATTTCGCTGTGCAATCACTGCTGTGGAGTGCATTGGTTGCACAATCAACTTGTAAATAGTGCAGACCCTGATGAGACAGCTCATGCAGGAGCTGGGTCTTCACTATTTACAGGTAGGTATATTGACGTGAATAGCAAGCGAAGGGTTAAAACACAATAAACAAATTCATCAACTTTGTGCAGCAAAAAATGACCGAACACGCTGTCTTGCTCAAGTGATTTATACCTTTACTCTTCATTGATCAATAAATCAAAGTGCCTTGGAGACGGTGCTATATATATATTCCGGTTCGCGACACTTGCGAAATAACATGAAAGACACTCCCGTCATAGATTGCGTCGTCGTCTTCACATAAAGTCTGTGAATTCCTTCGGGCTACTAAAATTAATTTAGTCATAATCTAGGACGCATGCTGAGCATAAATTTTCCAAATCTTGCCACCGTTCTCTAAAATTACTGGAGAAGTTAGGAAGCGACGTGTGCTGTGTTAGCAGCCTTGTTCTAATAACGAAATGAGATGGTATAAACACTAGACTACGTCATGGCAATTAAACCTCACCAAGCTGTGAAAACTTGATGTATGCTTAACACTTTTCCTGTTCTATGTTTATTCCAAATTTCAATACCTAAGTACTGAATATTCATGGACAAATAGTTACAATAAAATATGGAAGGTGGAACTGTGTAGCCATTTTAGAATGTAAAGAAACATGTCTATCGAATTTCATTAGCAAACAGAGCAGACTCTGATCAGACGGCTGCTATAGCAGCCGTCTGATCTGGGTCTACTCTGTTTGCAAATGCACGAAAACACGTTTATATGAGGGCAAGGGTTAACTCTTTCGGTGCCAAATATTGTCGTCTGCAAAATGTGTCGTCCGCTACTATTTACGTTTGTTTTAATTATCTTCCATTTTCTTTCCAACATATATCGACGGTAACAAACAGATCGGGGTTACAGTAGAACCTGTCCTAGGCGGCCATTTATTTATTGAACATAGTCTTTAAACGCAGGTGGTTGCTCAATACAGGATGAAAGTCATGCAAAAAAACTCTTCTTTGTACCCAGCATTCAGCAGTCGCCGACCGAAAAGTTCTCAATTCCTCTTTGCTAAAACATTCCGATTTACGAGGTTTAATGTAAATCCATTTGTCTTCTTGGCTGAGATATGTTAGTACTGACAGAGAATACGCCGGCTTCTCATTAGGAAAGATATATTTATATTTAACCCTTTCTTTTTGAAAACCCTTTACCCGTATACCTACTAAATAATCATGGGCAACATATAGTTACAATGAAATATGGAAGGTATAACATTGTAGCCATTTTAGAATATAAGGAACGGATCTATCAAAATTCCACTAGCAAATAGAGCAGACCCTGATCAGATATTTCCTATGGGAGCCACCTGATCTGGGTCTACTCAGTTTGCAGATGCGTGAAAAGACGTTTATATGAAGGAAAGGGTTAAGAAATAAAGGGATACCGACCGATTAGGATACTTATTTGAGTGTTATTAGCGAGGTTTTACTGTATAAACTTAACCCAATCCCTCATAGGCTATTTTTAGACCCAACCTCTTTGAATAAATCTACCGAAAAGGAGCATTTACTAGAGGAAAGGAAAATGTTATAATTGTGTAGTATTGAAATCATTGTGATAAATAGAGCATTTGCTCCTATGGAGCAAATGCTCTATTTATCACAATGGTTTCAAGAAGTGACTTTTACAGAGGCATAGAAAGGCGTATTTATGAAGGAAAGGGTTAAACATCAAAACGAGTCATTATGGTCTAATACAAATGTTTTAACGTAGATCTTTCGAGTGCAATATCTACAGTCATTAACACTTTAATTCGTGAAAATTCATGTAAGAAATAATTCAATGCATGCATGAATATTAATGGTAGTTTACAAAGGCGTATGAACAAGACACACATCGACCATTGCAGAAACTTTAGAATCAGATCTATATAATTCCATAAGCATATAGAGCAGATGATGTTTACATTACGTTTATAAGAATTATCAAATTAAAATATTGCTTCTGATATTGTCCGTCGATTTTACGTTCTTTTCTCCAAGAGATTGGCAAACAGGAGGATTCCTGGTATCTCATCTAGATCACAACTTTGCAACATAATTATATACATTGCAGTTGCAGCTTAGCCCTCGATATTCTACATTGCTTACAAATATGACATAACGGCCAAAGCAGTGTACCAGCACATAAAGCAGTGTACCAGCACACAGAGCAGTGTACGAGTACCAGCACACACATCAGTGTACCAGCACATATAGCACTGTACCAATACACAGAGCAGTGTACCAGCACATAGAGCAGTGTACCAGCACACAGAGCTGTGTAACCCAACACAAGAGTAGTGTACCAACACACAGAGCAATGTACCAACGCACAGAACAGTGTAACACCGAACAGAGCAATGTAATACCACACAGAACAAGGTAACACCACAAAGAGCATTGTAACACCACAAGGAGTAGTGTAACACCACAAAGAGCAGTGTAACATTACACTGATCAGTGCAACATCACAAAGAGAAGTGTAACACTATGCAAAACAGTGTAACAAAACGCAGAGCAGTGTAACACAACATAGCAGTATAACGCAATATAGAACAGTGTAACACAATACAGAGCAATGTAACACAACACATATCATTGTAACACCATACAGGACAGTGTAACATCATACAGGGCAGTGTTACACAATTCAGAGCAGTGTAGCACCATTCAGAGCAATGTAACACAACACAGGACAATGTACACCTTACACAGCAGTGTAGCTCCTCATGGAACAGTTTGATTGGTTCTACACCATTTGCCTAAATTTGTCTGTCCGAGTTAATTAGCGCATGTACTGTTCAACTTATGCATGTACTGTTCAACTACTTATCCATGTATTGTTTAACTACTTATGCATGTACTGTTCAACTATTTATGCATGTACTGTTCAACTTATGCACGAGATTGTAACGATTACTATCCTATGTGGTATCGAGATCTGAGCCAGGTGTTGATTTTGTTGTAATAATTTCATACAAAAACGACGTTTTACAGTTATAGGTTTGAGCCTATTTTCAACCAAAGCGTAGGCAGGGGACACTACCTCATCGTCGAAACAATTGTTCTTGGCAATATTGACTATGTTAGGTCTAAACTTCACCTACACGTTGATGGCTTGATCTATCAAATTACCACTTCTAACTGATTACAGTAGATAAGCGCATTCTATGTAATACATATGGCGTACGGTAATCACTCTAGCCAACTTAACCTTTTCCTTCATACGCCTTTTCACGACTTTGAAAACAGAGTAGACACAGATCAGATGACTCCTGTATAACTCTACAGTTTCTACCAATACCAACTAATCCTGTGTGCATATGCAATAATAAAACTCTCATAATGTCATTATTTCTTACATGGATATTCATAAGAAAAAGGGTTAACTCACTATCTGATTGAGACACATTCAAACGCATTTTCAAACAAGGCATACCTAGATCAGATAACTACTACAGGAGCTGTTTGTTTATTACATACATGTACTATAAATATGATTCTGTAGTTTCTGTCCTGTCCAACATGTCCTGTGTTCATGTAACTTTATAAGAGTTAACCCTTCGCTTGCTGAATTTTAAAATACATTTCTCCTTCTTTACCCATGTCCTGTTGTATAATTACATATATCTTCACTGTGTACAAGTATATCGCTGTGCAATCACTGCTGTGGAGTGCAATGGTTGCACAATCAACTTGTAAATAGTGCATACCCTGATGAGACAGCTCTTGCAGGAGCTGTCTCATCTGGGTCTTCACTATTTACAGGTAGGTATATTGACGCGAGTAGCAAGCGAAGGGTTAAACCAATTAATATGCATGGTGGCATTATTTCTTACATGAATATTCATCATCTAAGGGCTAATAACAATGGATGCCAGTACAGTATGGCCTCTAAAACAGCCGCCCATTATGTCTTACTGGTGATAGTTTTACCTGATGAATATTCATGTTAGAAGTAATGGCATCATACATGTTAATTAACATGTTTTTAATGGTATAAACAAGGAATTTTAACCATGCCAGAAACTATAGAATATGATCCATGTCACAGGTGTCCTTCGCATGCTATGTTTCAACAACAACAACAACAACTCCATCACAAATACATTATTTTTAATCACATGTCATAAGTAGCTAAAACATACCAAAATATAGTTTTCTGACCCCCCCCCCCACCCACCCACCCACCACCCCAAAAAAAGATTTTTTTTCGCGAACACCGCTGCCAACAGAACATCTCTATCAAGGAAAGGGTGAGAAAGGCCACAGCTTAATTTAGAATTAAAGCAATGTAAAAAGCTCTGAAAGGCGTTTTGTAAATTACTCTTGTTCTGAACTAATCTGACACGTTTTTGTTGTTGTTGAAAAGTCCAATTTATCCACCATGTGATCGCTTGAGACAGATCGAAATAAAACAACAACACCAAAACACACTGATGAAACAATCTAAATGAATAAAACCCCATGAATGTTTAAGTGAAGTCAAATAAAGTAATGTCTAAGCCTGTTTCATTTAGTTTGAATGCGGAATAATTTGAACTTCAACGCAAAATGAAGACAATTAAAAAATGCATTTGTTTTTGTTCGTTATCAAAAATGACATTCAGATTTTAATATAATTATTATTAATACATGTAATAACATCAGTAACTCACATTAATCCAAATACATCATAAGATTGAAAATAAGTGTTGTTTTGTGGACTGTAGCTTTGGGGAAATGCGGCCTCCGTACTGTTTCTGAGGTAATTTATACAGAAACCCCGAAGGTGTTTCGAAAAGAGCAGTCGCACTCATTCTTGTAGACGAACATTTATGAGGATACTGACGAATCTAAGACTTGTGAGCGTATTGGTATACAGTGATTTATACATTCCCATATTTACTTAATACATTATCCCCTAAACCGGAACTCTAGAAGAGAAGACGTTAGATACGTTTAGGCAGGTGGTTGCTTTATGCATTGTGAACGTCATGCAAAAAGGTCATTGAGGAGCTTTCTCTCTGACGTTCATCTTGCATTAATCTGCCACCTGTCTCCAATACCGATATTTATACTAAATTTAACGCCCGGTTGAGAGGGAGTTTACTTTTCCGTGAGGTGAAGGGTAAATCTACTGTGTGTACGTAAAGCTGTAATTCAGGCACATGCAGATTGCAGAATATAACGATTGTTCACACAGAACAATTCAATTTACGTTGTTAATGTGACCAGGAAAAAAGAATTGCTGTTTGTTTCACGAAAAGGTAGTAGCGTTTCTCTGACATTTAAGCAGGTAATATAGCGGCTAGTTAACCATTTCAACCATGAATATTCATGTGAGAAATAACGACGTTATGAATATTAAGTAGACAAATTAGTTATAATAGAACATGGACACAGGAAATGTTGGCCACCACAGAAACTGTAGAATCATGTTTGTATTATATCATAAGCAAACAGAGCAGACCCTGATCAGACAGCTCCTATAGGAGCTGTCTGATCTGGGTCTACTCTGTTTGCAAAAGCATAGAAATGCGTATTTATGGAGTAAATGGATGGATAAGGAGATATCATTATAAGTTGTTGTCATTAGCCTCTCGGTCTACTGCAACAACTCAAACACCATCTCGGGACACCATCTCATATAGCACCCTATATACCTCTGCACAACAGCTCACATATTACCCCCACATCTAAATAACATCTCAGCTATCACTCCTACACCTCGGGACAACAGCTCAAATATCATGCTCTACACCTCGGGATAACAACTCAATATCATAGTCTACACCCAGCACAATAACTCAATTCATACTCTACATATCGGGACAACAACTCAAATATCATATTTTACACCTCGGGACAACAGCTGAAAACCATACTCCACATTTTAGGATAACACCTCAAATATCATACCTACCACCCCGGGACAATAACTCATAATCATACTCTACACCTCGGAACAACAACTCAAATATCATACTCTACTCCTTGGAAAAACATCAAATATCATATTCTACTCGGAACAACAACATCAAATATCATACTCTACTCCTCGGAACAACAACATCAAATATCATACTCTATACCCAGGGACAACAACTCAAAAGCATACTCTACACCTCGGGATAACAACTCAAATACCAAATATCATACTCTTCTCCTCGGAACAACAACTCACATATCATATTCTACTCCTCGGGACAACAAATCAAATATCATACTCCTAACTTCGAGATCTAACACACCAAATATCTACCCTACACCTCGGAACATCAACTCAGATGTCATACTCTGGGTCCATGCTTATAAAACTTTAAGTTGAGTCTGAGTTCGTTCTCAAGTTTTTAATTGGTCAGATTTGAGCCTTTGGCTCAAATCTGACCAATCAAAAGCTTGAGAACTCAAATCTGACCAATCAAAAGCTTGAGAATGAACTCAGACTCAACTGAAAAGCTTTATAAGCATGGATCCAGATGATATCTCAGTTGTAAAAGATATACCCACTATTTTAAGTAAATGGGAAAATGACATCAGTTCAATTTTTACAGTACCTATTCTAGATTCAAACATTAATAACAATACCTCAGTACATGCCAGAGATATTGATACATTTGTTAATGAAAATATAACTATATTTGAAGTTCAAAAAGCAGTGCTACATGCCAAGAAAGGTAAAACTTGTTTAGTTGACAAAATTCCTGTTGAGATTTTGTGCAATGAGCAGAGTAGCAATTTTTTACACGCACGTTTTAGACTGGCGGAAGCCAGTCTTTTAGTACCGCAAACCGGATTCAGCTATCGTACCAGTGCCACGTCCGATTTTAACATTTTTGTATAATTACTTGCTTTTTATTTCAGGTATAAAGTCTCTGTTAATCAGTTTATCTCAAATCTGATTTGAAGTAATAATCGTTTTCTTAAAAGCACTTTGTAATATGGCTCGTTTGACCGTTTTTCTAAATTCAATTTTTTTTATTTGCTTTCTGATTTAAATAGCTCTTAATTAATCAAGCATTTGTATTCGCAAATGTACGGCCGTGTGTTTGTTTGTTAGATTAACTGAGTCTATATACTCTTTTTAGTTTATATATAGATATAGTGCAATAGTATTGTGATATATTTATAGTCTCTTGTAATTAAAATATGAATGAAATGGTTTCTTTATAGCTACATGTCTGTCTTTGTATGAGTGTAACCATGGAGAGACTCTAATAAAGAGTATTATATACCGTGCGTCTTGGGACAACAACTCAATTATCACATTACACCTCGTGACAACAGCTCAGATATCACTACACCTCGTGACGTGTCAATTATCACATTTCACACCTTGGGACAACAACTCAAATTATTTTCCGATGGTCTTATCGGTAAATGAGTTCTTACAGATCCAATTCCAATTCCAATTTTATTTTAAATAATACAAAGTCTCGCTTTTATGCAAGAAGCATTTACATCTATTATACAGTATACAGTAAATAGTCACATGGTCACAATGAGGGAAAACGGCTATTTTCATGTCCCATGTATGGAAGTAGCATATCCAGAAACATATTCATGCATATATCTGGCATATCCTACCCAAGAAAGAGAAAAGAAAAATAATATTGTCTATGTATACCCACTTGTTTTCATCTCCTCCGAAATGAAACGAGGGGATAAAAAGAGGGTACCAACTCTCAAGGGGTTGCATTACACACTGAAGAGATGGCTATTATTTATACATTACCAAAAAGGGGAAATCACCCCTGTCGATCCTTTCCTGGTACCCAGCTTATATCAACACTACGATCCTGTGCATAATAAAAGTAGGGTACCAGAACAGTGCACGGTATACAAGTAAACATACTGGACACAGAATTTATCCGACATAATAAATTATGTCGAAATAACGAGTTAACGAGATGTGTTCATAATGTAGTTATATCTCGCTAATGAGATCACTTATTTGCGGTAGACATAGAACAGGGAAAGGGTTAAATTATGGCTGATAGTTGGTTGATAAACCAAGTATACTATACGAATATAATATATAAACAGTGTATACGAAGTCAGAACTGCCTGAGTTGTTTAATTTAAAATGATATACTTATGACAGGCATTACCACCATAGCAAAATAAATAAATAAATAATGAAACGATGTCTAAACAACACTTTAGTTCCACGAAAATATTCTCTTCCTCCAAATTGTTTTCAGGTGTTTGCTATTAACAATATATGATTAAGGCTATGAATGTATGTACATTTTATGCCTCAAAAATATTCTGTATTCTGTATTCTATAACAAATATGATATATGATGTTTTACCCTTTACTCCATGAATATTCATTTAAGAAATAATGACATGAATTTAATTCATTGTTATAATAGCACATGGACACAGGAAGTTTTGGCCATGGCAGAAACTGTATAATCATATCTATACTATACCATTAGCAAACAGAACAGACCTTGATCAGACGCCTCCTATAGGAGCCGTTTGATCTTGGTCTACTCTGTTTGCAAAGGCGTAGAATGCGTATTTATGTAGTAAAGGGTTAAATTAGGTGACAAGATAGTGCAGGACAGAACGTACTGTAGGGAGGTTTCTACATAAAGTTTGCTCTGCATTAAGCAGCCACCCGGTTTAACCCATTCCCTCATATTGACGACATTTGACGACTCTGTAAAAGTCATTTTGTGAAACCATTGTTATAAATAGAGCATTTGCTCCTATAGGAGCAAATGCTCTATTTATCACAATGGTTTCAAACTACAAATCTCTAAACGTTTCCTTTCCTCTAGTTAATGCTCCTTGTCGGTAGATTTATTCAAAGAGGTTGTATCTAAAAATAGCCTATGAGGTTATGGGCTAATTGGCTCCTATGTTAATAATTTGAGCAATCAAAGTAATGACATTACGGTTAGAAGGTGGTATACAACTATTGCTCAATATGTTTTGTGTGACAAGTATTTTTTTCTAGTAACGCGCTCGTTAAATGTACTTTGCATGAATACATGTACCTACTTATGTATGCATTTAGTAAAATGAATAGTTAAAATCATTGGGGGTTTGTGGGTCTTATGACACAATGTCAACCATTATTAAAATCACCGTATTCCTCTTAAAATGTTTGTACAGTAAAACCTCTCTATAACGGCCACTAAATTATATTAATTAGATCTAGTTGGTATTTAGGGCCGGTGAATGCTTAAAGCAAGGTGAAGGTAAAACAGAACGCTCCTATAGGAGCGTTCTGTTTTACCTTCACCTTGCTTTAAGCAGCCACCTGCAGTTAACCCAAAATACTTGATGTGATTTAGTGGCTGTTATAGAGAGG
Organism: Azorinus chamasolen; assembly: GCA_963576725.1. Classification (NCBI taxonomy): domain Eukaryota; kingdom Metazoa; phylum Mollusca; class Bivalvia; order Cardiida; family Solecurtidae; genus Azorinus; species Azorinus chamasolen. The sequence continues at coordinate 9,077,897 of OY755243.1, read as the reverse complement.
TTTTACTGTATATGCCAAAGCAAACCGCACCCCTATCCCCTACTAAAATATACAAATGCTCACAGTTTTGTCTAGGATTGCCATTACTTAACACTTTCTTTCATATAAACGATTTTTCATGCATGTGCATACAGAGTAGACCCATATCAGACGGCTCCTATCAGGGTCTGCTCTGTTTGCTAATGGGAATTATAAGATCTGTTGTTTTTTTTAACTTTTAAAATGGCTGCCATGTTCCACCTTCCATATTTCATTATAAATATTTTGTCCATGAATACGCTCGTATTCAGTAAGTATTGAACTTTGGAATAAACCTAGAGCAGGGGAAAGCTTCTATACAATGGACCGACTTGACAATGGTAGCGCTTCTGCAAATAAATTCAAGATATACAGTCGTTTAGATACAGTAAAACCTACCATAAGCGACTACCAAAAAAGAGGTGTAATTATGCATCTGTTGGTAGCTTAATGCAGGTCAATGGTGATATAGAAAGCTCCTGCAGGAGCTGTCCGATCTGGGGGAACTCTGTTTGCAAATGAGTGCAAAGTATTTTATATTAAATGAAAGGCTTGAGTAACGTCATACGTACCACAGGGGTCTGGACCGCTTCATATGGGTCTATATGTACTATATAATAACGTTATTATATAGTACATATAGACCCCCATGAAGTGGTCTAGACCCCTGTGATACGTACAATGCATTATAATTATACGCTCCCTATTCATTAGTCGTCAATTTTGAGTCGGCTATGCCAATATGAGTACATTCGTCACTATTCATAAGTTCTGTACTATGTTTGGCAAAGTCGGTCATGTCAATGGTTGCATCATTGTCTTATTGCATCACGCTTGACTCATTAACCCCTAGTGACGCATTTTTGCGCATCTATAAAAGTCACTTTATGAAACCATTGTGATAAATAGAGCATTTGCTCCTATAGGAGCAAATGCTCTATTTATCACAATGGTTTCAAAATTTTCCTTTCCTCTACTTTATGCTCCTTTTCGGTAGATACATTATAAGAGGTGGGTCTAAAAATAGCCTAAGAGAGAATGAGTTAATATGCGAATGGTGAAACCATGGTAACCCTTACTAACAGGTAGGTTTCAGAGTGAGACGTCAAGTAACTCGGCATCTCAACAGAATCCAAACCGTGACATCTTTATCATGATTATGAAAGAAAGTGAAGAACATTCCACTTTAACCATGGAAGCAGGTGGAATATTTGCAGACAACAATTACTTAGACCGTTAAGAATTGGACGCGTGTTCTTCAACAAAATGACGTCCAGGCAAAAGTCGGACACATGTGCGACCTATGTCAACCGCGAAAAACTGATCGATCACCCTATAAATGCCCCACACATTGAAAATAGAATCTTATCAATTATTCTCCATGAATTATATAGAAATCTGGTATAGGTTTCAGCTCAAAGTATGAAAGGAGTTCTATCGCAATCTTACAGTGTGAGTATCGATCTAGGAGTAGACGCCCAGCGTGCGCAGTTGTCTTATATTGTTCAGCAAGATTACTGCACGAATCACTTCCAAGCTAACAGTGACGATGTGGTTCGGACGATCAAAGTATTGGCAGCGTGATGCCTCCTCCACGCTCCGGGAGTCAGGTGTATCGGCTTAATTAATAGCGCCACACAAGGATACTTTCATGCCTTATGCCTCTATTTAGACGTAGTTTCAAAGGTGCTTCAACTGAACATCCAAACCCGTCAATATATATACCGGAATAGACGGAATAACTTTGTTGATTTAATGTCGAGAAGAAAATGGGTGGAAAGTTAGGAAAATCGTCCACGACTCTGGATCAGAAATCACTGGAGCGGCTTCAAGCCGTTGTGCAGGGGGAACTCTCGGCCGATGAGATACAGACTTGGTACAAAACCTACAAACAGAGCAGGCACGGTGGCCACAGAGAATTGACGAAGGACGAGTTCAAGGAGGTGTATAATGGAGTGTTTCACGGTGATGCTACGGACTTTGCGGAACACGTGTTTCGAACCTTCGACCTAAATAACGACGGTCAAGTGGACTTTAACGAGTTTTTATTGGGACTCTGTATGTCAAGCAGCTCAGATGCGGAGACTAAAATCACATGGGCCTTTAAAGTGTACGATATTGACGGGGATGGCACAATAACGTGGAAGGAGATGAAAAACATCATACAGGTACGTCTACATGGTTGTCATCTTAGCACTTTAACCTTTAGCTCAGGAGTCCAGATAAGATGCGTAAATTTAAACGTTTCAAAGAATAATTTCTTTATTTCTCCATCATACCCTATACTGGGACCACTCGTTTATCTGTAGCCCTGCTTTAGCCTGCTGACCAAATTATATTAACCCATTACCTCATAGGCTATTTTTAGATACAACCTCTTTGAATAAATCTACCGAAAAGGAACAATAACTAGAGAAAATGATTTTTTAGAATTATATAGTTTGAAACCATTGTGATAAATAGAGCATTTGCTCCCATAGGAGCAAATGCTCTATTTATCACAATGGTTTCACAAAGTGAATCTTTCAGAGTCGTCAAAAGTCGTCAATATGAGGGAAAGGGTTAACCCACTTTAGCATATTGACGCCCTTAGACGCTTCTGTAAAAGTTACTTTGTGGAATCATTGTGATAAATAGAGCATTTGTTCCTGTTGAGCAAATACTCTATTTATCACAATGGTTTCAAAACTGCACAATTCTGAAAAAATCCTTTTCTCTAGTAAATGCTCCTTTTTGGTAGATATAATAATAGAGGTTGGATCTAAAAAAATATAGCCTATGCGGGAATAGGTTAAATTCAAAAATCTTTCAAACTTCAAGCTTTATGCAGTTTGTCTATCAGAATGCTACCAGTGTGTCAAACAGTACGGATCCTGATTAGACTCCGAGTTAGTCGGTGTCTTATCTGGATCCAAACTGTTTGTAAAGATTATCATAGGTCTGCTGGCAGCAGGCTGAAAGTTAAGTACATTTCTGTTTGCAAAACATATCGTGTTCAATGATCTTTAAATAGATTTGTTTCTATGAATAACTAGGCGCCGTACCTGGATCCAATCAATTTTTTAAAACTTTGCAATCTTTGTCGTCTGCTGCAATTTTCATTTTTTACATTTCTTCATTTTTGTTTGGTACAACATAATCACCGTAACAAACATTTTGGATCCAGATTAACTCTCATCTGGATCCAAATTGTTTGAATAGGTAATCACAGATGCAACATTGGCAGCGAAAGAATTAAACGATGAACTAATTCGTTCAGAGCATTCTTAATCCTTTGTCTCTGTTTGCTTATGGAATTTTATAGATCAGGGTCCATGCTTATAAAGCTTTTAGTTGAGTCTGAGTTTTATTCTCAAGCTTTTGATTGGTCAGATTTGAGTTCTCAAGCTTTTGATTGGTCAGATTTGAGCCAAAGGCTCAAATCTGACCAATCAAAAACTTGAGAACGATCTCAGACTCAACTAAAAGTTTTATAAGCATGCACCCAGGTTATACATTTTAAATAGCCAAAAACCTCCCATGAAAATTAGTCATTCTAATAAATAGTTATATATGTTATTTATAAAGTCACGAATTCCTGTATAAATAGGGTTAAGATATCCGTGCACCGTGGTCAATGGCCGTTGTGACAGTTTGATCTGCAGAAGACATTTTATAGAATCAATAACTGTTTTTGCCGTATGTAAATTGGTGTTTTTATCACGCGTAGAATAATAAAGAACACCGCTCTCTTTTAGTTGTTAATTCTTTACTCCATAAATATCCATGTCAGATACAATGGCTGTATATGTAAAAAAAACCCTGATTTTTTATAATGGAATTTTTAATGTTTATTATGGTATCATGTGCAATGAAATGATAACCGTGTCAAAAACGGTTGAAATAGATTTACAGTATAGCCTACAGACGTCGTCTGATCTGGGTCTTTTCTGTTTACAAAATTGGCAATAAGACATATTTCCGTGCTGAAGGTATGTAAGGCGAAATTGTTAAACAAGGAACATGTGTCACGTAAATTTAAAATTCAAATTTCAGGAGAACCCAGAGTAAACCCTCTCTATAACGGCCATTAAATTACATAAGGTATTTTATATTAAAGACAGGTGGCTGCTTAAAGCAGGATGAAACTAAAACAGAACGCTCCTAAATCATATTTATATTATATCATAAGCAAACAGAGCAGACCCTGATCAGACGGCTCCTATAGGAGCCGTCTGATCTGGGCATGTTCTATTTGCGAAGACATAGAAAGGTGTATTTATGGAAAGGAAAGAAACTGAAATACCTCCCTTGTGGCAAGATGAATAATTGGTAATCAGGGTGTTAATAGTAGAACCATGCATACTCATATTGTCAAACTGGGTCGCCTAGTAACGAAAAAGTGTTTGCGTAGCGAAAAATATTCCTTTTTAGGAATATACTTATCCACATCGATACTAAACCCAATTGCAGGTGACGAAACAATCATCCAGTCTAGTCAGTTTAATTATGTACGTATGGATTCCTTAAATAACAGGAACTGTTTTCCCAGACATGATCTGTGAATTATGTTCATCATGAACGCGACTTAGAAAATTGTGTTTATGAGAGAAAAAAATTGTTAAATTCAGTTACATCCTCACTTTAACTCTTTCCTTGTTCAATATTCATGAAAGAAAACATGACATAATGAATATGTATTAGCTTAATTTTAAATGTGTTGTGTGCACCTAGTATATTTAAGTATTGGTAGAAACTGAAGAGTCAGGTCTATTAATATTTCATAAGCAAACGGAGCCTACCCTGATCAGACAGCTCTTACAGGAACCGTCTGATCTGGGTCCATGCTTATAAAACGTTTAGTTGAGTCTGAGTTCGTTCTCAAGTTTTTGATTGGTCAGATTTGAGCCTCTGGCTCAAATCTGACCAATCAAAAGTTTGAGAACTCAAATCTGACCAATCAAAAGCTTGAGAACGAAACTCAGACTCAACTAAAAGCTTTATAAGCATGGACCCTGGGTTGTCTTTGTTTGCCAAGGCGTGACAAAGCGTTTATATGAGGGAAAGGATTAACTCTTTTGGTGCCAGATAAGTTTCCTCTGCAAACAATTTCACAAAAGTTTTACAAAGGATTTTCACTTGATTTCCTCTATAACGTAAGTGTAGGGTCAAACAGTTTGGATCCTGATTATACACAGAATTGTTCGGCGTCTGAACTGCATCCAAACTGTTGTCAAAGGTATTTACAGATTCGCCCATCACAGTTAACCTATTCCCTCATAGGCTATTTTAGATCCAACTTCTTTGAATAAATCTACCGAAAAGGAGCATTAACTAGAGAAAAGGAACGTTTTAGAGTTTTGTAGTTTCAAACAATTGTGATAAATAGAGCATTTGCTCCTATAGAGCATTTGCTCCTCTCTATAACGGCCACTTAATTGTGTTAATTAGTTGGTATGTAGGGTACGTGGCTGCTTAAAGCAAGGTGACTCCTATAGGAGCGTTCTGTTTTACTTTCACCTTGCTTTAAGCAACCACCTGCCTTTAACACAAATATTTGATGTAATTTAGTGGACATTATAGAGAGGTTTTACTGTATTCAACAGGGTTGTTCCAGACCATATGAGAATCCTAGTAACTAGATCTTCACCGCTTATTCCTTACCTCATTGTGAAAAAAATAATGTCTGCTAAAATACAAAACTTATGCAAATTTAACTACCGATTCGATGAAGCTTTTGAAAAACTATTGACCTAGTGTCAAACAGCTTGAATGTTGATTTGACACCAAGTAAAGGTAGGTTCCCATTGCCGATCAAGTCAACTCGATCATCCCGATCACCCAAAATTCCCCGACCAAGCTCGACCGAGTACACGAGTTCTTCTAGACCTCTACTCGATCATACACGACCCCTTGCGATCATTCACGACTCCTCCACGACGTCAACTCAACAACAACTCCGATCTCTGCTTGATCAGCTCGACCCAGATATGAACCCTACACGATCTCTTCCCGACCAACTGGACCTCTGCTCGATCTCTACCCGACCAGCTCGTCATGGTCGTACTTGGGTCGATCGGGTATTACTCGAGTAGAGATCGAGACGATGGGGTACAGATCGGGTAAATGACTTTATCCCGACCACACTAGATCTCGGTTGCAACCGTTCGCCTTTACTGAACTCACTACAGGATTGTCTCCCGATCAACTCGATCCTCTACTCGATCAATACCCGAGCGCGTACCGAGCGCTTCTCGAGTGCGTGGCTACGCGATCTCTACCTGAATTGTTTATACATGTCTAGAAAAATCAGGTAGGGAGTCCGAGCGATGCCTGCCAAGATAGACCTCCCCGATCACTCCCGATCATTCCTGCCGAGCGAGCCAGACCAGTACCCTATCATTTGATCGGGTTTTATCTGACCGGCAGTGGGAAGCTAGCTTTACTCGGCGTATCTTCTGGATCCAAGCTGTTTGCAAATGCGAGTCAGGTCGCAGATAGCTTGAGAATAGTTCCTCACACAAATTATCATTTGTTGAAAAGAAACAATTCGATCAGCGCGCGAGTGTTGGAGAATGCTTTAAATGTCACAGGTGACAAGGTCTCTCTGAAAAGCAAGAACCGTGTACTCTGTTAAATATTAATATTAATTGTCCTTGTCACATGCTTCAGTGTTTTTCACATGGCAGTTATTAATCCCTAAAAATAGTGTCTGCTTCAGTTTGGATCTGGTGCAACTTTGAACATTTCTGATTCGATCAAATTTTTGAGAAACTATTGACCACGTGACGAACAACACGGATCCTGTGAGAGGCCGGAATTATTCGGCGTCTCATCCGGAGCCAAGTTATTTGCAAATGCGGTCGTGGATAACGGATAACCGTTTCCCCGTTCTATTTTTATTTTAAATTGCATTACCTACTGAATATTCATGAACATAATAGTTATAATGAAATACGGAAGGTTGACAATTGTAGCCATTTTAGAAAGTAAAGAAACTGATCTGTCATATTCCATTAGCAAACAGAGCAGACCCTGATCAGACGGCTCCTATAGGAGCCGTCTGATCTGGGTCTTCTCTGTTTGCAAATCGTGAAAACGCGTTTATATGAAGGAAAGGGTTAAAATGTTATTGATATCTCTGACGTGCAAATTGCATTTGCATGGCCGCTGTGTAACATTAGTATTCGGCCATCCAATGTCCCCTCTTAAAACAATTTTCAAAAGTCAATAATTCAATCTGTCACCCTTTTGATATTTGTGAATTAGACATAGAGTATAACCCCATCTAAACTGGAATTATCAAGAACACTCTAGGTCTCTTTAGGCATGTGAATGCTTACTGCTCTGTTTGCTTTGGAAATTATATAGATCTGATTCTACTGTTTCTGCCAAAGTATTATAAGATATGATCACATAGTACACATACCATTATAAACATTCAGTTAATATACTCAATCTGTCATTATTTCTTACAAGGATATCATGAATATCTTGAGGTAAAAGGTTAACCCTTTCCTTAAAAAAGACCCTTTACGCATTTGCAAACAGAGTAGACCCAGATCAGACGGATCCTATAGGAGCCGTCTGAACAGGGTCTGCTCTATGTGGTTATGGTTTAATATAGATCTTATTCTACAGTTTCTGCATGAGCCATATTCTAATGAAAGTCTCAGCTATTGTGATCATCCGTTCGCGGGCGTCACATCGTCTCATCTTGATCCAAGCTACAGTAAACCCCCTCTAAAATGGAATTCTAGTAGAGAAACATTTATGCAGTTTTTGGGAAGGTGGTTACTTAACCCTTCGCTTGCTGAATTTTAAAATACATTTCTCCTTCTTTACCCATGCCCTGTTGTATAATTACATATATCTTCACTGTGTATAAGTATTTCGCTGTGCAATCACTGCTGTGGAGTGCACTGGTTGCACAATCAACTTGTAAATAGTGCAGACCCTGATGAGACAGCTCCTGCAGGAGCTGTCTCATCTGGGTCTTCACTATTTACAGGTACGTATATTGACGTGAATAGCAAGCGAAGGGTTAATGCAGTATGAAAGTCACGCAGTACGCTCCTAGAGAAGTTTTCTGCGTAACACCCACACTGCATTAAGCTGATACCTGTCTCCAAGACCCATGCTGATACTAAATTGAACGTCCGGTTTAGAGGTAAACTGTATTAACTGTATGTGATATTCACTTAGTGGGTTCTCAAAGTACATTGACCTTTAATATAAAACTATTTTGTTTACTGCCGGCTCTAGTTAGAATAATTTCGGAAATAATAAGAATAGATGCAGTCAATGGAAATTCGATTTCCAAGAGCTATTTCGCCTGTTCATTCATAAGGACATACAATCACAACCTAGATAATGATCTCTTTCAACAAGTTTTCTCTGCCCGACATTTTTCCAGTTTCACACACCATTGTCTTCACTGTCAGTTTGTATGTCTACATTAAAATTCACTTCTTACCCGCTGGATATATCAATTTGTCTGGCAATACAGTAAAACCCCATATACACCGGACGTTCAAGTTAGTATAAATATCGGTATTGGAGACAGGTGGCAGCTAATGCAGTCTGACAATCATGCAAAAAGCACATCTAGGAGCGTCCTGGATGACTGTCGCCTGCAAAAAAGTATATAAATTCTTCTCTACTGGCATTCTGGTATAAAGGGATTTTATTCCATCTCGTGGCTGTAATTGTTAACAATTAACCTGTTGAAAACACGATATTTATTCAAACTATTCGTTAAAAGTTAAAACTTTTGAGAAACGATTGACCGGGTGTCAAACAGCTTGAATCCCGATGAGATGCCGAGTTACTCGGCTTCTACTTAGGACTCAACTCAGCGGGATGCCAGTGTTGTAAATGTGTGTTAGGTGACAAATCAACATACATGGTAATGATGAAGTATCTACAGCTATGTGTTGATGTGATAAAAGTAGGTGGCTGGTGAAATTGGAGATTTATAAAGGTTGGAGAAATGAAATGGAAGAATTCGCATATTGTTTAGATTTCTGTCTGAGACTGGATCATCAGTTTGAGACCTTCTTTCCAACTTAACATAAACCTATACGACAGAACAACGAAGGACACTTAAAGTGACAATCTTTACCTGCATCGTGTTTTAAAATGCCTCACAAGTACATTAACTATTTGGTTATACGCTGAAAAGAAGTATATCGCAAGAAAACCAGTCGAATAAACACCGAAGAAGACACAACTTTAATGTGTTTGTTATGTTATTCGGCAATGTATTACTATTTATTCGGCTTAGTTTCGTTAACTGTTCAACCAAGGCCGTTGATATTTTGTTGTAGAACAAAACAAGAGCTGTCACAGTCACGTGACACCCCCACCCACCAAAAATTGTACCCTGTGACCTTGACCTTTGACCCATGGACCAGGGAGTTGACACATCGTCTTTGTGTGGTGAACATTTGTGCCAGGTTACTTTGAAATCCATTCACAGATAAACAAGTAATTGTACCCTGTGACCTTAACCTTTGACATATGGACCAGGGAGCTAAACGCGACACATCCTCTTTGTCTGGTGAACATCTGTGCCAAGTTATATTGAAATCCATTGATAGATAAAGAAGTTACAGACCGGACACGAACTTTGTGACAAAGTAATTGTACCCTGTGACATTGACCTTTGACCCATGGACCAGGGAGTTGAAAGCGACACATCATCTTTGTCTGGTGAACATTTGTGCCAAATCATATTGAAATCCATTGATATATAAAGAAGTTACAGACCGGACACAAAATTTGTGACAAAGTAATTGTACCCTGTGACCTTGACTTTTGACCCATGGACCAGGGAGTTGAAAGCGACACATCATCTTTGTCTGGTGAACATTTGTGCCAAATCATATTGAAATCCATTGATATATAAAGAAGTTACAGGCCGGACACGAACTTTGTGACAAAGTAATTGTACCATGTGACATTGACCTTTGACCCATGGACCTGGGAGTTGGATGCGACACATCGTCTTTGTGTGGTGAACATTTGTGCCAGGTTATTTTGAAATCCATTCACAGATAAAGAAGTTATAAAAGGGACACGATATTTGGGACGGACGGACGGACGAACGGACCGACGGATGGAAAGACGGACGGACAGACGGACGGACGGAAGGACGGACAATGCGATTACTATATGCCCGCCGTTGGGGGCATACAAATTGAGTATCGATGAAAACGGTTTATTTTGTATCACACCCATTCTTCGATATAAATTTAATTGGCAATCTTCATAATAATGACTGAACATAACAAATACCAGTTTTATGATATTACAATGTATTGAAATATGTGATCATTGTAGGTACTTCTTCTTTAAACCAACATATCCGCTATGACTATACAAAAGAATACAAAATAGTGCAAATGATATGATGTGTTTCAATGCAGAATAAACATGTTGTACACAATCTTTAGTAGAAGTAAAAATCACTTGTCGAGTGTTAAACTCTTTCAAAACTAAGGAAAAGTCATGTATAATTAAGTTTTACTCCGGGATTCTTCACCAACTCTGACGATGTTAATACTAAGTCAAGAATTAGCTCGAACACCTAAGTTCTGAACACCAGATGGTGTGCATATAAATCAAGTTACGAGTCGCTATTCTAGTAAAATATTGAGCCCGAATGTCGAGTTATCCGCCGCTTGCCTGCCCGCCCGCCCGCACGCACGCATGCACGCACTCACGCATCCTTCCCCACACGCAATACTGATAGGTACAAGGTGTGAATATTACGAAATGGTTTCCTTTTGTTTGCCTTGTGTCTTTGTGCTTGTGATTTGTTCATGTGTGGAACGTTTGTCTCTGGTTCTTGTGTGTCTGTTGGTGTTTTCTGTGTTCATTTCGTGTGTGTGTGCGTTTGGTTGTGTGTGTGTGTGTGTGTGTGTGTGTGTGTGTGTGTGTGCGTTGGTCTACCTAACAGCGGGAGGTAGATCATATATTTCTAGAGCCACGTACTGTGGTATGAAAATATACCGAGGTAATTTTTCTATTACCTCGTTATGTTTTACCTCATTAACTGCGTCTAAATTTGTTTCCGAGTTCACCTATGAAATATCTCTGATACCTCGTAGGATTTACTAAAAAATATCTGTGTGAGTCAATGCACACAGCACACTCCCAGTACCGAAATCTGAAATCTTATTTGCATATTTGCCCCGCCCCCTTTACAAATTGATAAATGCGCATGACCGGAAGAAGCTGTGTGCTTGTATGGACGGTATGGTATAATATTGCGGCGATTACTATATATAATGGCGGATCCGTACATACACCAAAACCGGTAATTGCCAATATTGCTACCTACATTATTCTAAGAGACACAGACAGCATGTTATTTAAGTCTCAGATATGTATATCAAATCCATGACGATAACAGAGATAAACTATATAGTGTATACTATTAACTCAATGTGTATTTAGACGGTCCGCACGCCTCTCCTAGAGTCTATGTCGTTATTTTAGCCATATCCCCTCAGAAGCATTTCCAAAATGGCTGAACGAGGTAAGTGTGCTCTAAATCTATACTGTCTACAGCCATTTCTGCAGCATTGTTGACATGGAAGCATGGCGTTTTAAAAGAACTTTTGCTAGATATAAATTCGTTGATGCAGACTGATTGGTTCAGCGATGCTTTAATGTTAAATTTAATGATTTAGCACAAAGTGCACACATGGTAAATGCAATGGCTGTTCGAACACGGATATAGTGTGTCGGGTTATGTTCCGTTCGAAAACGATTATCTAGTGATGTTCAACTGTTACTACTCATACATTATGGCGCAATTACTCTTAGAAGTTAACGTGTTTGTTTTTCAGCGTCGAGTGTAAGTACAGTCATTGAAATTTAGGGCTGACTATTGGTGGTGGGTGTAAAAATTGTCGGGACCGTGAAAAAGTCGTCCGGACTCGCGCGGACCAGATACATGGGTTTAATAGGGGTTTTTATGTGTTAAAAGTATAGTATGATTGTTTAAAACCTTTTCCCTATAATTTACAGCAAAAATATGATGTAAATCCCTTGCATTTGTTTAGTACGATGCTTATACGAGCATAAGTCTGCGCTACCGATAAATTTTTGAGAATTAACGTATCATGTAATTTACTTACGGTTCTTAATGATATACAGGGACCCAATCGAAATTACGATTTGTAAAAGTTTAACATTAAAGAGAGAAACTGATTTTATTGTATGCAATACGTCATACGAGTGGTTATTAACCCTTTCTTACATATACAGATTTTTAATGCCTTTGCACACTGAGTAGACCCAGATTCAACAGCTCAGGAATGAGATGCCCGAACAGGGTCTGCTATGATAATCTAGATTTATCGTAGATGATTTTTTCACACTAATGATTGTGCTAATTACAGTCGATATTTGGTTTTGGTTTGGATATAGGAGCCGTATACTTTGTTTGCAGATGCATGGACACACATTTATATGAGGGAAAGGATTGAAGAGATTCATTAATGATCAATTTGATCAATTGTACCGTAGCTTTCTAATGGGGGACTATGCCATTTGAGTTTGTATAGGTCTACACGTCCAAATATTTGGAGTAATACAATACATGTATATAAAAAAACATGTATCATAGCTCATGTCGTTCGTCTTCTTTATTCTTTTACAATAATTGCAAGCAATAACATTGATTATGTTGTCCTGAGTTGGAGTTAGAACAGAGATAGATACCATCACGAAGTAAATACACTCAAACCTGACATTATTAGACCGTTTGATCTGGGTTTACACCACTTACGATACGTTATCTAATATAATAACAAAGTTCAGTCATTTCCCAGTTTACGCGGAATTACAGAAGAAAGCTTGTAACTTCATTCTGTATTGATCTGGGTCTACACCGCTTACGATATCCGATATCATCCTGATAACAGCTGTCATTACTTTGACATAAAAAAATAGTACAAATAATATCAAATGTTTATCGAATATTATCTTTTACAAAATTTGCAACAATTTTTAGTTTATTTAAATGCATGTTCTTCAAACATCAGACTGTCAACCAGTTCAGACCAAGATTAGTATCCAAACTGTATGACACATGTTAGATCAGGAATCATGAAATTTCATCGTACGTATGCCGGTGATAATTACATTAAATTGTTTGTTGTTTTAACACTTTACAACAAGTACAGATATTACACTTCGGTGGAAGTAATTTAGATAATAAGTTCACTCAGTGAAAGGCACAGAATATTAAAAAAAAGTTATTGCTTAATGTAGGACAAAGGTAATGCAGTAAGCTATTTTCTTTTGTCCTGCATTAAGCTGCTAGCTAGATTTCTTTTAGAGATGTTCCAACGTGATCATGCCGGCAATCAACTCACCCTAAATATATGAATATTTATGTATGAAATAATGACATCATCATACATGAATAGTGATTAGATTATTTTTAATAATGGCATTAACAAAAGAAACTTTAGCAATGGCAGAATCTGTAGAATTACATGTACATGTATATCTATGTAATTTATAAGCAAATAGAGTAGACCCTGATCAAACATCTATAGGAGTTGTCTGATCTAGGTCTACTCTAGTGTTGTTCCGATGATCGATTATAATCGATAATTGATCTGTTGAGCCTGACATCGGAGACAATCGATTGTTGTTTCAACTAATCGATGATCGGTTGGTATATTGCGCAATTTCCCATTCTTGTTTTACACACCTATTCACCTTATTTATTAAGTCTTATCCTTTAGAAAAAAGATTGATACATTAGTTTCTCAATGTACACATTAATCCTTGGGCCTAAAAAACTGTTTAGGGCAACCCAACCCTACCTAGCAAAGCTACCCTGACCTAAAGTTTTAACTACAACTCTTTACTCTTTAAATATGCCTTTCTACGCCTTTGCAAACAGAGTAGACCTAGATCAGACAGCTCCAATAGATGTCTGATCAGGGTATGCTCTATCTGCTAATAAATAATATAATTCCATTTTGTGCCACCCTGATGAAGGCCTTTGTAAGACCAAACAGTTAGTGAATAAAAACAGTCAACACAACACTGTGGGATCATTTTGTTCTACTTAAATTTGGAGTTTATATATAAATAATATAGATATACATGTACATGTAATTCTACAGTTTCTGCCATTGCTAAAATTTCTTTTGTTAATGTCATTATTAAAAATAACCTAATCACTATTCATGTATGATAATGTCATTATTTCATACCTAAATATTCATATAACCCTTTCCCTCATAGAAACGTGTTTTCACGCATTTGCAAACAGAGTAGACCCAGATCAGACGGCTCCTAGAGGAGCCATCTGATCAGGGTCTACTCTGTCTGCTAGTGGAAGTTGGAAGATCTGGTTCTTTTAAATTCTTTCTAAAATGGCTTCAATGGTCCACATTCCATGTTTCATTATGACTATTTTCTCCATGAATATTCAGTAGGTATTGAAATTTGGACTTCAATGAAAATATAGAACAGGGAAAGGTTTGAAGGGTTAATGATCTTTTTTGTTTGGAAAAAAGGTTAAATAGAAGCCTGTAAAAAAGTTAAAATGTGTATTTGCACCAATTTTGGCACCTAAAATCGAAGTCTACCCTATCAATATACATTTTCCTTGTTAGAACAGCAATTTATGTGTATAAAGTACAATACTAGTTTATTTATCTGAATAGTGTTGCTGAACCGATTATACAATTAATAATTACATAAATACTTAAACTGCTCTGATCTAATATTTCGACCACTAAGGGCCTTTGTCAAAGATTACCATGTCAAAATACACGTCACAGTTTTGTTACATGCATTCAGACATAAAATAAAAGAGAATAATGTTGATCCAGCGTCGTCATGGTGACATTGGGTTGGTTTTTTAAAATGTCATGACGTCATCAAAATGACGTCATGAAAATTTTAATGACGTCATGGGTGCAACGACGTCATGCATGCATTAGCGCATTATCCTCTTTGATGTTACAGCCAAATGGTCTGTACGTTCTCAGCCTCCATATCCAATCAGTTTCATGGATCTGTCTTTCAGTTCTACAAGCCATCTGTGTGCTGGCAAGCGTTCAAATAGTTTTGTGGTAAGCAGTCGGTTGCGAGGTTCTTTCCGACCTGTCAAAATTACTGTGTTTCTCGAGATTCTCCGCTGTGGCTTCTGAGAACCGTTTCAACTAGGATCTAAACGCCTTTTTACTTATTTGCAAACAGAGTAGACCTAGATTAGAAGGCTCCTATAGGAGCCGTCTGATCAGGGTCTGCTCTGTTTGCTTATGACAGGATATAGATTTGATTCTACAGTTTTTTTTGTCAAAGCAAACAAGTCATTGAAACATTCACATTTATAATAAAAAATCAGCTATTAAGTATTTATGATGTCATTAATTGTAAAAGTAAACGGGTAAAAGTTTTTGGATTTTTCGAGTCCTGCGTCGTAGTGACGTCACGTTAAGGAGGCGGTAAATTTTCGTCTTAAATTTAAAGTATTATTTCATTGAATGCACACTGATAATGGTGTACAATGTATTTTCTGGGCTATGACAGGTACGCTTACCTTGGATCTATTAATTACTCATAACTCATGTATTATAGATTTTATTTTAATTACCAATCATGCACATATTTTATTGAAAAATGAATGGCCGCAGGTAGAGTCTACTTACAGAATAGAATGACAATTGGACCTCGGATAAAAAAATTAAATAATTCATAGGGATGGAACTATTCAAAACTTTTTTATTCGATTTCGATTTTTTATAACAGGATTCGATTTAAGATTGTAAAAGAATGCACTATGTAGAAGAAATCCTGTGTATTAACAGCTCTGAAAAACAGAATGCTTGGACATAATTTATACAGGTGGGAAAATCAGAGTAGCCTAGTCACAGATAGTGCTGACTTTAACAGCCAAACCTTTCTGCAGTTTGTTTTTGGGAGTTCTTTTTAGCTCACCTGAGCAAAGCTCAGGGTGAGCTTTTGTGAGACTTGAATGTCCAGCGTTCGTCTTGCGTCGTCATCAATTTGCTAGTGACCACTCTAGTGGTCACAATTTTAGTCAAATCTGCATGAAACCTAGTCAGAATGATTGTCTTGATAAAATCTCGGACGAGTTCGAAAGTTGGTCAAGTGGGATTAAAATCTAGGTCACTAGGTCAAATAGTAGGAAAACCTTGTGAACACTCTAGAGGTCACATTTTAACCCAATCTTCATGAAACTTGGTCAGAATCATTGTCCCAATAAAATCTGGGACAAGTTTGAAAGTGGGTCATGTGCGGTCAAAAACTAGGTCACTTGGTCAAATAGTAGAAAAAGCTTGTGAACACTCTTGAGGTCAATCTAGAGGTCACATTTGTGGCTGAATCTTCATGAAACTTTATCAGAATGATTGTTTTGATTAGGCCTCGGACGAGTTTGAAAGTGGGTCACATGGTGTTAAAAATAAAGTCACTAGGTCAAACATTAGAAAAGCCTATTGAACACTCTAGAATCAAAAGTTGCTGTAGGCGTAGTTAAATTTACAGTAGTCTTTATCAAACAAAACATATTACTCCAATCTCTATGTTGAGCAAGCATTTGATAAAACCAATACATCAGTGTTTACAGCAGGCCTAAAATGAGATTTCAGTAGCTGCATAGCTACTTGTTGATATAGTGGTTACTGTATTGTAACACTGGCCCAATGCAAAATCATTTAAATCTGGCCAGTAAACCAGCTTGATACATGTACCCTTGTGTATTCTGTTAACTAACAACCTCGAGCTGTCACAGCAGGGGTTTTATTATAGGGGATGAGGGTGGGTTTCACAGATTTTCATGTAATTCATACATAAGTATGATTGTATTTCAATGACATTGCTAAATAATGAGGCATTTGAATAATGAAAATACAGTACTATTACTAATTGTTTTACATGATTATTTCGTATAATGGTATATTAACCTATTTCTCCATAGATACACATTTTTCTGGATTTAATTCATTCCTCCACTGAAAAAATAGTTACACTTTATACAGTCATGAATAATATATAATTTGTATTATATAATTATTTTCTATATTCTAGCACCAGCGGACATGGTCGAGTGGTAACACACTCGCTTAGAATCTCAGGGGTCATGTGTTTGATCCCCGCCGGAACAAGTCTTTCTGATGAGACTTGTTTTACCTTCTGATCCTTCGAGATCATGAATTTCAGTACTTCTTGTTCTGAAAATTGAATACCACTTAAGCCGGTGCTAGGGGGCGTGAGAAGTGTTGCACTCTCAATTACTGCTTATGAACAAACTCAATAAAACCGAGTCTGCAGTTTTCTCATTTTCTCTTTTTGTGTTGCTATTTTTGCTTTCGGGGGATCACCTCCCTTCAGAATTTATCTAAAAGAACCAGAGAACTCTGATTGTCGATAATAAGAGTAGAGCATCATGTCCAGGTTCTCTGTATCCGCTCCCCTCTTTCTAGGGAATCCAAATAGTCCTTAGATGGCAGAAACAGACATTAACAAACCAAGCCAAATCTGTATTCTAGCAGATGATAGCTTAATTAACCCTTTAGTTTACTCCTTAGTTTGCTTTCAGTATTAAAGAGCATTCTGCTTGTCTGCTTAACCCATTCCCGCATATTGATACCTTTTGACGCTTCTGTAAAAGTCACTTTGTGAAACCATTGTGATAAATAGAGCATTTGCTCCTACAGGAGCAAATGCTCTATTTATCACAGTGGTTTCAAGCTACAAAATTTTAAGATTTTCCTTTATGCTCCTTTTCGGTAGATTTATTCGAAGAAGTTGGGTCTAAAAATAGCGGGAATGGGTTAATAAGCTACCATCTGCTAGGGTATAGGAAACATTTTTATGAGGCATATTGATGACTGTATAAAGTTGAACTATTTTCTTGTTGAAGGATTAATTAAAGGCCATAAAAAAATCGTATCTATGGAGTAAAGGGTTAAAGCTGGCTGAAATTAAAATGCTGAATGTAAAATGCTGCCTTAAGGCGCATTCTGCATTACTTTCAACCGATTATAGAAAGTTGCCTGTCTTCAAAAGAGCCTATAGATGGAGTAAGGGGTTAATGGATTTCCAAACAGTGTAGACCCACATTTGACAACTATTTTCAGACACTGTATATACTGCCTATTGAATTGTGATACTTGTCTAAACTGGGTACACACTTTTTGACATGGCTTTCCAATTCTTAGTGTAGGATAACCCATTAATCATTTTATTATTTAATGGAAATGGAATATTCAATGTAGCATTCTGTTGCTGACTGTTCTTATTATTTTTGTAGTGATGAAGAGAAGATTGAAGAGCCAAAGAGAGGATGCTCAGAGTCTGGCTGAGAATTTTACTCTTAAATTCATTGATACCTGTATTGGTGAGTGCCATATATTATTATAAAGTAGTTATTATACCCCAACTACATTTGATGGGGGCTATATAGGAACCACCTTGTCTGTTTGTAGATGCTCCCCATGTCCTTTTATCCTCCCTCTACTGTCCTTCCAGTGTTAAAATTTACAGTTTATAGTTTATTTACAGTTTATTTTGACATTTAAACACTTTTAGAGCACATTGTAATGTCTTGCATATAGTTCTTCATAGACAAAATGCCTTTGTTGCTTTTTAATCCCCGTTACAGAGAGGGAGGGGGTTATAGGAATGGCCTCTGTCTGTCTGTCTGTGTGTTACAACTTGAAGTCTTCATGTTTGCTCCATCTCTCCTATACCCCTTGAAATTTTTAGCTCGACAGAGCACAAAGTGCCTGATGTCCGTCGTCCGTCGGCGTGCATAGTCCGTCGCCCGTCGTCAACATTTGAACCTTAAAAAATCTTCTCCTCTGAATCTACAGGGTTCTCAGCTTTCATCTTTGGCACATAGTATCATCTTTTGGTCCTCTACAAAAATTGGCCCCGCCCAAGGGGTGCCTTGTTTTTAATAGAAACATATAGTAAAACTTTGAAAACCTTCTCCTCTGAAACCAGAAGGTTCTCAGCTTTCATATTTGGCACATATCATCATGTTTAGGTCCTCTACAAAAGTTATATAAATTTACCCCTGGGGTCAAAATTGGTCCCGCCCCAGGGGTAGCCAGTTTTCAATAGAAACATATAGTGAAAACTTTGAAAATATTCTCATCTGAAACTGGAAGGTTCTCAGCTTTCATATTTGGTACATAGCATCATGTTCAGGTCCTCTACAAAAGTTATATAAATTGTGCTGCTTGGGTCAAAATTAGCCACGCCCCAGAAGCATATAGAAACATATAGAAAACTTTATAGAAAAAACTTTGAAAATCTTCTCTGATTGTCTGATGAGCACTTCAGGGCCATTCTGGCCCTCTTGTTATAATACTTGACTCAAATGTTAATCAAGTTCAGACGATGTTCAAATATATGTGACAGTATGTTGGCACAAGGTGATGGACACTTTGAAGGTCAAATGTTTTAACCTTCAATTTTCATTACATTTTTCTGTCCGCACCATATCTTCTAAACCCATAGAAAGGTTTTCATAAAACTTGAGTCAAATGTTAGATAAATTGAGATGATGTGCAGGACACACATGGCAGTCATTTCGACTCAAGGTTAAGGTCACGTTTAAATGTCATGTGTAATTTCGTGTCAGCTCCATACCTCCGGAAGAATTTTCATGAAGCTTGCCTCAAATGTTCAGCAAGTTATGATGATGTGCAGAGCACATGTGGCAGTCATGTTTGCTAAAGATCAAAGTCACACTTGAAAGGCAAGTGTTTTAACCTTTAATTTCCATTACATTTTCATTTCCGCTCCATATCTTCTGAACATTTTGAAGGATTTTCACAAAACTTGAGTCAAATGTTAGCTTAATTGAGTCGATGTGCAGAACACATGTGATAGTCATGTCAGGTCAAGGTCACATGTGAAGGTTAAGTGTAATTTTGTGTCCACTCCATACATGTTACTTGTACATGTATCTCCTATACCCTTGGAAGGATTTTCATGATACTTGCCTGAAAGACGATTTTCATAAAACATGTGGCAGTCATGTTGGTTCAAGGTCAAGGTCACATATGAAAGTCAACTGTCTGTGCGTAACAATTTTGTGTCCGCTCCATATCCCCTATACCACTGGAAGGATTTTCATGAAGCTTGCCTTAACTGTTAACCAGGTTGAGACGATGTGCAGAAGTTATGTTGGCTCAAAGTCAAGGTCTTATTTGAAGGTCAAATGTTTTAACCTTCTACTTCCATGAAATATTTTCATAAAGCTTGGGTCAATTGTTAGCTAAATTGAGCTGATGTGCAGAACACATGTGTCATTCATATCTGGTCAAGGTCACATTTCAAGGTCATTTTTGTGTCTGTAACAATTTTGTGTCCACCCCATATCTCCTATACCCCTGGAAAGATTTTCATAAAACTTGCCTCAAATGTTAATCAAGTTGAGACGATGTGCAGTGTGCCTGCGGCATTCATGTCGACTCAAGGTGGTGGGGATTTAGATGTTCTTTGGACTGCATAGTTAAAACAGTTCTTGGGCTTTCCATGTATTATTTTGTTAAAATTTGCCTCTTCTCTGGAGAGTTTGCCTTCTGCCGTTTTGTGTTACTTGCTTTATGCAGAGGTGACAGTGTCTTGCACAAGGATCATAACTCTTGTATCAATACTTAGGTAGTTATCCCCCTTTTCCACATTTTCTTTTCCGGCAAATAACTTCAGTTGTACTGAAGCTTTTGGGATTGAATGTCATTTATGGAAAGAGCTTGATAAGCGAAAGTGTCTTGCACAAGGTTTATAACGTTTGCATCAATATTGTGCAAGTTATTCCCCATTTTAGCCCACCTCCAGAAGTGAGGGGGTGGGGCTTATGCTATACCCCCTGTGTCAATGTCTGGACTGTAATCTCAGAAACTATAAGGGCTAGGTCAATGAAAATTGAACCATAGATGTGCCTTATAGAGTACAGTTATAGCACCACAGTTTTGTGACCTTGACCTGGGATCAACATTGAGGTTTTGTGTTAAAGTCTGTTTTGGACTAAATACTGCTTTTACAGTCATAAAACTTCATATGCTGATGTGTCTCAATGAGTACAGCATGTTGCACTGCAGTTTGGTGATGACCTTGACCTTTCATCTCTGGAGTCAGTGTTCTGGCTTTTCGTTAAAGTCTGTTCTGGACTAACTACTGCACCTACGGTTAATGAAGCTTCATATGCTGATTTTCCTCAATGAGTACAGCATGTTGCACCGCAGTTTGGTGACCTTGACATTTGACCTCTGGGGTCAACATTAAGGTTTTCGTTCTGTTCTGGACTAAAAACTGTACCTATTGTTACAAAACTTAATATGCTGATGTGCCTCAATGAGAACAGCATGGTGCATTGCAGTTTCCTGACCTTGACCTTTGATCTGATCTTGACCTCTGGGGTCAACGTTAAGTTTTTGCACTTAGGGTTGATCTGGACTAAGTACTGCACATACACTCAGGAAAATTCACATGCTGATGCGCTAAATGAGTACAGCACAGTTCACTACAATTTAGTTACCTTGACCTTGACCTCTTGGGTCAACATTAAGTTTTTGCGTTAGGTCAGTTCTGGAAACTTTACATACTGATGTACCTCAACGAGTACAGCATGTTGCATTCAGTTTAGTGACATTGCTTGTTGACTTTGACCTCCGTGGTCAATATTTAGTTTTTGCATTTAGGTCTGTTCTGGACTAAAGTACTGCACCTCCGGTTCAGACCTGGGGTAATTAAAATTGTAATTGTAATTAATTACAATTAATTACATGTTTTCAATGTAATTGATGTAATGTGTAATTGCTATTTTAATTACATGAAATTGTAATTAATTACAGTCTAAAGTAAGGTGTAATTGATTATAACTTTCAATTACTTTTCAATTACTTTGGTTATTTATACTATAAAGCACAGCCATTCAGTGATTTTAATAGATTTATTTTTTAAACACTGAAACCATATAGAGAAAGTGAATAAATAACAAATGTTATTTCAGTGTAGTATCTTGTTTAATATACAACAAAATTCAAATAACATATTACATGTATATTCAATTGAATGAGATCCCATATTTTGCAAAGTATTACTCTGCTGCAGAAGTTTATAACTATACCATATACCCACTGAATAATTAAACACACCTCATGAAAATGGTAAAATTGTAATATTCATTCTCCAATTGCAAACATTACCAGTATCTAGTCTGCATTGCTAACAGTACCGGTACATACCCTAATGTGACAGCTCATATAGAAGGCACCTCATCTCAGTCTACATTGTTTTCTTAAATTTACTCTGTCATATAGCATATCAAAATTTTGAATTAATCAATTTCTGCATTTTATGGGAATGTGTTGCAGTTTTTACTTAGAACAAAACCTAGAGTTATATTTCAAACAGTGCAGACCCTGTTCAAAGGGCTGCTATAATAGCACTTTGATCTGGGTATACATTGTTTCCAAGTGTCATTTTCAAAAAGTGGAGCTATTGTCATGACCCTCTCGTCGACGTCGGCGTTGATTAACCTTTTTGTTAAGGTCCTTTTCTCAGAAACCATTAAAGATATTTGGTTCGTATTTGGTATATATGTTCACTATCACAAGGGGGACCAATTTCACAAGGGCAGGTAACCCTAAAATTAATTTTGCCATAGTTATGCCCCTTTTTTCGACTTAGATTTTCATTGTTGGTTAAGTTTTATGTTCAGGTCCATGTCTCAGAAACTGTCAGATATTTGGTTCAACTTTGGTATACATGTTAACAATTACAAGGGGGACCCATTTCACAAGGGCAGGTAACCCTAAAATTAATTTTGCTGTTGTTATCTCCCCTTTCTGACTTAGACTTCCACTATATTATCCAGCATTAAAGAAAGTGTAGCGCGCTGTCTGCGGACAGCTCTTGTTTTAAATAAAAGATGAGGAAAATTGTGTACAAATGGCTGCATCAGCTTGAATCTGGACGAATACCCCAGATAAAGAATAAACTTTGTTCCTCAGCCAGATCCAAACTGAAAATGATTATCATTGACCCTACCAGGTACTAAATTTAAATTCTCTACATGAACCACTATTTTTCTTCCATTCCTGATATTTACTTGTACGGTAGATCTGCAGTATTCCAGAGTTAGAATAAGTGTAGACCCTGATCAGACCATTTGCATATTACATATTTATGACAGCTTCCTGATGAATATTTATTATTTTGTATATTGGTACCGGTATGAATCCAGTGAGCATTTAAAGATGTTTATAAAAAATACTTATGATACATGACCAGAATTCAGTGAGTGTCACTTTCTCAAACATGTCTTGTTGCCAGCCTTTTCAAAGTAATTAAGCTGTAATTAATTTCATTTGGCAAAGTTATTGTAATTTAATTAATTACACTCATAGAGCTCCTGTAATTGTAATGATAATTGACCTTTTATGAATGTAGTTGAATCAATATTAAGTTTTAATGAGGGTCTGCATTTCAAACGTTAAGTGCTATAGCTTTCAAACTTAGATCATAGATACAGCTTAGCTAGCCTACTACATACATGCATCATTTGCCGAATACACCCAATATGGTTTGGTTCAGTGATTTTTTGACATCATCCGCATCAATATTTAAGTTTTTAGCTCACCTGAGCCAAAGGCGCAGGTGAGTTATTGTGACCGCGATTCGTCCGTGGTCCGTCCACATTTTCAAACAACATCTCCTCTGAAACTACTGACCCGATTTTAACCAAATTTTGTCAGAAGCATCAGTGGTTAGGGGGAACGAAATATTGTTCATATTATGACCCCCGGGCCAAAAATGGCCCCGCCCTAGGGCTTATTAGTTTGTCATAGGAAAATCTTTTAAAATCTTCGTCTGAAACTGTAAGGCCTAGACTTTTGATATTTGGCATGTAGCATGATCTTATGGTCCTCTACAAAAATTGTTCAAATTATGACAACCGGGCCAAAAATGGCCCTGCCCAAGGGCTTATCAGTTTTTAAAAGGAAAATCTTTAAAAATCTTTTTCTCTGAAACTGTAAGGCCTAGACCTTTGATATTTGGTATGTAGCATGATCTAATGGTCCTCTACAAAAGTTGATCAAATTATGACCCCCGGGTCAAAAATGGCCCCGCCCAAGGGCTTATCAGTTTTTCATAGGAAACTCTTTAAAAATCTTCTTCTCTGACACTGTAAGGCATAGACCTTTGATATTAGGCATGTAGCATGGTCTAATGGTCCTCTACAAAAATTGTTCAAATTATGACCCTGGACCGAAAATGGCCCCGCCCGAGTGCTTATCAGTTTTTCACAGGAAAATCTTTAAAAATCTTTTTGTCTGAAACTGTTAGGCCTAGACGTTTGATACTTGGCATGTAGCATGATGTAATGGTTCGCTACAAAAAGTGTTCAAATTATGACCACTGGGCCAAAAATGGCCCTGCCCAAGGGCTTATCAGTTCTTCATAAGAAAATCTTTAAAAATCTTCTGAAACTGTAAGGCGTAGACCTTTGATGTTTGGTATGTAACATGATCTAATGGTCCTATACAAATAACTAGCTTGGCTTATGGTCCTCTGCCAAGAATGTTCAACTTACGACCCTGGCCTCTGGGCAAAACTTGGCCCTGCCTTAGGGCTTATCAGTTTTTCATGGGAAAAATATGAAATATTATTTTTCTCTGAAACCATTAGGCTTAGACCTTTAATTAATGGCATACTGCTTTGCCTTGTGGTTCTCTACCAAATGTTGTACAAATGATGACTTCTTGGTCAAAAATGGCCCCGCCCCAGGGGGTTATCTTAGGTGAGCGCTTCAGGGCCTCATGGCCCGCTTGTTTTTTATTTGAATTTGTATCCTTTCAAAATGTGCAGGAGGTGAGCTTCGTAATATCTGATTACCCCATTCTGGTTCATTTACGGAAAGAGCTTGCTAATACAGCAGGTGACACATGTTCCGAGGAACACCATTCTACTTTTATTTCCCCTGCCCTTTTAAGAGCTCTGGCTAAAACACTTCTTGTAGTATAAACTTAAAAAATCTTCTGAAACTACACGTCTGATCTGAATTGAAAGTAATTTTACACAAATGATCCTTTGGTGACAATCTATGATGTTACTGGTTGAAAAAACATGACCACTTGTGGGTGGCGCAAGTTTACTTATAATAGCAATAGTAAAAACATTTAAATATTTCTACAAAGTTTGTTAATTTCCTATCTTAAAACTCATGGCCACCATTGGGTGGGGCAGGTCTTTTGTTCATGGCTGTTGTGGAAATTTTAAAATCAGTCAGATTTTAAAATGAATTTTACACAAATGATCTTTGGGTGACTTTCTATCAAAGTTTTCCAAAGTATTTCCCTTAACAGATATGACCGCCAGTGGTAGGGGTAGGTTATTCTTAAAACTTCTTGTTTGGTACTACTTATCAACACAACCAAATGGTTGACCAACATTCTGAGGTAAATCTCACAACCCACACAAGTGGTATACTAATATTCTGAGGTAAAAACTTTCAACACGCCCAAATGGTACACATGTACATGTACCAACATTCTGAGGTATAATCACTCAGAACACATCCAAGTGAAATACTTTTTGTGAAATGGAACTGAACAAGTCTGACATATGTCGTATAAGTATAATAACGCTTTACCACTTAGAGACACCTTTTGATGCCAATTAGAACAGCAAAAATTCAGTTCTGTCATGCTGATCATAATTTAGAGTTAAAGTCTTGATAAAAAAAAGTGAACATTGTTTATCCAGATCAGATGTAGAAAGCGCAGTTTCATCTGGATCTTATATTTGAATTGATTATTTGCTCATTACAAGCAAAGGCAGCTTTTCCTACCATGTTTTCAATAGTCATCTGCTTCAGATGCGTCAGAAGGCCTGTCGATGGAGTAAACGGTCAGTACATGCCGTTTACTTTTAAATTTTTTAGAGAATACAAGAAAATATATAATTAGTTGATAATAGGGATGTTACACTCATGGTTAACCGATTAGGATTCTGGTAACCGGTTGCGAGTTTGCAAAACAAATAAATGATATTATCTATGGGTAAAATTTGATAAGGCCCTTATTTAGTCTAACACGATTAACCAAATTAAGTATCATGTATCACCGTGTAATCGCCTTTAGGGGGTCATAGCCTTATAAATGTACATGTATAACAGATCCCCAATACCACATGTCATTTAACGCCAGGGTAATGCTTGCAACAATGAATAGATAGTAGACAGAGCAGTAGAGTGAGTTGGGTTTTACGGCACTGTGACACTGAATAGATCATATAGCGCCAATGGATGATGAGATGACATGATGATGAGGGATGATTTCAGGAAGATGATTTCGGCTAATCTTATTCGCTGCAAAGCAGCACATGAGATCAAACCCACCTACTTGACTTCCTTTTAGTTCTTGGCAGAGGGAATAATCTCAGTCAAATATATAAAACAAAAATAGATACACTGAACTGGTTTATAATAACCCTCAGATGTAAAATTCTAAAATTCACTATTCTGTTTTATATTAGCACATTTTTAGCTCGTCTGTTTCGAAGAAATCACGAGCTATTGTCGTAACTCCGGCGTTGTCGTTGTCCGAAATCTTAACATTGACCATAACTCGAAAAATATAAGAGGTATCAACATGAAACTTCATAGGTTAGTAGATCTCATTGAGGGGAAGGCCCCTACGTAAGAACTATTATTCTGGATTTCAATTTTTTGGAGTTCTGAACCTTTATAATTTTATACGCCCGTTTGAAAAAAACGGGACGTATTATGGAATGGCTCTGTCCGCTCGTCCGTCTGTCCGTCTGTAACATCTCTAATTCAAGTTCCCCTTGGTGGAACCTTCCCAAATTTAACCACACTGTTTATCTAGACATGCTACAGTAGCCTGCCAAGTCCCGGTTCGTATATCCTAGGTCAATGTCACACAATTGGACTTAAAAATTCCGTTTTCGCAAAAATGTTAACTTACCCGTCTGTCTGTAACATCTCTTACTCAAGTTCCGCATGGCGGATCCTACCCAAATTTAACCACAATGTTTACCTAGACATGCTACAATAGCCTGCCAAGTCCCGGTTCCTTTATCCAAGGCCAAGGTCGCACAATTTGACTTAGAATTTGCGTTTAGCAAAAATGTTGACCCACCCGTCTGTCTGTAACATCTCTAACTCAAGTTCCCCTTGGTGGATCCTTCCCAAATTTAAACACAATGTTTATCTAGACATGCTGCAGTAGCCTGATAAGTCCCGGTTCGTTTATCCAAGGTCAAGGTCACACAATTGGACTTAGAATTTGCGTTTAGCAAAAATGTTGACCCACCCGTCTGTCTGCAACATCTCTAACTCAAATTCCACTTGGTGGATCCTTCTCAAATTTAAACACAATGTTTATCAAGACATGCTACAGTAGCCTGCCAAGTCCTGGTTCGTATATCCAAGGTCAAGGTCACTTAATTGGACTTAGAATTTGAGTAAGTAAATATGTTCACCCCAGTTTATGTTGAACAAGACCTCGATGGGCGTATATTGTGCCCACTGGCACTCTTGTTTGACAATGACGACAGACGAGCGTTTGCACCCGCTTGTGGTGCTCTTGTACAATGCCAGTGTCAAACCATTTGGATTCTGATCAGATGCAGAGTTGCATACATGTACACACCATATCTGTTGTTGATCTAAACTGTTTGTATATGAATGCCAATGTAAAGGTTAACTACCCACTGGGGTCGAAAACTAGGTCAGTGAAACCATAAATAGAATTTGACTGAATCTAATGGCTTCACAGCTCTACATCCTTCATTTCTTATATATACCGATAATACACGACAAGTGGAGTCCGGCATTATAGATAGATAGATTATACTATTTTCAAGAAACTTCAAACACATGCTTTTAAAACATCACTTCTTGTGCTAGTTTGTATGTTGACCATCTGGGATAAAAAGCTAGGTCACTGTTACTATAAATAGAACTTAAATAAATCTAACTGTCACTGCTCTTCAGCCTTCATTTCTTGTCTGTTTTTCATGAAACTTCAAACACATGCTCACAAAAATTACTTCTTGTGCAAGTTTGGGGTCCAACACTAGGTCACTGTTACTATAAATAGAACTGAATCTAAGGTGTCATCACTCTACAGACTATTTCTCATCCAATTTTCACGAAACTTCACACACATGCTCACAAACATCACTTCTTGTGCAAGTTCCTATGTTGACCCTCTGGGGTAAAAAACTAGGTCACAGTTACTATAAATAGAACTTGACTAAATCTAATCGCATCACTGCTCTACAATATTTATTTCTAATCTGATGTTTACAAAACTTCACACACATGCTAACAAACATCACTTCTTGTGTAATTTTGCATTCTTACCCTCTGTTGTCAAAAACTAGGTCACTATTAGTCTATTACTATAAATAGAACTCGACATAATCTGGTGATTTTGACTATTTTTACTGTAAATAGAACTTGGTAAGGGTATTTGTATCACCTCCGATGCCTTGTTAACTCTACCACATAAAATTTTGTCAAGATCATGCAAACTATTTTTATCAAGGCAAATTATTTAAGGTCTTCTGTTAAAAACTTCTGAAGATTGGAAATTGTACAGTGATGATCAGCAGTTGTCATTCTGAAATATTGGCTACAGTCAAGCTTGCTGCAATTCAGGCATTCAATTATGCACTCTGCAATTTCAAAATCTGTCTGTTTTGTTTGTTTCATGTTTAGTCATAATTCTCAGAGGAAGTAGGGTATGTTGGACATCTGAAAGTTTGATCGCTGCATGATGATGGTACAAAATGTGCAGTTTGATACAAATTGTGCAAATTACTACCATTTTGGATGAAATACCTGTAATTCTTAAAAATAGAATCAATATTAATTAAAAAATTAAAATCTTATTTCACATGCTACTGAGAAAATAGTTGACATTAAAAACTGAAACTTAAACTTATCAATATGAATTTGCAATCTTTCACTTTGGCTCATGTATATGATTTTGCCGATTGAAAATTGATTAGCAGTCATTTGTTTGGTTATATGACTTTGACTATAATATTTAAGGATGTTAGAGGAATCTGTGTCCTATAGACCAGACCAACACGACAGGTATTGGAAACTTGGAAATGCTTGAGATGCTTGATCAAGTAAATTGGTTGCTTAATCAAGTGTCTCTCCACCGCACCAATAGAAAAGGGGCTATGAGAGATTTAGCATGAAGTTCAGAAATTTCCAATACTTGTTATATAGGCCTCTGTATTGACATAATTCAGTCTTTCACTCCTGAATCTTTAAACGGACAATTCGAGTTTCCATTTAAGTCTAGTCATTTGTTTGGCTAATGAGGGTTATTTTTGCAATATATTTCAAAATGACAAACAGTGCAGACCCTGATCAGAGGGCTTCTTAAGGAGCCCCCTGATCTGGGTCTACACTGATTGCATAGGACAGGTGTACTCTCCACAGGTACACAGTTTGTAAATGTCGAGTATATTCGTCGCTAGGGCTCAATAAGTTAAACTTGTGAACTTGTCCCCTGTCACCCAGGACTTCATTCTCAGTGTTATATTTTCTGGTCCTTCGGGATCAGTAGTTTTGATGTAATTAGTATTGAAAATTGAATATTGCTTAAGTCGGTGCAAGGGGGCGTGAGAAGTGTTGCACTTTTAATTACTACTCATGAACAGACTCAATAAAACTGAGTCTGCAATTTTCTCTTGTTGCATGTCTGCTTTTGCTTTCGAAGGATCACCCATTTCCAGAATATTTGTTCATTTGATAAAGTTCTGCAGGTTGAAGAATTGGGTCATTGTTTTTGGCCTGTCTGTCTTTGTAAACTTAAACTTTGCTTCAACTTATAAAATGAATGAGGCATAGATTTCATGTGTGTCACTTGATACAAAACTTTCTACTTATGCCAAAAGTTTTAATGTTATGACCTTGATCTTGACCTTTGAACGTCTGAATGAACAATTTTAAACTTTCTTATATACATGTATAACCTTTCAGCTATTAGATACCAACCAGGCTTCCATAGTTAGCATATGTGCCCCTAGTATCAAAGGCTTTCTTATTCTCAAATGTTGCCTAATCCCAACGAAATTTGCAGGAATTTCAGAGACACATTTAACGCCAATGAGATCTGTTACCACTGCAATAAGCGGTGTTGGTTCAACTCAAGTTAAAGGTCTGTCTCATATTCTTTCTAGGACTACTATGACCTTGGTCTCTGACTTCCTTCTCGAGAACTGGAATACATGTACAACAGCACCTATGAAAACCTAATGTTGATATTAGGTGAATCTCAGGATAGATGTGTGTGGTGTATCACTCATAAGATAACTGACAAGTTTACAAAAATTTGGAGGTAAATCACTCTACACGCCCAAATGGTATACCAACATTCTGAGGTAAAAAAAACACTTAGACCACATCCAAGTGAAATATTTAGTGTATGAAATTGGACTGAACAAATCTGACATGTCCTATAACCCTTTACCCCATTAGAGACACCTTTTTACTTCAATGAGATCTGTTACCACAGCATATAGCAACATGACACGTTTGCTCAACTCAAGATTGAGGTGTGTGGCATATTCGTTCTAGGACTTGTACATGTATGACCTTGGTATCTGAATTCCTACCCGAGAACTCGTATACATGTACAACAGCACCTACGAAAACCTAATGTGATTATGCGAAACTCAGGATAGATGTATGTGGTGTATCACTCAGAAAATAACTGACAAGTGTACATACATTTGGAGGTAAATCACTCTACACGCCCAAATGGTACACCAACGTTCTGAGGTAAACAACATTCAGAACATCTCCAACTGAAATAGTATAGAGGTTTGAAATCAGACTAAAATTATGGCATGTCCTATAACCCTTCACACATCAGATACACTTTGTTTATTCCAATGAGATCTGTTACCACAACACAGTAATATGGCATTTTAGTTCAACTCAAGATAGAGGAGTGTCGCATATTCTTTCTAGGACTGGTATAATCTTGGTCTCTGACTTCCTTCTCGAGAACTCATATACATGTATAATAGTACCTACCTGTATGAAGGCGTAATGTTGTGATTAGGTAAATTTTAGGATAGATATATGTGGTGTATCAATCAGAAAATATTTGACAAGTGCACAAACATGTGGAGGTAGGTCACTCTACACACCCAAATGGTATACCAACATTCTGAGGTAAAACACTCAGACCATGTCTAAGTGAAATACTAATAGTGTTTCAAATAGGACTAAGCAAATTTGCCACGTCCTATAACCCCTTACCCCATTAGAGACACCTTTTTACTACAGTACGATCTGTTACCACAGCACATAGCAACATGACATGTTGGCTCAACTCAAGATAGAGGTGTGTGGCATATTCTTTCTAGGATTTGTACATGTATGATCTTGGTCTCTGACTCCTTCTCGAGAACATCAGCACCTATAAAACATAATATATTGTTTAGGTGAATCTCAGGATAGATGTGTGTGGTGTATCACTCAGAAAGTAACAGACAAGTGTACAAACGTTTTGAGGTAAATCACTCTTCACGCCCAAATGGCATACCAACGTTCTGAGGTAAAACATTCAGCACACCATCAAATGCAATACTTTACAGGTTTAAAATCAGACTGAACAAATCTGACATGTCCTATAACCCTTCACACCTTAGAAACACCTTTTTAGGCCAATGAGGTCTGTTACCACATCACATAGTAATATGACATCAAGATAGAGGTGTGTCGCATATTCTTTGTAGGACTAGTATAATCTTGGTCTCTGACTTCCTTCTCGAGAACACGTATACATGTACAATAGTACCTACCTGTATGAAAACCTAATGTTGTGATTAGGTGAATCTTAGGATAGATGTGTGGTGTATCACTCAGATAATAATTGACAAGTGTACAAATATTTAGGAGTAAATAGCTCTACATGCCCAAATGGAATACCAACATTCTGAGGTAAATACACTCAGACTACATCCAAGTGAAAAACAGTACTAACAGTGTTTGAAGTCGGACTGAACACATCTAATATGTCCTATAACCCTTTACCTTATTAGAGATAACTATCTTACGCCAATGAGAATTGTTAGCACATAGCAATATAACATGTTGGCTCAGCTCAAGATAGAGGTGTGTGGCATATGCTTTCTAGGACTTGTATAATCTTGGTCTCTGACTTCCTTCTCGAGAACTCGTATACATGTACAATAGCACCTACTGGCATTAACACCTAATGTTGTCATTAGGTAAATTGGACTGAACAAATCTGACATGTCCTATAACCCTTTACCCTATTAGATACACCTTTTAACTTCAGTGAGATCTGTTACCACAGCACATAGCAACATGACTCGTGTCCCTGAATTCATTCTCAAGAACACATATACATGTACAATAGCACCAATGAAAACCTGATCTTGTGATCAGGTGCATCTCAGGATAGATGTGTGTGTGTATATCTGACAAGTGTACATACATTTGGAGGTAAATAACTCTACATGTCAAAATGGTAACCCAACATTCTGAGGTAAAACACTCAGAACACATCCTGGTAAAATACTACCAATATGTGAAATCTTGCTGAACAAATTTGACATAAGGTGTGTCTCGTATTCTTCTCTGTACTCATATGACCTTAGTCCCTGACTTTTCGAGAATATGAGGTCTGTAGCTTAACTCCTATACCTGTTCAAACAACACGTGTCCTATAACCCTTTACCCATTAGAGACACACTGTATGCCAATGAGATATGTTTCCACAGCACATAGCAATATGACATGTTGGCTCAACTCAAGATAGAGTTGTGTCACATATTCTTTTGAAGGACTCTTATAACTTTCTTCTCTGACTTCCTTCTCGAGAATATGTATACATATACAACAGCACTTATGAAAACCTAATGTTGTTAATAGGTGAATCTCAGGATAGATATGTTTGGTGTATCACTCAAAAAATAACTGACAAGTGTACAAACATGTGGAGGTAAATCACTCTACATACCCAAATGGTATACCAACTTCTGAGGTAAATACGCTCAGACCACATCCAAATGAAATGCTAACAGTGTTTGAAATCGGACTGAACAAATTTGACCTGTCCTATAACCCTTTATCTCATTAGATACACGTTTACACGCCGTTGAGAATCAGAACACCTTCAAATAAACTATTAAAAAAGGTTTGACTCTGACTGAACAATTCCGACATGTCCTATAACCCCTTTACACTATAGAGACACCTTTTTATTCCGATGAGATCTGTTCCCACAGCACATAGCAATATGGCTTGAATAATCTTGGTCTCTGACTTCCTTCTCGAGAACTCGTATACATGTACAATAATACATACATGTATGGGAATGTTGTGATTAGGTGAATTTTAGGATGGATGTGGGTGGTGTATCACTCAGATAATATTTGACAAGTGTACAAATATTTCGGGGTAAATAACTCTCAAATGGTATACCAACATTCTGAGGTAAATACACTCAGATCACATCCAAGTGAAGTACTAACAGTGGTTGAAGTCTGACTGAACAAATCTAATATGTCCTATAACCCTTTACCTTATTAGAGACACCTTTTTACGCCAATGCGAATTGCTACCACATCAAATAGCAATATGGCATGTTGGCTCAACACAAGATAGAGGTGTGGAATATTCTTTCTAACCCTAAACCTAACCCTAATCTTGGTCTTTGACTTCCTTCTCGATAACTTGTAGACATGTATAATAGCACATACCGGTAGGAAAACCTAATGTTCTGATTAGGTACATTTTAGGGTATAATTGTGTGGTGTTTTACACAGGAAATATTTGACAAGTGTACAAACATTTGGAGGTAAGTCACTCTACAGGCCCAAATGGTATACCACCATTCTGAGGTAAATATATTCTGAAAATGGGTGATCCCTCGGAAGCAAAAGTAAAAATGCAAAATGAGAAAATTGCAGACTCGGTTTTATTGAGTCTGTTCATGAGTAGTAATTTAAACTGCAACACCACTCACGCCCCCTAGCACCGGCTTAAGCAGTATTCAATTTTCAAAACAAATAACATCAAAACTAATGATCCCGAAGGACCAGAAAATATAAACTCTCAGACCACGTCCAAGTGAAATACTAACAGTGTTTGAAATTGGACTGAACAAATCTGACATGTCCTATAACCCTTTACCCCATAAGAGACAATTTTTTACGATCTGTTACCACAGCACATAGCAACATGACACGTTGGCTCAACTCAAGATTGAGGTGTGTGACGTATTCTTTCTAGGACTCGTACACGTATGACCTAAGTATCTGAATTCCCACCCGAGAACTCGTGTACAGCACCTACGGAAACCTAATGTTGTGATTATTGGAATCACAGGATAGATGTGTGTGGTGTATCGCTCAGAAAATAACTGACAAGTGTACATACATTTGGAGGTAAAACACTCTATACGCCCAAATGGTATACCAACGATCTGAGGTAAAAAACATTCAGAACACCTCCAAATGAAATACTATAGAGATTTGAAATCAGACTGAACAAATTATGGCATGTCCTATAACCCATCACACCTTAGAGACACTTTGTTTATGCCAATGAGATCTGTTACCACAGCACATAGTAATATGGCATGTTGGTTCAACTCAAGATAGAGGAGTGTCGCATATGCTTTCTAGGACTGGTATAATCTTGGTCTCTGACTTCCTTCTCGAGAACTTGTATACATGTACAATAACACACACTAGTATAAATAACCTAATGCTGTGATTAGGTAAATGTTAGGATAGATGTGTGTGGTGTATCACTCAGAAAATATTTGAGAAGTGTACAAACATTTGGAGGTAGGTCACTCTACACACCCAAATGGTATACCAACATTCTGAGGTAAATTCACTCAGATCACATCCATGTCTAAGTGAAATACTAACACTGTTTCAAATCGGACTGAACAAATCTAATATGTCCTTTAACTCATTACCTCATTAGATACACCCTTTTACGCCAATGAGAATTGTTACCACAGCACAACAATATGACATGTTGGCTCAGCTCAAGAGAGATGTGTGTGGCATATTCTTTCTAGGACTGGTATAATCTGGGATCTGACTTCTCGAGAACTCGTATACATGTACAATAGCACCTACTGGTAAGAAAACCTTATGTTTTTACTCGGTAAATAGTAGGATGGATGTGTGTGGTGTATCACTCAGAAAATATTTGACAAGTGTACAAATATTTGGGGGTAAATACCTCTACATGCCCAAATGGTATACCAACATTCTCAGGTAAATACATTCAGACCACATCCAGGTGAAATACTATCAGTGCTTGAAATCGGACTGAACACATCTGGAATGTCCTATAACCATTTACCTTATTAGAGACACCTTTATGCCAATGAGAATTGTTACCACAGGACATAGCAATATGACATGTTTGTTCAGCTCAATATAGAGGTGGGTGACATATTCTTTTTAGGACTTGTATAATCTTGGTCTCTGACTTCCTTCTCGAGAACTCGTATACATGTACAATAACACCTACTGGTATGAAAACCTAATGGTGTGATAAGGTAAAATTAAGGATAGGTGTGTGTGGTGTATCAATTAGAAAATATTTACCAAGTGTACAAACATTTGGAGGTAGGTCGCTCTAAAAACCCAAATGGTATACCAACATTCTGAGGTAAAACACTCAGACCATGTCTAAGTGAAATACTAATAGTGTTTCAAATTGGACTGAACACATTTGACATGTCCTATAATCCTTTACCCCATTAGAGACACCTTTTTACGATCTGCTACCACAGCACATAGCAACATGACACGTTGGCTTAACTCAAAATAGAGGTGTGTGGCATATTCTTTCTAGGACTCGTACATGTATGATCTTGGTCTCTGACTTCTTCTCGAGAACACACATACATTTACAACAGCACTTATGAAAACGTAATATATTGATTAGGTGAATATCAGGATAGATGTGTGTGGTGTATCACTCAAAAAATAACAGACACGTGTACAAACATTTGGAGGTAAATAACTCTTCACGCCCAGATGGCATACCAACGTTCTGAGGTAAAACATTCAGAGCACCATCAAATGCAATACGTAACAGGTTTAAAATTAGACTGAACAAATCTGACATGTCCTATAACCCTTTACGCCTTAGAAACACAGTTTTAGGCCAAATGAGATCTGTTACCACAGCACATAGTAATATGACATGTTGGTTTAACTCAAGATAGAGGTGTGTCGCATATTCTTTGTAGGACTAGTTTAATTTTGGTCTCTGACTTCCTTCTCGAGAACTGGTATACATCTACAATAGTACCTACTTGTATGAAAGCCTAATGTTGTGATTAGGTGAATGTTAGAATAGATTTTTGTGGTGTAATTCTTAGATAATAATTGACAAGTGTACACATATTTGGAGGTAAATAACTCTACATACCCAAATGATATGCCAACATTATGAGGTAAATACACTCAGACCACATCCAAGAGAAATAAAGTACTAACAGTGTTTGAAGTCGGACTGAACAAATCTAATATGTCCTATAACCATTTAGCTTATTAGAGATACTTTTGTACGCCAATGAGAAGTTTTACCACAGCACATAGCAATATAACATGTTGTCTCAGCTCAAGATAGAGGTGTTTGGCATATTCTTTCTAGGACTTGTATAATCTTGGTCTCTGACTTCCTTCTCGAGAACTCGTATACATGTACAATTATCTACATTAGCACCTACTGGTATGAACACCTATTGTTGTTATTAGGTAAATTGTAGGATGATGTGTGTGATGTATTAATAAAAAATATTTGACAAGTGTACAAACATTTGGAGGTAAGTCATTCGCAACACCCAAATGTTATATTAATATTCTGAGTTAAAAACGCTCAGACCACGTCCAAGTGAAATACTAACAGTGTTTGAAATTGGACTGAACAAATCTGACATGTCCTATAACTCTTAACTCCATTCGATACACCTTTGTACTGAGATCTGTTACCACATCACATAGCAATATGACATGTTGGCTCAACTCAAGATAGAGGTGTGTTGCATATTCTTTCTTGGACTCGTATGATCTTGGTCTCTGAATTCCTTCTCAAGAACACATATACATGTACAATAGCACCAATGAAAACCTGATCTTGTGATTAGGTGCATCTCAGGATAGATGTGTGTGGTGTATAACTGACAAGTGTACATACATTTGGAGGTAAATAACTACATGCCCAAATGGTAACGCAACATTCTGAGGTAAAGCACTCAGAACACATCCTACTAAGATACTACCAGTGTTTGAAATCTGACTGATTCCTATACTCATATGACCTTGGTCTCTGACTTTTCGAGAATACGATGTCTGTATTTTAACTCCTACACATGTTCAAACAGCACGTGTCCTATAACCCTTTACCCCATTAGAGACACACTTTTATGCAAATGAGATATGTTTCCACAGCACATAGCAATATGACATGTTGGCTCAACTCAAGATAGTAAGGTGTCACATATTCTTTTGTAGGACTCTTATGACCTTCTTCTCGACTTCCTTCTCGAGAATGTGTATACATGTACACATGTGTAAACATGTACAACAGCACTTATGAAAACCTAATATTGTGAATAGGTGAATCTCAGGATAGATATGTTTGGTGTATCACTCAGAAAATAACTGACAGGTGTACAAACATTTGGAGGTAAATCACTCTACACGCCCAAATGGTATACCAACTTCTGAGGTAAATACACTCAGACCACATCCAAATGAAATACTAACATTGTTTGAAATCGGCCTGAACAAATCTGATCTGTCCTTTAACCCTTTACCTCATTAGATACACCTTTTCACGCCATTGAGAATCAGAACACCTCCAAATAAAATATTAAAAAAAGGTTTGACTCGGACTGAACAAATCCGACATGTCCTATAACCCTTTACACTATAGAGACACCTTTTTATGCAATGAGATCTGTTCCCACAGCACATAGTAATATGTCTCGTATAATCTTTTTTTCTGACTTCCTTCTCAAAAACTCGTATACATGTACAATAGTACATACCTGTATGGAAATCTAATGTTGTGATTAGGTGAATTTTAGGAAAGATGTGGATGGTGTATCACTCAGATAATATTTGACAAGTGTACAAATATTTCGGGGTAAATAACTGTACACGCCCAAATGGTATACCAACATTCTGAGGTAAATACACTCAGACCACATCCAAATGAAATACTAACATTGTTTGAAATTGGCCTGAACAAATCTGATCTGTCCTTTAACCCTTTACCTCATTAGATACACCTTTTCACGCCATTGAGAATCAGAACACCTCCAAATAAAATATTAAAAAAAGGTTTGACTCGGACTGAACAAATCCGACATGTCCTATAACCCTTTACACTATAGAGACACCTTTTTATGCAATGAGATCTGTTCCCACAGCACATAGTAATATGTCTTGTATAATCTTTTTTTCTGACTTCCTTCTAAAAAACTCGTATACATGTACAATAGTACATACCTGTATGGAAACCTAATGTTGTGATTAGGTGAATTTTAGGAAAGATGTGGGTGGTGTATCACTCAGATAATATTTGACAAGTGTACAAATATTTCGGGGTAAATAACTGTACACGCCCAAATGGTATACCAACATTCTGAGGTAAATACACCCAGATCACATCCAAGTGAAATACTAACAGTGTTTGAAATCGGACTGAACAAATCAAATATGTCCTATAACCCTTTACCTTATTAGAGACACCTTTTTACGCCAATGTGAATTGTTACCACATCACATAGCAATATGACATGTTATCTCAACTCAAGATAGAGGTGTTGCATATTCTTTCTTACCCTAACCCTAACCCTAATCATTGTCTCTGACTTCCTTCTCGATAACTTGTAGACATGTATAATAGCACATACGGGTAGGAAAACCTAATGCTGTGATTAGGTACATTCTAGGATAAAATTGTGTGGTGTATTACACAGAAAATATTTGACAAGTATACAAACATTTGGAGGTAAGTCACTCTACATGCCCAAATGGTATACCAATATTCTGAGGTAAAAACACTCAGACCACGTCCAAGTGAAATACTAACAGTGTTTGAAATTGGACTGAACAAATCTGACTTGTCCTATAACCCTTTACCCCATTAGAGACACCTTTTTACTTCAATGAAATCTGTTACGACAGCACATAGCAACATGACACGTAGGCTCAACTCAAGATAGAGGTGTGTGGCATATTCTTTCTAGGACTCGTACATGTATGACCTTGGTATCTGACTTCCTACCCGAGAACTCGTATACCTGTACAACAGCACCTACGAAAACCTAATGTTGCGATTATGGGAATCTCAGGATAGATGTGTGTGGTGTATCACTCAGAAATTAACTGACAAGTGTACATACATTTGGAGGTAAATCACTCTACACGCCCACATGGTATACCAACGTTCTGAGGTAAAAACATTCAGAGCATCTCCAACTGAAATACTATAGAGGTTTGAAATCAGACTGAACAAACTATGGCATGTCCTATTACCCATCACACCACAGAGACACTTTGTTTATGCCAATGAGATATGTTACCACAGCACATAGTAATATGGCATGTTTGTTCAACTCAAGGTAAAGGTGTGTCGCATATTCTTTCTAGGACTGGCATAATCTTGGTCTCTGACTTCCTTCTCGAGAACTCGTATACATGTATAATAGTACCTACCTGTATGAAAGCCTAATGTTGTGATTAGGTGAACTTTAGGATAGACGTGGGTAGTGTATGACTCAGAAAATATTTGACAAGTGTACAAATATTTCGGGGTAAATCACTCTACACGCCCAAATGGTATACCAACATTCTCAGGTAAATACACTCGGATCACATCCAAATGAAATACTAACAGTGTTTGAAATCGGACTGAACACACCTGATCTGTCCTATAACCCTTTACCTTATTAGATACACCTTTTTACGCCAATGAAAATGTTACCACATCACATAGCAATATGACATGTTGGCTCAGCTCAAGAGAGATGTGTGTGGCATAGTCTTTCTAGGACTGTATAATCTTGGTCCCTGACTTCCTTCTCGAGAACTCGTATACATGTACAATAACACCTACTGGTATGAAAACCTAATGGTGTGATAAGGTAAAATTAAGGATAGGTGTGTGTGGTGTATCAATCAAAAAATATTTGACAAGTGTTCAAATATTTTGAGGTAAGTCACTCTACACGCCCAAATGGTATACTAACATTCTGAGGTATAAACACTCAGACCACGTCCAAGTGAAATACTAACTGTGTAAAATATTGGTCCCTGACTTCCTTCTCGAGAACTCGTATACATGTACAATAACACCTACTGGTATGAAAACCTAATGGTGTGATAAGGTAAAATTAAGGATAGGTGTGTGTGGTGTATCACTCAGAAAATATTTGAGAAGTGTACAAACATTTTGAGGTAGGTCACTACACACCCAAATGGTATACCAACATTCTGAGGTAAAACACTCAGACATGTCTTATAACCATTTATCCTATTAGAGACACCATTTTAGGCCAATGAGATCTGTGACCACAGAACATAGCAATATGACATGTTGGCTCAACTCAAGATAGAGATATGTCGCATATTCCTCCTAGAACTCGTATGACCTTGGTCTCTGACTTCTCAAGAACTCGTATACATGTACAACAGCACCTATAAAACCTTATGTTGTGATAAGTTGAATCTCAGGATAGATGTGTGTGGCGTATCACTCAGAAAATAGCTGACAAGTGTACAAACAGAGGTAAATCACTCTACACGCCCAAATGGCATACAAACGTTCAGCGATAAAAACATTCAGAACACATCCAAATGAAGTAATAAAATGGTTTCAAATCGTACTGAACAAATATGACATGTCCAATAGCTTTTTCCACCTTAGAGACACCTTTTCATTCTAATGAGATTTGTTACCATGTAGCACATAGCAATATGACATGTTGGTTCAACTCAAGATAGAGGTGTGTCGCATATTCTTTGTAGGACTCGTATATCTTGGTCTCTGACTTTCTTCTCGAGAACTCGTATACATGTACATGTACATTTGCACCTACTGGTATGAAAACCTAATCCTGTGATTAGGTGAATCTTAGGATAGATGTGTTGTGTGTATCACTCAGATAATATTTGACAAGGG
This sequence comes from Azorinus chamasolen, assembly GCA_963576725.1. NCBI lineage: Eukaryota > Metazoa > Mollusca > Bivalvia > Cardiida > Solecurtidae > Azorinus > Azorinus chamasolen. The sequence continues at coordinate 9,036,619 of OY755243.1, read as the reverse complement.
TACAAACATTTGGAGGTAAACAACTTTACATTCCCAAATGGCATACCAACAATATGAGGTAAATACACTCAAAATACATCCAATGCCGTATAACCCTTTACCCCATTAGTGACACCTTTTTGTGTCACCTTCCGAGAGGCAATGTGTCACTTAGGGGTTGATTTTTCATCGTCTGTCTGCCTAGGCAGTCCGTCACACTTTCTTTTTTTGCTGTCATTTCTAAAGTAATCGTTATAGAGTTTTCTTATTTCACATTTGTTTTCCTCTTATTGAAGAATATTAAAGTAATTAAGGTTCGCCACTCTACATCAGTACTTTTTGAGTTATTCCACTTTGTTCTGATTTTCGCTGTCCGTTACCATTTCTTTCTTTGTCATCATTTCTAAACTAATTATAGAGCTTTCAAATTTCACACATGTCTTCCTCTCATTGAGGACCATTGAAGTAACCAAGGTTTGTCACTATACATGCAATACTTTGTAGTTATTCACCTTTATTCTGATGTTTGCAGTCCGGTGGATTTAGTTTTTGTTTCAACTGCAAGCAGGTGATACATGTGTTCCTTCGAACGATATTGTTACGCCAATGATATCTGTTACCGAACCACATAGCAATATGACATGTTGACTCAACTCAAGATTGAGGTGTGTCGCATATTAATTCTTTCTAGCACTCGTATGACCTTGATCTCTGACTTCCTTTTCGAGAACTGATAATGTACATGTACATGTTCAACAGCACCTATTGTTGTGATTTGGTGAATCTCAGGATATATGTGTTTGGTGTAACATTTAGAAAATAACTGATAAGTGTACAAACATTTGGAGGTAAATCACTCTACACGCCCAAATTGTATACCAATAATCTGAGGTAAAATCACGCACATCCAAGTGAAATACTTACATTGTTTGAAATCACATGTGCCCATTTCATGCTGTCTCAACAACAACTCCATCACAAATACATTATTTTTTTAATCACATGTCATACGTATCTAAAACATACTAAACTATAGTTTTTCTGACCCCCCCCCCCAAAAAAAATTAATAAATAAATGAAATAAAATAATAAAATAAAAACGAAAGAAAAGACTTACAAACGGAAATTAGTGAATTTTGCCTATATCAATATCAAGCTTGTAGAGATTTATTCGAAAATATTACATGAAGAAAATGTGCATACACAATATCCGTTTATGCTATCAGACCGAGACAATGCCTTAAAGACCAGCTATATAGTGTTTCAACTTGTATTAGAGCTTATTTCTATTTCGAACC
>OY755243.1:8940752-9035142 GCA_963576725.1 Azorinus chamasolen | reverse complement strand
CAACTCAAATATCATACTCTACTCCTTGGAACAACAACATCAAATATCATATTCTACTCGGAACAACGACATCAAATATCATACTCTACTCCTCGGAACAACAACATCAAATATCATTCTCTACACCCCGGGACAACAACTCAAAATCATACTCTACACCTCGGGATAACATCTCAAATACCAAATATCATACTCTACTCCTCAGAACAACAACATCAAATATCATACACTACTCCTCGGGACAACACTTGTTACATCAATTATCATACTCTATTCCTCGTAACAATGACTCAAATACCATACTCTACTCCTCGTAACAACGACTCAAATATTATACTCTTCTCCTCGGAACAACAACTCACATATCATATTCTACTCCCCGGGACAACAAATCAAATATCATACTCGTAACTTCGAGATCTAACAAAACCAAATATCTACCCTATACACCTGGGAACATCAACTCAGATGGCATACTCAGATGATGGCTCAGTTGCAAAAGATATACCCACAGTTTACAGTACCTATTCTAGATTCAAATATTAATAACAATACCTCAGTACATACCAGAGAGTTGGATACATTTGTTAATGAAAACATAACTATATTTGAAGCTCAAAAAGCAGTGCTACATGCCAAGAAAGGTAAAGCTTGTGGAGTTGTCAAAATTCCTGTTGATATTTTGTGCAATTAGCAGAGTAGCTAGTTTTTGCACGCACGTTTTAGACTGGCGGAAGCCAGTCTTTCGTACCGCAAACCGGATTCAGCTATCGCACCAGTGCCAAGTCCGATTTAACATTGTTGTTCATTAATGCACCCTAGGCATAGGCGGGTCCATATTTATGTCTAATCGCATATTTTCAATATAGCAAAATATCACTTAACTACATTACTGTTTGAACCAGAGTTGCATATCCGCTCCTTCCCTGCGATGTGCCTGCGATTCTAGGTCAAATGCTGATGAGGAGTTAAGCGGTTAAAAAGTAGTGCCCCTTGAAATCTTACTCTTATCATTATGAAAGTGACCCGAAACATTCCTATATATTTTCGGCAAGAAAAGTAAATTAAAATATTTGTAATTCATTACCAAAACGGGAAGAGAAAAGGAGCAAACTGTGGCATGAAATGTGTTGCAGTTGTCATGCTGATCTTGTAGTTTACAGTAGAATAGAAAACTATATTTTTATTTTCTTATTACCATCTCAATTTTCACCCCGTGTTTCCAAGGGGGTCAGTCCGTACATCCGTATATCTGTCCATCTGTTTATCGGAAATTGCTTTAAACGACATCTCCTCTGAAACCGCATGGTAGAATGTAATCAAACTCATAATGAATGATCTTGGTATTAAGCTCTATCAGATTTGCTAAAAGAACCCAGATCCATAAAGTAGTCTTGTTGCTATGGTAACAAAAAGAAACTCTTAAGAAATATTCTCCAAACCCAGGGGTCAGATTTGAATGATACCTGATCGAAATAGTCCTCTGATAAACCTCTGCCAAAATTTCTAAAATGATTTTGATATCTAAAAAACATGACTGCCATGAACGGGGCTACTTTTCCGCCAGTCTTTCAACGATTTCGGCGCTTTGAGTAATGTTTGTTTTAAACGGGGGTGTATTCCTGAAGATTGGGGAAAGGGTATCATTAATCCTATCCCGAAGTCAAGTACTACAGACCCTAGAGATCTTTTATCATATAGAGAAATAATCTTAGCAAACTTTATGTATAAATTGTATTGTTTTATTTGGAATGATAGGCTTACAAGGTGGGTTGAGAATAATGATATTATAGCTGATGAACAGAATGGTTTTCGTCATGGTTCTGATCAATCCTATGAAGCTTCATGAAAATCCAACTAAGGTTTCGGGAAAACCGCGAGGACAACATTTCCATGTAAAATTTCAAAGTCCCGCAATTCTGCAGAAAATTATCAAACCGGACCAGGAAATAGATATTCACAACTTGGCATGGTGCTGATTATTCCTGTGAAGATTCATGAAAACCCAACCAAAGGTTTTGGTGAAACCGCGTGGACACAAGTTTCCACGTAAAAGTTTCACGGTCCCATAACTCTGCATAATATCATTGAACTGGTACAAGAATAAGATATTCACAACTAGGCTTTAGTGCTGATCAATCTTATGAAGTTTTATGAAAATCCAATCAAAGATTTTGTAGAAACAGCGCGGGCAATTTTTTCCATATAAAAAATCAAAGTCTCATAACTCTGCAGAACGTCACTTTACCGGGGCAGGAATAAGATTTGCACAACTAGGCATGGCGCTGATCAATCCTATGAAGTTTCATGAAAATCCGACCCAAGGTTTTAGAACCCGCGTGGACAACGTAAAATCGGACAGACGGACGGACGTACGCCGCACATAAAAACACAACAAAATAATGTCATAACACATGTTTAATTACTTGCTTTTTATTTCAGGTATAAAGACTCTGTTAATCAGTTTATCTCAAATCTGATTTGAGGTAATAATCGTTTTCTTAAAAAACACTTTGTAATATGGCTCGTTTGGCCGTTTTTCTAAATTCAATTTTTATCTGCTTTCTGATTTAAATAGCTCTTAATCAAGCATTAAATTTTGTATTCGTAAATGTACGGCCGTGTGTTTGTTTGTTAGATTAACTGAGTCTATATACTCTTTTTAGTTTATATATAGATATAGTGCAATAGTATTGTGATATATTTATAGTCTCTTGTAATTCAAATATGAATGAAATGGTTTCTTTATAGCTACATGTCTGTCTTTGTATGAGTGTAACCATGGAGAGACTCTAATAAAGAGTATTATATACCGTGCGTCTTGGGACAACAACTCAATTATCACATTACACCTTGTGGCAACAGCTCAGATATCACTACACCTCGTGACGTGTCAATTATCACATTTCACACCTTGGGTCTTATCGGTAAATGAGTTCTTACAGATCCAATTCCAATTCCAATTTTATTTTAAATAATACAAAGTCTCGCTTTTATGCAAGAAGCATTTACATCTATTATACAGTATACAGTAAATAGTCACATGGTCACAATGAGGGAAAACGGCTAATTTTCATGTCCCATGTATGGAAGTAGCATATCCAGAAACATATTCATGCATATATCTGGCATATCCTACCCAAGAAAGAGAAAAGAAAAATAATAGTGTCTATGTATACCCACTTGTTTTCATCTCCTCCGAAACGAAACGAGGGGATAAAAAGAGGGTACCAACTCTCAAGGGGTTGCATTACAAACTGAAGAGATGGCTATTATTTATACATTACCAAAAAGGGGAAATCACCCCTGTCGATCCTTTCCTGGTACCCAGTTTATATCAACACTACGATCCTGTGCATAATAAAAGTAGGGTACCAGAACAGTGCAAAGCCATGCTTTCCGGTATACAAGTAAACATACTGGGCACATAATTTGTCCGACATATGTCGAAATAACCAGTTAACGAGATGTGTTCATAATGTAGTTATATCTCGCTAATGAGATCACTTATTTGCGGTAGACATAGAACAGGGAAAGGGTTAAATTATGGCTGATAGTTGGTTGATAAACCAAGTATACTATACGAATATAATATATAAACAGTGTATACGAAGTCAGAACTGCCTGAGTTGTTTAATTTAAAATGATATACTTATGACTGGCATTACCACCATAGCAAAATAAATAAATAAATAATGAAACGATGTCTAAACAACACTTTAGTTCCACGAAAATATTCTCTTCCTCCAAATTGTTTTCAGGTGTTTGCTATTAACAATATATGATTAAGGCTATGAATGTATGTACATTTTATGCCTAATAAATATTCTGTATTCTGTATTCTATAACAAATATGATATATGATGTTTTACCCTTTACTCCATGAATATTCATTTAAGAAATAATGACATGAATTTAATTCATTGTTATAATAGCACATGGACACAGGAAGTTTTGGCCATGGCAGAAACTGTATAATCATATCTATACTATACCATTAGCAAACAGAACAGACCTTGATCAGACGCCTCCTATAGGAGCCGTTTGATCTTGGTCTACTCAGTTTGCAAATGCATAGAATGCATATTTATGGAGTAAAGGGTTAAATTAGGTGACAAGATAGTGCAGGACAGAACGTACTGTAGGAGGTTTCTACATGAAGTTTGCTCAGTATTAAGCAGCCACCCGGTTTAACCCATTCCCTCATATTGACGACATTTGACCCATTCCCTCATATTGACGACATTTGACGACTCTGTAAAAGTCACTTTGTGAAACCATTGTTATAAATAGAGCATTTGCTCCTATAGGAGCAAATGCTCTATTTATCACAATGGTTTCAAACTACAAATCTCTAAAAGTTTCCTTTTCTTTAGTTTATGCTCCTTGTCGGTAGATTTATTCAAAGAGGTTGTATCTAAAAATAGCCTATGAGGTTATGGGCTAATAGGCTCCTATGTTAATAATTTGAGCAATCAAAGTAATGACATTACGGTTAGAAGGTGGTATACAACTATTGCTCAATATGTTTTGTGTGACAAGTACTTTTTGCTAGTAACGCGCTCGTTAAATGTATTTTGCATGAATACCTACTTATGTATGCATTTAGTAAAATGAATAGTTAAAATCATTGGGGGGTTTGTGGGTCTTATGACACAATGTCAACCATTATTAAAATCACCGTATTCCTCTTAAAATGTTTGTACAGTAAAACCTCTCTATAACGGCCACTAAATTATGTTAATTAGTTGGTATTTAGGGCCGGTGAATGCTTAAAGCAAGGTGAAGGTAAAACAGAACGCTCCTATAGCTTTAAGCAGCCACCTGCATTTAACCCAAAATACTTGATGTGATTTAGTGGCTTTTATAGAGAGGTTTTACTGTATATGCCAAAGCAAACCGCACCCATATCCCCTACTAAAACATACAAATGCTCACAGTTTTGTTTAAGATTGCCATTACTTAACACTTTCTTTCATATAAACGATTTTTCATGCATGTGCATACAGAGTAGACCCATATCAGACGGCTCCTATCAGGGTCTGCTCTGTTTGCTAATGGAAATTATAAGATCTGTTGGTTTTTTTAACTTTTAAAATGGCTGTCATGTTCCACCTTCCATATTTCATTATAACTATTTTGTCCCTGAATACGCTCGTATTCAGTATGTATTGAAATTTGGAATAAACCTAGAGCAGGGGAAAGCTTCTATACAATGGACCGACTTGACAATGGCAGCGCTTCTGCAAATAAATTCAAGATATACAGTCGTTTAGATACAGTAAAACCTATCTTAAGCTACCACCAAAAAGAGGTGTAATTATGCATCTGTTGGTAGCTTAATGCAGGTCAATGGTAATATAGAAAGCTCCTACAGGAGCTGTCAGATCTGGGGGAACTCTGTTTGCAAATGAGTGCAAAGTATTTTATATTAAATGAAAGGCTTGAGTAACGTCATACGTACAATGCATTATAATTATACGCTCCCTATTCATTAGTCGTCAATTTTGAGTCGGCTATGCCAATATGAGTACATTCGTCACTATTCATAAGTTCTCTACTATGTTTGGCAAAGTCGGTCATGTCAATGGTTGCATCATTGTCTTATTACATCACGCTTGACTCATTAACCCCTAGTGACGCATTTTTGCGCATCTATAAAAGTCACATTATGAAACCATTGTGATAAATAGAGCATTTGCTCCTATAGGAGCAAATGCTCTATTTATCACAATGGTTTCAAAATTTTCCTTTCCTCTACTTTATGCTCCTTTTCGGTAGATACATTATAAGAGGTTGGGTCTAAATATAGCCTAAGAGAGAATGAGTTCATATGCGAATGGTGAAACCATGGTAACCCTTACTAACAGGTAGATTTCAGAGTAAGACGTCATGTAACTCGGCATCTCAACAGAATCCAAACCCTTTGACATCTTTATCATGATTACGAAAGAAAGTGAAGAACATTCCACTTTAACCATGGAAGCAGGTGGAATATTTGCAGACAACAATTACTTAGACCGTTAAGAATTGGACGCGTGTTCTTCAACAAAATGACGTCGAAGCAAATGTCGGACACATGTGCGACCTATGTCAACCGCGAAAAACTGATCGATCACCCTATAAATGCCCCACACATTGAAAATAGAATCTTATCAATTATTCTCCATGAATTATATAGAAATCTGGTATAGGTTTCAGCTCAAAGTATGAAAGGAGTTCTATCGCAATCTTACAGTGTGAGTATCGATCTAGGAGTAGACGCCCAGCGTGCGCAGTTGTCTTATATTGTTCAGCAAGATTACTGCACGAGTCACTTCCAAGCTAACAGTGACGATGTGGTTCGGACGATCAAAGTATTGGCAGCGTGATGCCTCCTCCACGCTCCGGGAGTCAGGTGTATCGGCTTAATTAATAGCGCCACACAAGGATACTTTCATGCCTTATGCCTCTATTTAGACGTAGTTTCAAAGGTGCTTCAACTGAACATCCAAACCCATCAATATATATACCGGAATAGACGGAATAACTTTGTTGATTTAATGTCGAGAAGAAAATGGGTGGAAAGTTAGGAAAATCGTCCACGACTCTGGATCAGAAATCACTGGAGCGGCTTCAAGCCGTTGTGCAGGGGGAACTCTCGGCAGATGAGATACAGACTTGGTACAAAACCTACAAACAGAGCAGGCACGGTGGCCACAGAGAATTGACGAAGGACGAGTTCAAGGAGGTGTATAATGGAGTGTTTCACGGTGATGCTACGGACTTTGCGGAACACGTGTTTCGAACCTTCGACCTAAATAACGACGGTCAAGTGGACTTTAACGAGTTTTTATTGGGACTCTGTATGTCAAGCAGCTCAGATGCGGAGACTAAAATCACATGGGCCTTTAAAGTGTACGACATTGACGGGGATGGCACAATAACGTGGAAGGAGATGAAAAACATCATACAGGTACGTCTACATGGTTGTCATCTTAGCACTCTAACCTTTAGCTCAGGAGTCCAGATAAGATGCGTAAATTTAAACGTTTCAAAGAATAATTTCTTTATTTCTCCATCATACCCTATACTGGGACCACTCGTTTATCTGTAGCCCTGCTTTAGCCTGCTGACCAAATTATATTAACCCATTATCTCATAGGCTATTTTTAGATACAACCTCTTTGAATAAATCTACCGAAAAGGAACAATAACTAGAGAAAATGATTTTTTAGAATTATATAGTTTGAAACCATTGTGATAAATAGAGCATTTGCTCCCATAGGAGCAAATGCTCTATTTATCACAATGGTTTCACAAAGTGAATCTTTCAGAGTCGTCAAAAGTCGTCAATATGAGGGAAAGGGTTAACCCACTTTAGCATATTGACGCCCTTAGACGCTTCTGTAAAAGTTACTTTGTGGAATCATTGTGATAAATAGAGCATTTGTTCCTGTTGAGCAAATACTCTATTTATCACAATGGTTTCAAAACTGCACAATTCTGAAAAAATCCTTTTCTCTAGTAAATGCTCCTTTTTGGTAGATATAATAATAGAGGTTGGATCTAAAAAAATATAGCCTATGCGGGAATAGGTTAAATTCAAAAATCTTTCAAACTTCAAGCTTTATGCAGTTTGTCTATCAGAATGCTACCAGTGTGTCAAACAGTACGGATCCTGATTAGACTCCGAGTTAGTCGGTGTCTTATCTGGATCCAAACTGTTTGTAAAGATTATCATAGGTCTGCTGGCAGCAGGCTGAAAGTTAAGTACATTTCTGTTTGCAAAACATATCGTGTTCAATGATCTTTAAATAGATTTGTTTCTATGAATAACTAGGCGCCGTACCTGGATCCAATCAATTTTTTAAAACTTTGCAATCTTTGTCGTCTGCTGCAATTTTCATTTTTTACATTTCTTCATTTTTGTTTGGTACAACATAATCACCGTAACAAACATTTTGGATCCAGATTAACTCTCATCTGGATCCAAATTGTTTGAATAGGTAATCACAGATGCAACATTGGCAGCGAAAGAATTAAACGATGAACTAATTCGTTCAGAGCATTCTTAATCCTTTGTCTCTGTTTGCTTATGGAATTTTATAGATCAGGGTCCATGCTTATAAAGCTTTTAGTTGAGTCTGAGTTTTATTCTCAAGCTTTTGATTGGTCAGATTTGAGTTCTCAAGCTTTTGATTGGTCAGATTTGAGCCAAAGGCTCAAATCTGACCAATCAAAAACTTGAGAACGATCTCAGACTCAACTAAAAGTTTTATAAGCATGCACCCAGGTTATACATTTTAAATAGCCAAAAACCTCCCATGAAAATTAGTCATTCTAATAAATAGTTATATATGTTATTTATAAAGTCACGAATTCCTGTATAAATAGGGTTAAGATATCCGTGCACCGTGGTCAATGGCCGTTGTGACAGTTTGATCTGCAGAAGACATTTTATAGAATCAATAACTGTTTTTGCCGTATGTAAATTGGTGTTTTTATCACGCGTAGAATAATAAAGAACACCGCTCTCTTTTAGTTGTTAATTCTTTACTCCATAAATATCCATGTCAGATACAATGGCTGTATATGTAAAAAAAAACCTGATTTTTTATAATGGAATTTTTAATGTTTATTATGGTATCATGTGCAATGAAATGATAACCGTGTCAAAAACGGTTGAAATAGATTTACAGTATAGCCTACAGACGTCGTCTGATCTGGGTCTTTTCTGTTTACAAAATTGGCAATAAGACATATTTCCGTGCTGAAGGTATGTAAGGCGAAATTGTTAAACAAGGAACATGTGTCACGTAAATTTAACATTCAAATTTCAGGAGAACCCAGAGTAAACCCTCTCTATAACGGCCATTAAATTACATAAGGTATTTTATATTAAAGACAGGTGGCTGCTTAAAGCAGGATGAAACTAAAACAGAACGCTCCTAAATCATATTTATATTATATCATAAGCAAACAGAGCAGACCCTGATCAGACGGCTCCTATAGGAGCCGTCTGATCTGGGCATGTTCTATTTGCGAAGACATAGAAAGGTGTATTTATGGAAAGGAAAGAAACTGAAATACCTCCCTTGTGGCAAGATGAATAATTGGTAATCAGGGTGTTAATAGTAGAACCATGCATACTCATATTGTCAAACTGGGTCGCCTAGTAACGAAAAAGTGTTTGCGTAGCGAAAAATATTCCTATATAGGAATATACTTATCCACATCGATACTAAACCCAATTGCAGGTGACGAAACAATCATCCAGTCTAGTCAGTTTAATTATGTACGTATGGATTCCTTAAATAACAGGAACTGTTTTCCCAGACATGATCTGTGAATTATGTTCATCATGAACGCGACTTAGAAAATTGTGTTTATGAGAGAAAAAAATTGTTAAATTCAGTTACATCCTCACTTTAACTCTTTCCTTGTTCAATATTCATGAAAGAAAACATGACATAATAAATATGTATTAGCTTAATTTTAAATGTGTTGTGTGCACCTAGTATATTTAAGTATTGGTAGAAACTGAAGAGTCAGGTCTATTAATATTTCATAAGCAAACGGAGCCTACCCTGATCAGACAGCTCTTACAGGAACCGTCTGATCTGGGTCCATGCTTATAAAACGTTTAGTTGAGTCTGAGTTCGTTCTCAAGTTTTTGATTGGTCAGATTTGAGCCTCTGGCTCAAATCTGACCAATCAAAAGTTTGAGAACTCAAATCTGACCAATCAAAAGCTTGAGAACGAAACTCAGACTCAACTAAAAGCTTTATAAGCATGGACCCTGGGTTGTCTTTGTTTGCCAAGGCGTGACAAAGCGTTTATATGAGGGAAAGGATTAACTCTTTTGGTGCCAGATAAGTTTCCTCTGCAAACAATTTCACAAAAGTTTTACAAAGGATTTTCACTTGATTTCCTCTATAACGTAAGTGTAGGGTCAAACAGTTTGGATCCTGATTATACACAGAATTGTTCGGCGTCTGAACTGCATCCAAACTGTTGTCAAAGGTATTTACAGATTCGCCCATCACAGTTAACCTATTCCCTCATAGGCTATTTTAGATCCAACTTCTTTGAATAAATCTACCGAAAAGGAGCATTAACTAGAGAAAAGGAACGTTTTAGAGTTTTGTAGTTTCAAACAATTGTGATAAATAGAGCATTTGCTCCTATAGAGCATTTGCTCCTCTCTATAACGGCCACTTAATTGTGTTAATTAGTTGGTATGTAGGGTACGTGGCTGCTTAAAGCAAGGTGACTCCTATAGGGGCGTTCTGCTTTACTTTCACCTTGCTTTAAGCAACCACCTGCCTTTAACACAAATATTTGATGTAATTTAGTGGACATTATAGAGAGGTTTTACTGTATTCAACAGGGTTGTTCCAGACCATATGAGAATCCTAGTAACTAGATCTTCACCGCTTATTCCTTACCTCATTGTGAAAAAAATAATGTCTGCTAAAATACAAAACTTATGCAAATTTAACTACCGATTCGATGAAGCTTTTGAAAAACTATTTGACCTAGTGTCAAACAGCTTGAATGTTGATTTGACACCAAGTAAAGGTAGGTTCCCATTGCCGATCAAGTCAACTCGATCATCCCGATCACCCAAAATTCCCCGACCAAGCTCGACCGAGTACACGAGTTCTTCTAGACCTCTACTCGATCATACACGACCCCTTGCGATCATTCACGACTCCTCCACGACGTCAACTCAACAACAACTCCGATCTCTGCTTGATCAGCTCGACCCAGATATGAACCCTACACGATCTCTTCCCGACCAACTGGACCTCTGCTCGATCTCTACCCGACCAGCTCGTCATGGTCGTACTTGGGTCGATCGGGTATTACTCGAGTAGAGATCGAGACGATGGGGTACAGATCGGGTAAATGACTTTATCCCGACCACACTAGATCTCGGTTGCAACCGTTCGCCTTTACTGAACTCACTACAGGATTGTCTCCCGATCAACTCGATCCTCTACTCGATCAATACCCGAGCGCGTACCGAGCGCTTCTCGAGTGCGTGGCTACGCGATCTCTACCTGAATTGTTTATACATGTCTAGAAAAATCGGGTAGGGAGTCCGAGCGATGCCTGCCAAGATAGACCTCCCCGATCACTCCCGATCACTCCTGCCGAGCGAGCCAGACCAGTACCCTATCATTTGATCGGGTTTTATCTGACCGGCAGTGGGAAGCTAGCTCTACTCGGCGTATCTTCTGGATCCAAGCTGTTTGCAAATGCGAGTCAGGTCGCAGATAGCTTGAGAATAGTTCCTCACACAAATTATCATTTGTCGAAAAGAAACAATTCGATCAGCGCGCGAGTGTTGGAGAATGCTTTAAATGTCACAGGTGACAAGGTGTCTCTGAAAAGCAAGAACCGTGTACTCTGTTAAATATTAATATTAATTGTCCTTGTCACATGCTTCAGTGTTTTTCACATGGCAGTTATTAATCCCTAAAAATAGTGTCTGCTTCAGTTTGGATCTGGTGCAACTTTGAACATTTCTGATTCGATCAAATTTTTGAGAAACTATTGACCACGTGACGAACAACACGGATCCTGTGAGAGGCCGGAATTATTCGGCGTCTCATCCGGAGCCAAGTTATTTGCAAATGCGGTCGTGGATAACTGATAACCGTTTCCCCGTTCTATTTTTATTTTAAATTGCATTACCTACTGAATATTCATGAACATAATAGTTATAATGAAATACGGAAGGTTGACAATTGTAGCCATTTTAGAAAGTAAAGAAACTGATCTGTCATATTCCATTAGCAAACAGAGCAGACCCTGATCAGACGGCTCCTATAGGAGCCGTCTGATCTGGGTCTTCTCTGTTTGCAAATCGTGAAAACGCGTTTATATGAAGGAAAGGGTTAAAATGTTATTGATATCTCTGACGTGCAAATTGCATTTGCATGGCCGCTGTGTAACATTAGTATTCGGCCATCCAATGTCCCCTCTCAAAACAATTTTCAAAAGTCAATAATTCAATCTGTCACCCTTTTGATATTTGTGAATTAGACATAGAGTATAACCCCATCTAAACTGGAATTATCAAGAACACTCTAGGTCTCTTTAGGCATGTGAATGCTTACTGCTCTGTTTGCTTTGGAAATTATATAGATCTGATTCTACTGTTTCTGCCAAAGTATTATAAAATATGATCACATAGTACACATACCATTATAAACATTCAGTGAATATACTCAATCTGTCATTATTTCTTACAAGGATATCATGAATATCTTGAGGTAAAAGGTTAACCCTTTCCTTAAAAAAGGCCCTTTACGCATTTGCAAACAGAGTAGACCCAGATCAGACGGATCCTATAGGAGCCGTCTGAACAGGGTCTGCTCTATGTGGTTATGGTTTAATATAGATCTTATTCTACAGTTTCTGCATGAGCCATATTCTAATGAAAGTCTCAGCTATTGTGATCATCCGTTCGCGGGCGTCACATCGTCTCATCTTGATCCAAGCTACAGTAAACCCCCTCTAAAATGGAATTCTAGTAGAGAAAAATTTATGCAGTTTTGGGAAGGTGGTTACTTAACCCTTCGCTTGCTGAATTTTAAAATACATTTCTCCTTCTTTACCCATGCCCTGTTGTATAATTACATATATCTTCACTGTGTATAAGTATTTCGCTGTGCAATCACTGCTGTGGAGTGCACTGGTTGCACAATCAACTTGTAAATAGTGCAGACCCTGATGAGACAGCTCCTGCAGGATCTGTCTCATCTGGGTCTTCACTATTTACAGGTACGTATATTGGCGTGAATAGCAAGAGACGGGTTAATGCAGTATGAAAGTCACGCAGTACGCTCCTAGAGAAGTTTTCTGCGTAACACCCACACTGCATTAAGCTGATACCTGTCTCCAAGACCCATGCTGATACTAAATTGAACGTCCGGTTTAGAGGTAAACTGTATTAACTGTATGTGATATTCACTTAGTGGGTTCTCAAAGTACATTGACCTTTAATATAAAACTATTTTGTTTACTGCCGGCTCTAGTTAGAATAATTTCGGAAATAATAAGAATAGATGCAGTCAATGGAAATTCGATTTCCAAGAGATATTTCGCCTGTTCATTCACAAGGACATACAATCACAACCTAGATAACGATCTCTTTCAACAAGTTTTCTCTGCCCGACATTTTTCCAGTTTCACACACCATTGTCTTCACTGTCAGTTTGTATGTCTACATTAAAATTCACTTCTTACCCGCTGGATATATCAATTTGTCTGGCAATACAGTAAAACCCCATATACACGTTAAATTTAGTATAAATATCGGTCTTGGAGACAGGTGGCAGCTTAATGCAGGCTGAAAATCATGCAAAAAGCACATCTAGGAGCTTCCTGGATGACTGTCGCCTGCAAAAAAGTATATAAATTCTTCTCTACTGGCATTCTGGTATAGAGGGATTTTATTGTATTAATTTTATTCCATCTCGTGACTGTAATTGTTAACAACCTGTTGAAAACACGATATTTATTCAAACTATTCGTTAAAAGTTAAAACTTTTGAGAAACGATTGACCGGGTGTCAACTGTCAAACAGCTTGAATCCCGATGAGACGCCGAGTTACTCGGCGTCTACTTAGGACCCAACTCAGCGGGATGCCAGTGTTGTAAATGTGTTAGGTGACAAATCAACATACATGGTAATGATGAAGTATCTACAGCCATGTGTTGATGTGATAAAAGTAAGTGGCTGGTGAAATTGGAGATTTATAAAGGTTGGAGAAATGAAGTGGAAGAATTCGCATATTGTTTAGATTTCTGTCTGAGACTGGATCATCAGTTTGAGACCAGAACTTAACATAAACCTATACGACAGAACAACGAAGGACACTTAAAGTGACAATCTTTACCTGCATCGTGTTTTAAAATGCCTCACAAGTACATTAACTATTTGGTTATACGCTGAAAAGAAGTATATCGCAAGAAAACCAGACGAATAAACACCGAAGAATACACAACTTTAATGTGTTTGTTATGTTATTCGGCAATGTATTACTATTTATTCGGTTCGCGGCTTAGTTTCGTTAACTGTTCAACCAAGACCGTTGATATTTTGTTGTAGAACAAAACAAGAGCTGTCACAGTCACGTGACAACCCCCACCCACCAAAAATTGTACCCTGTGACCTTGACCTTTGACCCATGGACCAGGGAGTTGACACATCGTCTTTGTGTGGTGAACATTTGTGCCAGGTTACTTTGAAATCCATTCACAGATAAACAAGTAATTGTACCCCGTGACCTTAACCTTTGACATATGGAACAGGGAGCTAAACGCGACACATCCTCTTTGTCTGGTGAACATCTGTGCCAGGTTATATTGAAATCCATTGATAGATAAAGAAGTTACAGACCGGACACGAATTTTTGACAAAGTAATTGTACCCTGTGACCTTGACCTTTGACCCATGGACGAGGGAGTTAAAAGTGACACATCATCTTTGTCTGATGAACATTTGTGCCAAATCATATTGAAATCCATTGATATATAAAGAAGTTACAGGCCGGACACGAACTTTGTGACAAAGTAATTGTACCATGTGACCTTGGCCTTTGACCATTGGACCTGGCAGTTGAACGCGACACATCGTCTTTGTGTGGTGAACATTTGTGCCAGGTTATTTTGAAATCCATTCACAGATAAAGAAGTTATAAAAGGGACACGAAATTTGGGACGGACGAACGGACGGACGGATGGAAGGACGTACGGACAGACGGACGGACGGACGGACGGACAATGCGATTATTATATGCCCGCCGTTGGGGGCATAAAAATTAAGTATCGATGAAAACGGTTTATTTTGTATCACACCCATTCTTCGATATAAATTTAATTGGCAATCTTCATAATAATGACTGAACATAACAAATACCAGTTTTATGATATTATTGAAATATGTGATCATTGTAGGCACTTCTTCTTTAAACCAACATATCCACTATGACTATACAAAATAGTGCAAATGATGTGATGTGTTTCAATACAGAATAAACATGTTGTACACAATCTTTAGTAGAAGTAAAAATCACTTGTCGAGTGTTAAACTCTTTCAAAACTAAGGAAAAGTCATGTATAATTAAGTTTTACTCCGGGATTCTTCAACAACTCTGACGATGTTAATACTAAGTCAAGAATTAGCTCGAACACCTAAGTTCTGAACACCTGATGGTGTGCATATAAATCAAGTTTCGAGTCCCTATTCTAGTAAAATATTGAGCCCGAATGTCGAGTTATCCGCCGCTTGCCTGCCCGCCCCCCCCCCCCCCCCCGCACGCACGCACGCATGCACGCACTCACGCATCCTTCCCCACACGCAATACTGATAGGTACAAGGTGTGAATATTACGAAATGGTTTTACGTATTCAACAATCAAAGTGACACTACAAACAGCCGTGAGCCTAAAAGTAAAATAACATTAACTGGAATTTCAAATCAGTCTATAAGACATATGACAGCTTAATGCAAGGTGAAACTCATACAGAAAGCTCCTCTGTGAACTTTCTGCGTGACTTTCAATCTGTATTAAATAATCACCCACCGAAAAAGATGTAAAGTATTTTTTACTGAAATTCGATATAGAGGAGTTTTACTCTATACAAATACTATACAAAATGTGCCATGTACGTCAGTGCGATGCTTGCAACTTAAGCGAACATAGAATGATCAATATGCTGTCATATCTATGAGTGAAATATGTGACGATCGCGCAGGAGTTTTGTTGAAATAAACCAAATGCGTTAGTATAAGCCGCTCGTCATATAAATTATCCTACTCGAAATTGGCATTAGGCGTTGTATACCATAATAATTCACACAAATAGACCAGACAAGACACACTAGTATACTTGCAATTAATTATAACTACAGGGTCTGTGGTTGAAAAGTGTTCCTGTCTATTATCTTACAGACAATCATGAGCGCAACCTTCACCATTACAACGCTGAATTTTCTAATGGAATATTCCAACACAGGTCAAGCTTAATGTGAAGATTTAGGGATTTTTATAAAAGAAAGGTGTAACATGACAAACAGTACAGACCCTGATGAGAGGACTCCTCTAGGATCCCTCTCATCTGGGTCTACAATGTTTGCAAAGGACATAAGTGACTCGTGTCCCGTACTGTAAGGGTTAAGTGCCATACATATACATGTAGTCATATTGTTTAAAAAAAACTATTCAATGCAACGTTATAGCGTTTTTCTTATACACTTCATTTATCTTTGATATTTGATCAGAGCTAAACAATTATTTTCCTTGAACCCTCAGACCAACGAAGGAAAACTAGACAATTTGCTATAACCTTAATTTGGCATGAGACTCCAAAAATATAATTCAGCAACAATATGTGAAACTCGTTTTTACCTACATAAAGTAAAATCACAGAGTTAACTACTCAGCGGACATACTACATTGTTTCAATATTGTTTGTTGTGATTCTGAATTTCGAAACATATTTTGTCAAAGTTAGAATTATTTATGGCCAACTTTATAATACCAGAAAAACTGTATACACGGTAAGAGAAGTAATTTTCATGTCCCAAATGCAGGAGAGAATGCGAAGGCCATTCAGTGATCTTACTAAATAGACCAAAGTCAAAGTTTCTGACTAGCTGGATTTAAACCAAATGTTAGTTATACTAAATGCCTTTCTTAAGACTATTACAAAACAAACTTATAACGTATTAACAAATAAACTGCTTCCTTTACATTGAATAACCAAACATAAATTTTACTGGGTATATTCTAAACTTATTAAGAAACCCCCATTTTATCTCGATCTCCATCTATGTTCACATGACAACCATAACTCTCACAATGCGGAGTATTAAAAACCCAGGAAGATATCAGTCCTAAAGATGACTTGTTCACCAACCTTAAGCATATACCTAGTTTCTGAATATGTAACAACTTATTGCCTGCCTAGTAAAATAGAAATCATATGAAGTGGTCATATATGGAGGTATCACTCCGGTGGGATTTCGCCCGATATAATCTATGTAAAACTGACTCTCTTTCATACACTGCATACTAGACCACAACAAACGGTAGACCTAACGCTGCACACTGTGTTCATCTATGAACGATCCCCAACGTCTAGATTTTGCACTATCCTCCGTTGAATAAAACCACTGTCTAAAAGTGCACTACAAATACAATATGGCCGACCATTTCAGGACTTTTCCCTATTCGGAAAGACATATTTACTGTCAATGCCTTATCACAAATAATTCATATTCAAGAACAAAGACTGCCAATCAGCACACAGGTACCAGTAGACATTCCAAATCTAGCATACTGCTTTTAAGGGACTATTTGAGAGACTTCAACGACCCGGGAGGGAAATCTTACCGGGGTGACACCATGTACTGCAGTCCAACATGGCTGACACTGTATTATGTATACAAATTGGCACTGTGTCGCAATATGTCGCAAGAAATAATGATTGTATGAATATTAATTAGGCAAAATGTTATAATGACACTGTGAGCAAAGGAAAGTTTTGTTAATGGCAGAAGAATCTGTAGAAGAAGGTCAATATTATTTCATAAGCAAACAGGAGCCGTCTGATCTGGACATACTCTGGTTGCAAAGGGGCCAACCGGCGTCTTTATGCGGTAAAAGGTTAATATAATAATAATCTACCTGTGATACATACAGTGAGACAAAGCTTAGCCCTATTATGTTAAATAGTATGCGTTGTGATCTCATGGAGAGTAGTTTAACAATTAAAATGTAAGATAATTAAGACTGCAGTAGACTGCCATTAAACAGAGGTCCTATGGGAGTGTTTTTGCATTACCTGTGACCTGTATTAAACAACCACCCGCTTTTAAAGACCACTATGTTCAATAAATCAATAATCGTTTAGGACAGGTTCTATTATAGAACGCCATTTTACATACAGAAAATGTTCGTGCTATACGATACCTAAGTAAAGTTAGATCTGAAATGTTAGGATTTGTAATAAAAATGTTTATTCTCATCTCTAGACCATGTCTGTCTATTCGTGCAATACAGAAGGAAAAGTTTCAAAGAAAGAAAGTCATAACCACATCTTTCACAAACAATGTTTCGTACCTACTGGAACTAGGATCTAAATCCAACTTCAGTCATACTACAAAATGGTAAAACATTTATTTTCAAACAATAGCCACAATTCTTTTCAAGCTTGGCGACCCAGTACTAAAATTACATGTAAAAATGGACTTTCTAACTGAACTACAAGGACGTGACAAACAATCTCTCAAACGATGGCTGTGGAAAAAAACCTTCTGAAAATCCGATGTTATTTGCAGAAGCCGTTCAAACCATGGTATTGACCGTTAATATTTATATAAGAGGAAATAATGTACTTACGTGATACTCACATATCCTTTGAAGTATATACAGTAAAACATCGCTTATTTGTGCTGTTAAAAAGAAGAATTGAGAGCTTTTTGGCATATGGATGCTTAACTCAGTATGAAAGTCATACAGAAAACTAACAGTGAAGCTTCCTTTATGATTTTACTTTGTTTTAAATTGTCACCTACTTACCAAAAATAACTCAAATTGAATAAAGCTATCCCATCCGAAACTTATGCAGCTTTTCTTGGTCTAGACCTTAAAATTGACAATGGAATTATTTCTTCTAAAATTCATGACAAAAAGACGATTTTGATTTTAATATTGTAAATTTCTCTCATCTTGACGGAGATGTTCCCGGTGCTCAATCTTACGGGGTTTATATATCTCAACTTATTCGTTTCGCTATAGCTTTTTCCTCTGTTGACGATTTAAACAGTCGAAATCTCATTTGAACTAAAAAACTGCTTAAGCAATGGGTATAGATATGACAAACTGAGAAAAATATTATCTACATTTTACCATCGAAATATCTCACTTATTGGCAGTAAAACCCCACTAATGCGACCACTTAATGAATAAACATTGGTGTCTTTATAAGCAGGTGTTTGCTTAATGCAGGCCAAAAGTAATGCAGAAAGCTCCTCTAGGAGCTTTCTGTATTACTTTTGTCCTGCATTAAACTGCCACCTGCATATATCACCCATAATTATACATCTTTTAGGTGGTCGCATAAGCAGGGTTTTACTGTATGTTTTACACGGGTAAGGGAAAACATTAATTAAGATTTACTCTGTCTGCATATGTTCCGATAAATAGGATCCCGAGGAGTGCAGACGTGATTTCAACTAACACTTTATAAACACGTGTCTAGTCATAAAGTTATAATATCGGTGGTGATGACGGATGGGCTGATGCACATTCTGTATTAGTTTAGCTTTTAAATTTAGTTAACTATTCCTCGCTTATTCTGGAATCTTGGTACATATTTCAGGCCAAACACGAATGCATATTTCAGAAGATTATTTCGGAATGCGTATTTGGGAAGGCACTTGCCTTTAATTTTCAAACCATTTACTGGCGTGCATCGCTGAATCACTTAACGAAAATTTACCATTATACATTTGAACTTTGACATCTTGAACTTCAAGGGACCATACCAAATACTGCGAGATAACAGAGATCGAAGTCATCAATTGAACTAATCGGAACATGTTTTCATATCCACAGCTTAATGCATGTCAAAAGAAATGCTGAAACCTGTCACTGTGTTTGTAGATAATTACGCATAGTGATACATTTTAGAACAATTTTATATTGAAAATCAGCAAATACAGATGACCCATAATAGAGAGAGTTCCTGTAGAAGTATTCTGTTCTGGGGCTGCCCTGTTTGCAAAGACGTGAAAACGCGTCTATATGAGGGAAATGGTTTACTAAAGAATTGTTTGTATAAGAGTACAATCTACTAATAATAGAGTAGTTGGCTGGTGATGAGGCGTGTTGGTTTCCAATACCCCGCTATATCATTTGGTTCACATAGAATTGAATAAAGTCTTCGTCCAGCTTGTCGAGACCTGTCAATACAGTAATACCCCTCTAATGCGACCACTTAATGAATAAACATAGGTGTCTTTATAAACAGGTGATTGCTTAATGCAGGACAAAAGTAATGCAGAAAGCTCCTCTAGGAGCTTTCTGCATTACTTTTGTCCAGCATTAAGCAACCACCTGCATATAGCACCCAGAATTATACCTCTTTTAGGTTGTCGAATTAGCGGGGGTTTACTGTACGCCCTGTCCCTATCATAATGACTTTCTGTCTTTTTAATGCCACACACTGGTTCTCTTTCTTTTAAACGAATAAATTTACTATTGGTATCAACCAGACGGTTTTGTGACATTATTTAGAGTAGGGACCGATGCTCGTCATGTTTGATCGTGTTTTTTTTTGTTATATAAGAAACATTTGTTTTGTGATCATATTCCTTATCCCATGTTTAAATCGTACATCTGCTTATTTATTGTAATTGGTGCGATTTAGACCATATTCACTATTCGATCAAGCTTAAGAGTCACTATAAACTAGATGTCATGGTACAAACCTTTGAGAAATTGCTGATCAAGTGTCAAACATTTTGGATCCTGATGGGTAACTCGGAGTCTTATTTGGATCCAAAACTGTTTTCAAAAGTGTCGGTTAAGCTATATTAATATTGTTTTACATTAGTACAATTTAAACCACATAAACACTATGAATAAAAATATGAAATTGACACTGCCATCGCTTGCATTATTAAACAAATCGATTGTCCTAGCAAATGTAAAATTGACACATGGCTCCAAGAGAACTAGCAGCACTGAGTGGTGAAATTAAACTCTTCCGCTACCGCGGATAATCGTTTGAAACAATTATCGCACTGTCAACCAGTTTGGATCCTACTTATACGCCGACTTACGTCGAGGTGCAAAATGAATTCAAAGGTGATCACATATTTGCCGTATGCACCGAAAGAGATATTGGTCATCTCCGTCACAAGATAAATCATTTGAATTTTAAAAATTCTTCACCCTTACAATGCTGATTTTTCAGATGGACTATTCCAAAATTCAAGCAGACAAAGCTTACCGTGAATATTCAGAGATGTTTTGAAAGAAAAGTGTAACATGACAAACAGTGCAAACCCTGATGAGAGGGCTCCTCTAGGAGCCCTCTCATCTAGGTATACACAGTTTGAAAATGATACTAGTGACTCTTGTCCCGCATTATAAGGGTTAACAATCTCTCATTCACACATCGATGCTGTCTTTGTCTACCTACAGTTAGGTGTCACCACAGCTTCTTGTCAGTCTCATTTGGCATTTTACCCTTGTCACGATATTAACGACCTGACACGCATTTGCAAACAGCTTGGATCTAGACGAGACGTCCAGTCATTCGGCGTCTCGTAAGGATCCAAACTGTTTGACACTTTGCAAATAGTTTCTTATTAACATTTTCTAGACAGAAGTAGACACAGTTGCACCAGATCCAAATTTGAGCAGACAGTATTTTTTCATAGTGGAGTGAAAGTTAATACAATTAGTTTCTTTCATATTCCAAAAACAGAGCTCTTCTGTGTCCTACATCATGTAATTTACACCTAATATATGTCACCTGGCTGAAGATACAAAGATAAAGTGTTCCTTAATTTGTCGTTTATTTGAAGGTACGAACATTACATGATGTTCTCGACATTCTCAGACACCATGCCAGTGTACTCCGACTCTTAACTCTTTCGGCGACAAATGTCCAATAAGCTGTGACCCAATTTTGTTACAAGTGACAACGCTTCGGTAAAATGATGAATGGAGATACGTTAATGCAAAGTTTGAATAAACCGCAGACATAAGTTTAGATGTTGAGAATACAGTGAAATCCCTGATTGGACGTTGTCTTGAAAAGGCACGGGTCTGCACTATTTGTCATTCTGCACTTTTGTAACATTGGCTGTGAGAGTTAATAAAACGACACCAGCCGAGAACAAAACATTTCACGTAATATTCATATACAATAGGAAATAATATTCCTAATATTAAATCATTGCTAGCATTAAGATATCGTGAAAATCACCGTCTATTTAGATTATTGTATTTCTCAGTATTTAGTAAATGCCCGCTTTACAAAGTTCATACAATTTTATATAATACAGTAAAACCTCTCTATAACGGCCACTAAATTACATCAAGTATTTGTGTGTTAAAGGCAGATGGCTGCTTAAAGCAAGGTGAAAGTAAAACAGAACGCTCTTATAGGAGCGTTCTGTTTTACTTTCACCTTGCTTTAAGCAGCCACCTGCCCTAAATACCAACTAATTAACACAATTTAGAGGTCGTTATAGAGAGGTTTTACTGTATACGGGAGAGACAGTTGATATACATTTTAATACAGTAAAACCTCTTTAAACCGGAATTCTAAAATGGAAGCATTTAGACACCCTTAGGCAGGCGGCTGCTTAATGCAGGGTGAAAGTCATGCAGAAAGTTCCTACAGGTAGACCGGTGTTTATACAGGGTGAAAGGCATGCAGAAAGTTCCTACAGGAAGACCGATGTTTATACTACAGTAAAACATCTCTATAACGGTCACTAATTGTGTTAATTAGTTAGTATTTAGGGCAGGTGGCTGTTACAGCAAGGTGAAAGTAAAACAGAACGCTCCTATTGGAACGTGCTGTTTTACTATCACGTTGCTTTAAGCAGCCACCTGGCTTTAACACGAACTATTTGATGTAATTTAATGGCGGTTATAGAGAGGTTTTACTGTATACTTAATGTCCGGTTTAGAGAGATTTTACTGTAGACTGTTTTCTTACATAGTCTGAATTCATATCGTAAATGAGTACGAATGTTTACTTCTTGTACTTTAAGAGTACAAACAACTGCTATGTCATTTGTTTTTATTTTGTCGACTTGACCTTTTAATACCCCTTTACCCCATATATACACGTTTCCATGCCTCTTAGAACATAGTAGACCCAGATCAGAAATATCTGTTCCTTTTGTAAGATAGATGTATGTCAACCATGGTGTTTTCGGATCAAAACCTTACAAATATTCTGAAAATGGGTGATCCTTCGAAAGCAAAAATAGAAATGCAAAAAGAGAAAATTGCAGACTCGGTTTTATTGAGTCTGTTCACGAGTAGTAATTAAAAGTGCAACACTATTCACGCCCTTGGACAAATATGGTCATGTTACCGTAATATTACAGACACGGGGGTTAGTGTCCATGCACTTTCAAATTTTAAAATGTATTGGTAGGACATGTTTACTTCTATATTGTATCTGTTTCTCTGTGGATGGTCAGGACAGCAGGAGTATGTGCGGTGCTGCATGATTTGCGGGCTGTCCAAATGTGCTTTAATTGATTGAAGTATTAATAATTAAATAGGTGGACACGGATGTGATTGCAGCTTAACACTAGATCTGCCAGTTGTCCCTAGTTACCAATTTAGAAACCATGACGCGGACGTAAACAGACCTGCTAGTTGTCCCTAGTTACCAATTTAGAAACCATGACGCGGACGTAAACAGTAGCAACATTTGCACTGAAGACGGAACGTCCAGCAAACGATTATGATGCTATCACCAAAAAGAGATTTTATACTGGGTCGCAGAGGCATGTGGTAGCTTAACGAAGGACATACATTATGCAGAAAGCTCATACAGGAGCTTCCTGCATTACTATCGTCCGCCGTTAAGCAACCACCTGCTTTAAAAGACTCCAAATTGTAATCATTTTCGATGGGGTTTACTATATTATAAGCAGTAATATTAGCCGAATTATCATAATGGCACATGAACAATGGCAATTATAGCCATGGTAGAATTATTATCATTATTTCATACCGAAACAAATATATCTATACATACATTATGCATACGATGCACAATACGGTTGTCCGACAAATGCAGACTTACGCATCGGATACGTTATGGAGAGTGTGAATATACATGTATTTCGATTTTCTTATTTCATGTTATTCGAGTACATTGGTTATGTTAACCCTTTCCCTGATATTGACGACTTTTGACGACTCTGTAAAAGTCACTTTGTGAAACCACTGTGATAAATAGAGCATTTGCTCCTATAGGAGCAAATGCTCTATTTATCACAATGGTTTCAAACTACAAAATTCTAAAATTTTCCTTTTCTCTAGTTAATGCTCCTTTTCGGTAGATTTATCCAAAGCGGTTGGGTATAAAAATAGCCTATGATGGAATGGGTTAAACTTATGTTTGAATATTGGATTGAGAGGATTTAGCACATCGCCTTTTCAAACGTGACGTCATATAGGTTTTGCGACTGGTACCTCGCTTGAAATTAATCATTCGTTTGTTTAGTTTAAGTTTCGTATTGAAGAAAAATCATTACATTAAACACTCAGATAAAGTATATATTTAATTACAAATATAGTGAACGACAATTCAGATTCAAAGGAAGAGACATTGATTTTGTTCACATGGATGTGCATACAAGCAACAGTCACACATTCAATAATTATGTATTTCGAAATTGATGCATTTTCTCCATAACCCGTTTCCCCCGTCTCACACCCTCTCTCGTCTTCACTGTCAACTGTCTACATATACATTCAGTTCCGAACCGGTAACTATATACAGTAAAATCTCGATTATTCGAACACTAAAATACGTATTATTATCGATCTTTAAGACAGGTGGCAGCTTAATGCATGGTGAAAGTCGTGCAGAAAGCTCCTAGAGGAGCTTTCTGCATGACTTGCGCCGTGCATAAAACAGCCACCTGCCTAAAAGGGTCTAAATTCTGCTATACAGAAAATTCGAATACTCGATATTTCACTGTACATTAGTCTGCAATATTTCATGTATCCCATCTCCTGGGCGTAGATATTACATACAAGGGAATGGTACGGTATTATACGAGACGTGTTCATATAGCACGAGTACGTAGATGTTGCTGGTGAAATTGAAAATTTATAAACGTTGGAGAAATAGAGGGGGAAAGGTCACATGTTATTTAATTTTCTGTCTGAGACTGTGTTATCAATTTCAGAAACTCTTTCCAAAAGCAGATACCAAGATTTTATACTGTATTTCAGAGCACTATCAACAAAAGTGTCAAGCATTTAGCATATAAAGAAGTATTTTCTTTCAACACTCAGATCAAGGAAGGGAAACTAAACAGTTTGCTATCAACTTCATTCTGTAAGAAACTCCTCAAAATATAGTTCTGCAACAATTTGAGAAAATCAATTTATACTAACAGAAAATGAAACTCAGAGCAACTTCTCAGACACTCTACACTGTTTTAATGTTGTTTGTGATTATTTTGCATGACTTTCCCTAGCATTTAGATTTTCTTTTCAAAATATGAAGCATTGATGCAAAACTTAACTATGCCAGAACCAGGAGAGAATACTGAGGATTTCAAGCAGTCGTATTTATTTAAGTACAAATTAAGGTTATCCACTGGGTACTTACTAAAATATACCAGGTATATTCTGAGTTTCTGTAAAACGTATCAAAACACCCTATTTAGCCCCAGTCTCCAACTGTGTAGTATCAGTCTCCAGCTATGTAGTTTTGGTCTTCAGCTATGTAATCTAAGTCTTCAGCTATGTGTAGTCTCTTTCTTCAGCTATGTAGTCCTAGTCTTCAACTATGTAGTCTCAGTCTTCAACTATGTAGTCCCAGTCTTCATAGGAGCAAATGCTTTATTTATCACAATGGTTTTAAAACTACACAAATCTACTTTTCCCTTTGTCTAGTAAATGCTCTTTTTCAGTTGATTTATTCAAAAGAGGCTGGGTCTAAAAGAGGGAATGTGTGAAAACGGTATAGTATACCAAACCTTTTATAATATAAAAAATAATGATCTACACGCAATACATAAAATGTGAAAAAAACTGAGATTGAATATGATAAAGTAGTATTTGTTGTGGTCGAAGTGGAAACTAAATCAACCAAAACGTAACACGAGAATGGCTAATAGTATTCTAGTTATTTGCAACGTCATTTCACATAAATGTACAGTAAACCCCCTCTAAACTGGACGTTAAATTCAGTATAAATGTCAATCCTGGAAACAGGTGGCAGCGTAATGCAGGGTGAAAGTCATGCAGAAAGCTCCTCCACTAGGATGACTTTCACCCTGAATTAATCAGCCATCTGCTTAAAAGTATCTAAATTCTTTTCAACCAGAATTCCGTTTAAATAGGTTTATTGTATACATAACACTTATCTTATTATGATATACTACTAGACAGACACGATAGACAAACTTATCTTATTATGAGATACGACAAGATACAATTAGATAGGAAACCGTAGGACATGTGCTAAAAAGGTGCAGTTCCCGCAGGACCATATCTATCTATTGTACAATATAGAAGGAAAAAGATACACGGGACAACTCTACAGGAAAGTCTAAAACACATTTTTATTTTCACTTAAATACGAACTGTTTACCACGTAAGTATGTTTTGTAACCACTGATACTAGACCTTAATCATAAACTGCAAATGGTAAACTATTTATTTTCAGACAATAGTTTGACAGATCCATTGGACTTTTCAAGCATGGGTACTCAATACAAACACTAACTAGACGGATCCACATATAGTTTCAAGCATGGGTACTCAATACCAATTTTTGTTGTATAAGCGGGGTTTTCTTACTGTACTTCAATGACGGCAACGTTTAGGGCAAACATTTATTCACACAAAGAACATTGTATTTGACAAATTTATTGAATGATACAAGCCCCATATAACCCTTTACTCCATCAAAACGCATTTCTAAGCCTTCGCAATCACAGAAGACAACGAACTTTAGGAGCCGACTGTTCAGGTCTGCCATAGACAAACAATTCCTGTGTTCACATGCCGTTATAAAATAGTCTAATTGATATGTACAATGCCATTATTTCTTACATTAATATTCATGCAGTTTGGGATAATATAACAAAAACACTCTCCCATATGCGAAAACTCATTTCTCTATATTTAGAATACTGGAAATTCGACGATATTGCAGTCGCTGTTTCGCGCTCCATTAAAACATATCGCTGGTGTTTGACGTTACCATTTATGAAAACAGTAAATGGCCTACTTACGTAATAGTCGTATATTATATTAAATATTTACAGTAAAATCTTGCTAATCTGTGAAGAATAATTGAGAACATTTTAGAAACATGACTGCTTAATGCAGGGTAAAATACATATATACTTTTATGTACGACTTTTACGCTGGATTAAGTTGCCACTTAAAGACCGATAATGATAATTATTTGAGTGTTCGGACTAGCAAGGTTTTACTGTATTCACAAAATAACGATCTGCTAAAGAACAACAAGTCCTGTTTTTGTAGACAGGTAGATTCATTCAAAGATGTTTGGTCTAAAAATAGCCTATGGAGGAAAGAGTTAAACTTTCTTATCCACCTATTCTCGACCTAATTCATATTTTTAAAAAGATTGGATTGATGGCGAGAAACCCATATGGATCCAAGGTGTTTGGCATTCGGTCAATATTTTTCCTAACCTTTGATGAAATCAGAAGTGGTCAAACTTGCACCAGATTCCAATTTGAGCAGACATTTATTTTTCACAGCGGAGTAAAGGTTAAGAGTAAGTCAAACCAAAATATTTCCTGCCACAAAATACTCAGCCATTGTAGAACACGTGTAAAGTAGCAAAACCAATATATATAAGTATATATTATATATTATCAACTCGATACTACGAACACTCAAATGTGTACCATTGCTGATTTTAAACAAACCGTTACATGGAAACAAGTGCACGATGTGGCACAAGTACGCGTACATGTGTACAAATGTAAAGCTGACTTTTAACCTGCATTAAGTAGTCACCTGGCTACAAAGACATCAATTCTTCATTACAAAAGTTTCGTAGTATCTAGTGTTTACTGTAGTTGACAAAACATCCAACATAAATACAATAACAATACGCATAGTTGTTAAACTGTCGTATTATACATTTCATTATAACTAATACCAAGTTAACCATATCCTTGTTGGTTGGTTGTGTTGCTTAACGTCCCTTTATGCCGACTGTGGACTGACTGGACGCCCAGAGAGAGGGGAGCGTGAAAGAGAAAGCCGGGCACGGTGTCCTCATCTTATTATCGACAGCCTTTCTCTGGTTCTATTTAGATACTTAGCGTAAAGCCCTGTTTGGTGTTCATGCAAGAACTTACAACATCATGTATAGTTATTAGCCAAAGTTGTATAAAAGCAGGGTTTTTTTGTATGGAAGTAAATGTAGAATCGTGTATATTATTATTTCATCAGCAAATATACCAGACCCTGATCAGACGGCTCAATAAGGAACCGACTGATCTGGGTCTTCTTTATTTAAAACAAGCGTGCATATGTCAGAAAGGGTTAATTCAAATATTGTTTGTATACGGTACATTCTGATTAGCATAGATATAATATAGTTGTCCACTGATGAGACAAGTTAGAAATTCAATATCTTGCATAATGTGGTTCACACAGAATGAGGTAAAGGTCACCTTTCAGCTTGTCGAGACTTATCAGTACAGTCTCTCCATATTATATTGGCTTTCTGTCTTTCTAATGCCACAAATTAGGTCTCTATCGTACAAATGCATATGTACAGCTTGTATCAACCAGACTGTTTTGTGACGTTATTAACCTTTTCACCGCCAATGTGGCAAAAATGCACCACGACAAATAGTGCAATCACAGATCAGACGCCGCATTTTCAAGGCGGCATCTAATCAGTGACTTGACTTCACTTTTTGTCTCAGTCTCTAGTTCTATATAGATGTTGTTTATTCCTTTGTAATTGCATTTATTTATCTCATTTTTTTTATTTCTTACCGAATGGTTTAATAAAATTGGATTGCAGACGACAATTTGAAATTTGGCGCCGAAAGGGTTAAGAGTGGATATCGATGTTCGTCATGTTTGACCGTGTGCTTTTACGCAAGAACTTTTTTTTGTTAGATCGTGTCCCTTATCCCTCTGTCAAAAAATAATGTCTACTTAATTCTGGATCTGATTTGAATTTGACTAATTGTTTGATTCTATCGAGCTTTTGGGGGCACTATTGAGCAAGTGTAATCGAACACACCTTTGATAAACTGCTGGCCAAGCGTCAAACAGCTTGGATCCTGGTGATACGCCGGGTAACTCGGCGTCTACTATGGAGTCAAGCTGTTTGCAAATGTCTCAAATGTCTCGATTAGAGGGACAAAGGTTAACCCTTTCGGCGCAAAATTTCTAATTGTCGTCTGCAATCCGATGTTTGTTAAACAATTCGGTACAATAAGGAACTGGGATACATAAATGCAAATGTCAAAGGAATAAAGCACAGATACAGAAATAGAGATTGAGACAAATAGAGAAGTTCCTGATCAGACGCCGCCTTCAAGGCGGTGTCTGGTCAAGGACAGCACTATTTATTGTGGTGCATTTATGCGACATTGGTGGTGAAAGGGTGAAAGACCGTGAACAAAAATATGAAATTGACACTGCCATCGCTTGTATTATTAAACAACACAGAGTGGTAAAATTAAACTCTTCTGCTGCCTCGGATAATCGCCTGCAACAATAATCGTACTGTCAACCAGTTTGGATCCTACTTATACGCCGACTTACATAATGTCTCGTCTAGATGCAAATACAATAAACCCCTCTAAACCGGAATTCTAGCAGAGAAGCATTTATATACTTTTAGGCAGGTGGCAGCTTAATGCAGGATGAAAGTCGTACAGTAAGCTCCAAGAGGAGCTTTCTGTATGACTTCCGCCCTGCATTAAGCTGCCACCTGTCCCAAGACCGATATTTACACAGAATTTAACGCAGGTTTAGAGGAGTTTTACTGTAGTTTGAAAACTGTTATCACAGCTTTGTCATATGCAACGAAAGTGCTATAAGTATGTTGAGATATACCCACCTACATCTCCGTCACAATATCAATCACGTACATAATAAAGAATCATAACAGTCTCTCATTCACACATCTTTGTCTAACTACTACAAATAAACCTCGACTATTCGAACACACAAACACGTTATCATTATCGATCTTTAAGACAGGTGGCAGCTTAATGCAGGGTGAAAGTCTTGCAGAACCCCCTACATCCTGCATTAAGCAGCCACCTGCATAACAGGGTCTAAATGTTTTCTTTACTAAAATTTCGAATTCCTGAGGTTTTACTATATTTCGTGTCACCACAGTTTCTTAATGGTCTCATTTATTATTTAAGTCTTATTCCAATATTTACGGTCTAACTTGCATAGGCAAACAGCTTGAATCCAGCTGGGACACCGAGTAACTCGGCGTCTCATACGGATCCAATCTGTTTGACAATCGGTCAATAGTCGAACAAAAGTTTGTTCCAATCGTCAGTAGTTAAAATTGCACCAGATCCAATTTTGAGACGACATTATTTTTTCATAGCCAACTAAATGTTAAAGCAATTAGTTCCTTTTACACTCCAAAAATAAATCTCCCCGTTGCCATGCATTATGTAATTTACACCTCTTACATGTCATCCGAGTGCAGATAAAAATATACAGTGTTCCTTAATTTGTCGTTTATTTGAAGGTAATAACATAACATGATTTTCTCGGCATTCTCAATGACACCACACGACGTGCTTAAATTCTCCAACCCGTTTTTGTTAAAACACGTCGGTGTTATGAGGAATTGAGACCAATAAATGCAAGTTTCAAGGAAACGAACAGCATACATGGAAGTAGATGTGGATACCCTTATCATGTTTATATCTGAGTGCGTTGTGGTGACATTGGCTTTATATAAACACATTTTCACGCATTTGCGGAGTAGACCCAGATCAGACGGCTCCTATAGGATCTGTCTGATCAGGGTATGCTCTGTTTGCTTATGATATTATAATAGATCTGACTCTACAGTTTCTACCAATACCAAAAAACTCCTGTATACATATGCAGTTATAAAGATTAAGCTAATAAATATTCACGATGTCATTATTTCTGCAATGAATATTAACCATAAAACATTCCCTTATATTGACATCTTTTGACGTCTTTGTAAAAGTCACTTTTTGGAACAATTGTGATAAATACAGCATTTGCTCCATAGGAACTATTGCTCTATTTATCAAAATGCTTTAAACACTATATAATTCTAAAGTGTCTTTTTTCTAATAAATGCCCCTTTTCAGTAAAGCTATTCAAAGGGATTAGTATAAAAATAGCCCGTGAAAGAATTGGCTAATTTTATGACAACAATCGAGACCTTTGGCATGTGGATGTACATTTGAAGTAATATTCATACAGAAATGGAAAATATTATTCATGTAAAGAAATAACGACATCATGAATATATTAACCCTTCTCTTGCTGAATTTTAAAATACATTTCTCCTTCTTTACCCATGCCCTGTTGTATAATTACATATATATTCACTGTGTACAATTATTTCGCTGTGCAATCACTGCTGTGGGGTGCACTGGTTGCACAATCAACTTGTAAATAGTGCAGACCCTGATGAGACAGCTCCTGCAGGAGCTGTCTCATCTGTGTCTTCACTATTTACAGGTAGGTATATTGATGTGAATAGCAAGCGAAGGGTTAATTGTTATAATAAAACAGGGACACAAGAACAAACTGTAGAATCATATTTATTTTACTTCATATGCAAATCATAATCAGACCATGATCAGACGGCTCTTACAGGAGCCATCTTATCTGAGTTTACTCTGTTTACATTGGTATAGAAAGGTGTATTTATGTAGTAAACAGTTCAAATAGTTTTTCGCCAACTTTACAAATTTATTAATCACAATTTATATGCACCTAAATGTTTGCAATTGTCATCAATTGATTATCTCTTTAAGTTTATGTTCATGATGTACTATATGTTGAATTATCTATGGCTGGCCATTTTATTCTCGTAGAACCAAAGTGACGGCAACTACAGTAAACATCTCTGACTCAGACGTTCAATTTAGTAAAATTATCAATCTCGGAGACAGGTGGCAGCTTAATGAAGGGTGAACATCACGCAGAAAGCTTTCGCTCTGCAGCCACCTGCCTTAAAGTATCTAAATTATTCTCAACTAGAGTTCCGGTTTAGAGAGGATTTACTGTATATGAGGTGCTCTCTGGGAGAAAGGGGTGGGGCGTATTGCATTACGGATAGTGTAGACCCTTACCAGGCGTATACATTGTTTGTTACTCGTCAAAATCTGTTGAGATTTGTTCTGTATTACTATGCATCGTTTGATCAGATACCTCGTCAAATGCGTTATTTCTGATCTGGGTCAACACTCCTTACCATGTAATAAGACTCAGTTTGTCAGAGGATGTCTAATATACATGTTGTAATACAATACTTTACAGATCGAGGGCTTGGTGCAGAACTATTGTAACTCCTTCACATTGTGAAGGAGTTACAATAATTTTGCACCAAGCCCTCGAGATAATAATTATCATTCCTTAGTCCTTTACCTGATAAATATTCAAGACAAGTTTTAACGTATATTGTTAGTTCCATGATTTCCACAACCAGCTGCCAACACAGCATGCCATATTTGGCATATTTACACAGTTTCAAACATAATCTAAATTCATGTCGCTTCGTAAATCAGTATGATTGTTTACTATTCGTGCTTTAAGTGCAACCAAATTTAAGACCAACTGTTATGTCATGTTTCCCTATTTTGTTGTTTAGTAGGCACATTTGTTAATACACCTATACATAAGTCGATTTACTTAAGTGCAAAAAAAAATTACGACCAACTGTTATGTCATGTTTCCTTAAATTGTTGACTAGCAGGCACGTTTGTTAATACACCTATACATAAGTCGATTTACTTAATCCCTTACCTCATAGAGATGCATTTTCACGCCTTTGAAAACCGAGTAGACACAGATCATACAGTTCCGCTAGGCTCTGACCTGTTTTGCCCACCTTTTGTAAGCTACATATATGGCAAAAATAGTATTTTCCTAACAAACCTCTATAGAAATAAATATGGACATGTTAACATGAGGTTACATACATACATACATGAACACAGGGTCTAGTGCCCGTGGACTTTCGAAGATATTGGTCACTAATTCTCACCTTGAA
This sequence comes from Azorinus chamasolen, assembly GCA_963576725.1. Classification (NCBI taxonomy): domain Eukaryota; kingdom Metazoa; phylum Mollusca; class Bivalvia; order Cardiida; family Solecurtidae; genus Azorinus; species Azorinus chamasolen. The sequence continues at coordinate 9,002,113 of OY755243.1, read as the reverse complement.
AATTGTATCTGTTTGTCTGCGGATAGTCAGTATATCACCAGGATGGGCGATGCTGTATGATTTGCGGATTGTCCAAACGTGCTTAAATTAATTAATGTATAAATCAGTATAATAACTGGACTGCATCTTAACACTTTAACACTATATCTGTCAACTGCATCTGGCTATAATACTACACGAAGTAATACTTGCACCGAAGACAAAATGTACAATAAACGTCTGATGCGACCACCAAAATGACTGATTTAATATTATTAGTTATACAGTTCTTTCCCAGGGTACATGACGATTTATTCCCGGCTGAGGAAAATCATGTTGCCCGAGCCGTTAGGCGAGGGTTACATGATTTTACCAGCCGGGAAGTGAGGATTTTACTTTGCAGTATAATAATATTAGTTATACAGTTCTTTCCCAGGGTACATTATTAGACGGCTCGGGCAACATGATTTTCCTCAGCCGGGAATAAATCGTCATGTACCCTGGGAAAGAACTGTATAACGAATTTATTATACTGCAAAGTTTTACGTTTCGGATAATTTATATAAATCCATTTTGGCATGTTTAATCACTAAACACGCTAATTCCCCTAAAAGCGCCCCAATACATTAATTCCACCCGAAGGTATCCGAAGTGGTATGTATTGTATTTCATCGGCGTTCGTGTTATTATAGATGGCTGGATGATATAATAACTCCTCTGAAAACTGTTTTATTGGTCATTTCAAACAATGATGTTTTTTTAATTCATTTCTGCATTATTTTCTTTACGTATTAATAGTTGTCTTTTATGAATTTTGCTATTGTGTAGCCGAGTCGAGAAGTCTGTCTTTTGGTTTCTGACCATAATATGTGGGGCCTGCCATGGGGCATGTCTATGTACCCTGTCAGCTCACAGGGTACATGGACTCATGTACACGGCTAGTTAACCAATCAGAAGTGAGGATTTTACTTTGCAGTATAATAATATTAGTTATACAGTTCTTTCCCAGGGTACATTATTAGACGGCTCGGGCAACATGATTTTCCTCAGCCGGGAATAAATCGTCATGTACCCTGGGAAAGAACTGTATAACGAATTTATTATACTGCAAAGTTTTACGGTTCGGATAATTTAAATAAATCCATTTTGGCATGTTGAATCACTAAACACGCTAATTCCCCTAAAAGCGCCCCAATACATTTATTTCTACCCGAAGGTATCCGAAGTGGTCTGTATTGTATTTCATCGGCGTTCGTGTTATTATAGATGGCTGGACGATTTAATAACTCCTCTAAAAACTGTTTTATTGGTCATTTCAAACAATGGTGTTTTTTAATTCATTCCTGCATTGTTTTCTTTACGTATCAATAGTTGTCTATTATGAATTTTGCTATTGTTTAGCCGAGTCGAGAGGTCGGTCTTTTGGTTTCTGACCATACTATGTGGGGCCTGCCATAGGGGATTTCTATGTACCCTGTAAGCTCACAGGGTACATGGACTCATGTACACGGCTAGTTAACCAATCAGAAGTGAGGATTTTACTTTGCAGTATAATAAAACGATTTATTCCCGGCTGAGGAAAATCATGTTGCCCGAGCCGTTAGGCGAGGGTTACATGATTTTACCAGCCGGGAATAAATCGTCATGTACCCTGGGAAAGAACTGTATAACGAATTTATTATACTGCAAAGTTTTACGGTTCGGATTATTTATATAAATCCATTTTGGCATGTTGAATCACTAAACACGCTAATTCCCCTAAAAGCGCCCCAATACATTTATTTCTACCCGAAGGTATCCGAAGTGGTTGTATTGTATTTCATTGGCGTTCGTGTTATTATAGATGGCTGGACGATAAAATAACTCCTCTAAAAACTGTTTTATTGGTCATTTTCAAACAATGATGTTATTTAATTCATTCCTGCATTGTTTTCTTTACGTATCAATAGTTGTCTATTATGAATTTTGCTATTGTTTAGCCGAGTCGAGAGGTCGGTCTTTTGGTTTCTGACCATAATATGTGGGGCCTGCCATGGGGGATTTCTATGTACCCTGTCAGCTCACAGGGTACATGGACTCATGTACACGGCTAGTTAACCAATCAAAAGTGAGGATTTTACTTTGCAGTATAATAATGGGTCGTAGAAGCTGGTGATAACTAAATACAGGACGACAGTTACGCGGAAAGCTGGTACAGGAGCCTTCTGCATTGCGTTCGTCCTGTGTTAAGCAATCTCCTGCTTTAAAAGACATAAAAAATAGCCGACCTATGCATCGGATACGTTAAAAAGTGTAAAGAAATAGTTCGATTGTCTGATTTCATGTTGTTTGAATGTGGGACAGAGAGCAATTTAGAACACCGACTTTTCTAATGTGACGTCGTATGGTTATTGAGAGTGATTCCTCGATTAACATTAATTACTCTTCTATTTATTTTGAATTTCATTTTGAATAATTTCATTACGTTGAAGAGTCAAATAAATAAGCTATTAAAGAGCAAATATAGTCAACGATAGTTCAAGTTCAAAGAGATAGTCAATGTATTCTTTTGGATGGGCAAACAAGCAACGTTCACAAAGTTCTCATCTATGCCATAATTGCCACCCCTTTCCGTTTCACATACCATCATTTTACTGTCAGCTATATGTCTAAATGTACATTCACTTCTTCAGCGGTAAATATATAAATTCGTCTGAAAATATTTCATTTAAGTCCTATTATAGTTGTAATCGTAACATACAAGAGAATGGTGCAATATCATATGAATTATGCTGAGGCGGCAAGAGTACGCAGATGTTGGTGGCGAAATTGACGATTTACAAACGTTTGAGAAATACAGAGGAAGACGTTCACATATCATTTAAATTTCTGTGTGAGTCTGTCATCAATTTCAGACCCTCTATCTAAGGGTGACACGGTACACTACCCCCACGGTTCGGTTCGGTACACGATACATGAGCCACAGTACGGTGCATTTTCGGTACACAACTTTTTATCTTGTAAACATAATGACTAGAATCAGTAACTGTCACAGCTAGCTGTGATGATGATGATTAATCTCTTAAGATTATAAACAATCAAGTATTTATGGGAAATACACTTAAAATAATGTAATACTGAACATCATGTCTTAGACTAATGATTTATAGTTCTTAAAATACGATTCTCCTTCTATGGAAAATATCACTACCTACTAATCTCTTCAAATGGAACTTTAAAATAACCAACAATGTGCTGGAAACCAGTAAACAAAGCATTGTAAACAGTGTATATAATGATTAGATATCACGGATAGAAGTTTTCTGATCTTGGACTGCACTGTTTGTCTATAAATATTATACAAGTTTAAACATTGTGACATGTAGGATGATAATTGAAATTGAGCCTCACTATAAGATTTCCAGTAAACCCAGAGCAGCTGTCACATTCAAATGTCACATTCTAACAAGGCAGCTTTTCTGGGTTCACACAGTTTTCAGAGGACTATGGTTGAAAATCCCAGATTTTAAGTCTATTATATAATAATACCCAGCACAGTAAGGATTAATAACAATAACTCACTTGTCTATCATCAGTAATTTCTACAACAGTCAGTTTGCGATCAACATGCTTTATATGGCACGTCTGCGAAACAACGCTTACATGTTGCCATTTTACTCCCAGACTGGCCTTCCCGAAAGCCAAAATACTTCCAAACTTTCGACCTGTATCTTGTCGGTACATCTTTCAATTTTGGAACAGTTTCAAACTGTTCCCAAATTGAAAGATGCACATTCGCTCCGGAGAAGCCATGCATACATGTAAACTATGAGTAATGTACTTAACGTGCAATCTAATTGGATATTATTTATAGAATGAACCAATCAGAAAACCGCTTTTATTATTACGGCAGATTCGTCCCTAGACATTACGCAATTTTCGGTACGTACCGTAAAGTTGAAATTAATACCGAAAACCGAACCGCAAGTGGAAAAACGCGGCACATGTGTACCGTAGCATACCGTTTCACCATTACCTCTCTCCAAAGGCAGATGACAATATTACAGACATCTGTAGAATATAACAATAGCGGACGCTTCAAACACCATGAGTATACAAGGGAATAAAATAGATGGCATGGTGTGCTTTAATAGACTAAACATGTTGTACAAATTCAGTAGAAAATGTGAAGCAACGTGTTGAATGTTCAAATGATGAAACAATTAAATTGCCCTCCACCGGAACCAAACCCCTTCGGAAAACAATGAAAAAAAGTTTTACTTTCTGGCTCATAAAAGCTATATAAAAGGCTACTTTAACAAACCCAAATCACCATACGATATAGTACACATTCTGACAATTTTAGTACTAGGACTAGTGGGAACTACAGATAGTGTTGATAGAAGTTAATCAGCGAGTCCACTTCCTTTTCAGATACAGTAAAACCCATGTAAACCTGAATTCTAGTAGAGAAGAAGTTAGATATTTTTAGGCAATTGGCTACTTAATGAATGGTGAAAGTCATGCAGAAAGTTCATCCTGCATTAAGCTGCCATCTGTCTCCAAGACGATATTTACACTAAATTGAACGTCCGGTTCAGATGGATTTTACTGTACTGGGTTCATGTATTGAGTACATTCGTGGATTGAGCACATTCGCACATACGCTTAAATTACCAACGAACGCACGCACAGACACAGATTGATTGCTGCAAGATACGAATATATATACGAAATGATTCTACGAATTCAAAAATCGATTACATGTTGCCGTAAGTCTCACCCATGACTATGTGAACATCTACCGTAAAACTTTGTCTAACTGGAATTTACAATCAGTATCAGTGCCCGTCTATGATAGAGGTGACAATTTCATATACAGTAGAACCCCTCTAATGCGACCACTTAATTAATCGACATGGATGTCTTTATAAGCAGTTGGTTGCTCAATGCAGGGCAAAAGTAATGCAGAAAGCTCCCCTAGGAGCTTTCTGCATTACTTTTGTCCTGCATTAAGCTACCACCTGCATCTAGCACCCATAATTATACCTCTTTTAAGTGGTCGCATTAGCGGGGTTTTACTGTATGATGAATTTCACCCTGCATAAAGTAACCACCTGCCTAAACTATCTAAAGTCATCCTTTCTAAATGTCCGATATAGAGTATTTGTATTTGTATTACGTAATATTCCTAAATTGTTATGTATACGTCAGTGTGTGGAGATTACAAGTGCAGCAACTATAAAATTATCAATACGCTGGCATGTCAATGAGCGAAATATTTGACGATGCCGTAAGAGTTTGTTTTTAAATGAATAAAATGCATTAGTTTAAGCCGATCGTCTGATAAATAAGCATGCTCAATATCAGGTATTAGGCATTGTGTCCGATAATATTTCACACAAATAGATCAGAAATAACATGCTATTGTGACCGGAACAATGGCAAACTAATGCGACTGCAGCTAATTATAACCGCTGTGGCTGTGGCTGAAAAGTGTGTATAGAGCTCATTTATCTTTGCTGCAATTTAGTACTACAACATACTGCATGTCTGGCTGTCAACCCTTTTACAGTTGACAATCTTGCTTCCCTCTTTGCGTGCACGCCGATAAGAAAGGTTTAGTACTCTATGAAAGCGACCTCTTAATCCGGAAACGGAAGAAGGACATCGGATATCTGTACTATTTCGTTTTTGTCGTACCCTTTATTACTTTTCTACAGTTACTCTGTTTGCAGCTCAATCAGTGAGTACTATAACATATTTTCTGAAGTCCCTCGAGACATTGCAGATATTATTGTCCGAAAAACGTTTATAAATTTACCCTCTAGTAAACCTCTGATTAGTGGGCACGGAATAACCTCTGATGCCTCCCTCCCACTGTAATGAGCTGGACGTCGTGATATGGCTGATATACTGTTAAAGCGACGTAAACCCAAACTAAACTGATTAGTGGTCTGATTAGTGGTCTCATATGAGGGGCTTTAGTTTTATAAATATACAGATACTCGCATTTGGAGGACATGGTTTGTTTCGGAACTGAATCACTAGGTATCAGTTAAGCGGGTCCAAAGGCAATATAATTGATGCTAACTACGGTAAAAGAAAGGGATATGAAATCAATATAAAATGTACATGTATATACATGTATCCAAAATGACAATAATACCTCTTCGGTTTGCTTAAACCATTTCATGACATGTTCCTACTGGCACCTAATAGGGACATAGGCAAACATTGTAGACCAACATTAAAGGATCCTGTAGTCAGCTTTTACAGTTATTTGCAATATATCATTTGAGACGACATGCTAATGGTTCATAAGGATATAAAGTGGTAAATAATTAATTCTGTCAAAGGGGTTTATTGACTATTTTATGGCGTGTGCTATTGTTTCGGCTTTAGATAGAGTATTTGCTAAACTTAAAATAGCAATGCATTGAATGGTCAAGGGCTAGCGTGGTGTTGAGTTACAAATAAGCTTAAATAAACCCTTTAACCCATGACCCGTTCAGTATGCGTGTAAGACATAATGACATCATGAATATTTGTTGGTTGGTTTTTAAAATGGCATATGGTACACAGGCTATGTTGGTAATATTAGAAACTGAAGTGTCAAGTCTATATAATTCCATAAGCAAACAGAACAGACCCTGAGCAGACGGCTCCTTCTGATCTGGAGCTACTCCTTTTGCAAATGGTCTGCAAAACGTTTATATTACGGAAACGGTTAATGACACTTAAGCGGAAAAACATTACGAACACAAATAGAAATAAAACCATTGTGTCGATCTAAATAAATAGAATACAATCCCTGTAAGAATATGGGAAATGTGAAACCATGAAAGCAAATGTACAAAATGCTCTCCATTGTCAACTTCAAACAACAACTATACTTGATTAGTGTAGTATAAAATTTCATTGTTTACTAGGCTGATACGGATGGCATCGTAATTGGAAGGATATGACTGGGACGGTGTCAAATTTATCTATTTTTTGCCTCTCTTGGGATGTATTCTGGGCATTTGTCATTTATTTCGATTAACGGATCAGCAAGTACGTTCGATTCGCTAGTGGATTTTGCAAATTAATAAAAAAAACATGTGTCTTGAAATAAATCAACCTTGGTTTTCATCTTCAATTATCTGGAGACTAATTTGCCTCATTAAGTCTTATCTCGCTATTTGCACCTTGACTTGTATCTACAAATAGTTCAAATCCAGAAGAGACGTCGAATGGGTTGGCGTCTTATCAGGATACAAGCTGTTTAACACTTGGTCAATAGTTTTCAAAAGCTTATCCCTTTCCTCCATAAATACGCCTTTCTACGCCTCAGTAAAAATCACTTTATGAAACCATTGTGATAAATAGAGCATTTGCTCCTATAGGAGCAAATGCTCTATTTATAACAATGGTTTCAAACTACAAAATTCTATTTTTTTTCTTTTTTCTAGTTAATGCTCCTTTTGGGTAGATTTATTCAAAGAAGTTGTATCTAAAAATAGCTTATGAGGGAATGGGTTAATCTACCCGGTAATAGTCAAACTTGCACCAGTACTAAATCAAAGAGAAGATATTTTTTCAAAACTGATTAATATATAATACAGTTTGCTTCCGCGGCGAACCGTAGGGATGTAGGTTTGAAATGTTTATTTCTATTTTCGTACTCTGGGGATTGTATCTAATTGCCGTCCTATGATCGGGATATCATCGATGATAGTAGAGACCCGTATATCAACATGACGGACATGTCGAAACAAAGTCTACAATAACAAGCGATCAATCGTTTAGATTGAGCAAAAGTTACTGTACAGTAGAACCGGTCTATAGCGACCGTATAATGAATAAACATGGCGATCTATAAGAGCAGATGGTTGCTTAATGCAGAACGAAAGTGATACAGAAAGCCCCTAAAGGAGCTTTCTGTACCACTTTCCTCCATCATTAAGCTACCATCTGTTTTAAATCCCAGAATTAGACTTATTTTTCGCTGTCGTTGTAGACTGGTTTTATTGGACCTATAGACATTTTGTATCAGCAATACAATTGTGTGCACGTCGAAAACAATAGATAATTTTTAATTGGCTGAAGTTGTTAATGTTTTGGAATAGCATGGGTAAAATCCGGAATGATGTCAGGATTCAGTATTGATCCTATTTTTTTTTTTTTTTTTTTTTTAAAAAAGAATATGAATTGTTTGGAACATTATAAACATGCACTTAGTGAACTAAAGATATTGACAACAATGGTTTCATCAGAAAGCTTTCCTTCAAATGCATATGTATTGGTATGGTAGCAGTTGGTTTCAAAACAATTCATTGTCTGAGAAAGTGTTTTTCTTATTAAAACCGTATTTTTGAACCCATGTAAACTTATCTCGTTTTCACGTTGTAACCAGGTACGACAATTCCACAAAACCATATTGTAAAGCATTTGTTAATAACTCCCGAAATTCCAATCACATAAAACCAATTCATACAGTAAATCCATTCTCATACAACTGTCAGAATTGTGTCGATTTCTGGGTCTTAAAGGAACGTGGTTTCTCGAAGCTTTCTGCATTACTTCCTTTCGTCCTGCGTTAAGCACCCACGTGTAGTGAACCCTTTCCCTCATATAAACGTGTCTTTCATGCGTTTGCAAACAGAGTAGACCCAGACCAGACGGCTCCTATAGGAGCCGTCTGATTTGGGTCTGCTCTGTTTGCTAACAGAATTTGATATATCTGTTTCTTTACATTCTAAAATGGCTTCAATATTCCACCTTCCATATTTCGTTATTACTGTTTCGTCCATGAATATTCAGTAGGTATTGATATTTGGAATAAACATAGAACAGGGAAAGTATTAAAGACATCTACGTTTATTCATAAAATGGTTGCTTTAGAGGGATTAAATAGAATTGCGGAGATTCTATTGATAGCATAACTACTTACATGCTTTTTAGGGTTTCGGCTTTTGCCGAAATCCTTATAAAATGGATTGCGACTCAAACTATGGCGGAAAACCCTATTGCACGAGCGCTACCTAGCGGGAATCCCCCTAAGAGAATACGCGCATGTGCAGTGCTTGGCTTACAATCCGGTTCCGGAATCTTACAAAATATTTATAATGAAATATGGAAGGTGGATCCATTAGTAACAGAGCAGACCCTGAATCTATGGGAGCGAGCTGTCTGATCTGGGTCGAATCTATTTGCAGATGCATGAAAACAAGTTTATATGGGGAAATTAAGGGTTAAATAGACTTCTTCTGTTCTGTACGTTCTTTACAGTATAAAGGTTACAGCGCACTGGTGGTCAGTAGTGCAGGGCAATTGTTACATCATGCTAAAATCTCTAGAGGCCATACGCTTAACTCTTTGCACGCTAGCGGCGAAACTGTGATTACCTATGCAAACAGTTTGGATCCAGATGAGAGGCCACATAATTCTGCGTCTCATCAGGATCCAAATTGTTTGTCATCTTGATCATATTTTTGCATAAAATGAAAGAAAGTTTATTGAAGAATTGACGCAGACGTCAATTGTTGCAAACGAAACATCACTCAGCATTGTAAGGATTAAGCAAGCTGTAATCTAAAGTTGCAAAAATGTTTTCAAGCTGACTTATTCAGCTGTACAAACTGGTAGAGATGCTAGAACACTAAACCTTTCCTTCATATAAATGTTTTTCACGCGTTTGTAAACAGAGTAGACCCAGATCTGATGACTCCTATAGGAGTCGTCTGATCAGGATATGCTCTGTTGGCTAATGGAATTTGAAAGATCTTTTTCTTTCCTTTCTTAAATGGCTACTCATTTCCACTTTTCATGTTTCATATAATGAAACATGAAAAGTGTAAATAAGTAGCCATTATTTTGTTCATGAATATTCAGTAGGTATTGAAATTTGGAATAAACATAGAATCAAGTTTCTTACATGGATCCGTTCCATTTGCGCTCTGTGTCTATATACATGTACTTTTTTAAACTATTGTTTTTGTTGATTTAATTATTGTTCAAATTCTCAGGGATTTTTTTATAGTCAGTTTGAACTGTGCAGTAATTCCTTTTGAAACAAACTAAGTTTTCAAATATTATGCAGGTTATCGTGACCTAATTGCCAGTTGTACATTGTGTGTGTCGGTCTGTGATCAGGATCCAAACGCCTTTGTTCAAACAGCATGGTGTCTTTTTACAACAGAAGTCCGACATAAGGTCGTCGGATTCTGAAAGTTCCATACCCTTCCTGTGGTATTTACAAAAGTCCGATATATTGTTGTCGGATTCTGAGTTAAATGCCCCTTTTGCCTACACACTTATATATATATAGGCTACTCTTTCTTTCTTTTTTTTCTTTACTTTCTTAAATGGCTACTAATTGCCACTTTTCATATTTCATTGTAACTATTTTGTCCATAAATATTCAGTAGGTATTGAACTTTGGAATAAACATAGAACAGGGAAAGGGTTAAGGAAATTAGGGTTTTTATAAATCAGACATTTCTTGCACATGTTTGGTACTGACCAAGTAATGGTCAGAATCATCCGGGGTCCAGTCTAGACCTACAGTGTTCTCATTCAACGATAATGGTGAAATCGTTAATTCTATTATGCTAAGCACGACTTGACTTGACCCTTACTTTCAAATAACGGAGTGATGGCTCTTTACTACATAAACTATCAATTTTGGCTCTATTGGCACAAAGTGGCAAGATGAGCTATTGGAATCGCCCTGTATGTGACATGTTCATAAAACAATTCTTTAAATGTCTTCCAAACTACTGACATGATTTTCAGAAAAATCCACAGCAAACAATCAATATGATATATATTATGTCCGAAACCTTCAGTACTGTCAGTACTTTGATTTCTACATTAAAGCTGAGTGTGTGCATTCTTAAGAGAACCCTTGAATGAAATACGTGTGTACAGAAGTATTAAAAAGAAGCTCAAACTTGTCAATCATTTATTCAAATATACCTTCATTAGGCCATACATGTCTTCGACAGAACATCATTTAACCCTTCGCTTGCTGAATTTTAAAATACATTTCTCCTTCTTTACCCATGCCCTGTTGTATAAGTACACATATCTTCACTGTGTACAAGTATTTCGTCGCTGTGCAATCACTGCTGTGGAGTGCACTGGTTGCACAATGAACTTGTAAATAGTGCAGACCCGGATGAGACAGCTCCTGCAGGAGCTGTCTCATCTGGGTCTTCACTATTTACAGGTAGATATATTGACGCGAATAGCAAGCGAAGGGTTAGTCAATCGCCGCTGTGGTTCGAAGCCCGACTTAGTCATTTGTTTTCGTTTTTCATGTGAGGAGCCTTCAATCTGGCTTTCAGTAGGTCGTGGTTCTATCTGGGTGTTCTTTTGTACATGCAATAATGAAATTTGTTTTGTGCACGGATATAACTCTGGTGCATTACTCCATCTTTACGTTGCGATATAACTGAACTACTGTTAAATTAATGTAACACCAAACAAATACACATACACTTTTATTATAATTGTTATAGTCCATTGATAGTTGAAATGCATTCAAACGTAAAAGAGAGCAACGTTTAACATTAAAACTTTTATTTGTTTATATCCACAATATAAATTGCTTGAAATTAGATAAAATCGATGAATTTGTATAACATGTTTCAACATGTCATATATCTAACATAATTGATTATTATGGGTGTCGGTTGGCTTACAGTATACAAATTCATAATCATGCACGTCACATAAGGACAGAAGTGGAATACATACAGTTATGTAGTGTTTCTTCTACATTTTGGATTGATTGAAGTGCAATATGGCATGGCCATACGTACGTCCTTGCTAGAGAACTAATACTTATTGCATACCAACATTCCAATTTCAAAGCATACAAGCTTGCACAAGTTGTTCAGAATTTCTGCCTCTCATTCCTTGTGAGAATATGTCGCATAAGAATTATGTGTTGTCGATCCAACTACAGTGAACCCCCTCTAAACCGGAATTCTAGTAGATAAGATTTTAGATAAGTTTAGTAGGAAGGTGGCTTCTTAATGCAGGGTGAAAGTCATGCAGAAATCTCCTAGAGGAACTTTCTGCATAACTATGACTTTCACCCGTCATTAAGCTGCACCTGTCCCCAAGACCGATGTTTATACTAAAACGAATGTCCGGTTTAGAGGGGTGGTTTTACTGTAATTATTCCGTATTCAAGAAACGAAGGCGCAACTCTATTATAAGCGTGTGTTCATACGACGTGCCGTGTGAATCGTGCGTATAGACGTATTTTTTAATTTATGAACATCAGAGATAAGTCAATTGTTTTAATATATCGACAGTATGTTTAGTTATAAAGTATATAATTTTTAAAAAGAAGCATATGCGATATAATGTGCACCATTTCTCGTGGCGTATGTTCTATTAGAGAGATGGTCCGCCTGTGGTGTAATCTGACAATACAGGTACAAGGCATTTAATCTCACACCGTGGTATAATATTCCATTCGCGCTATATAACGCTAAATACACTATCAGTACTCATAGGTTGACCGTAAAGTTAGTCTGGTTTAACCGCAATACGATACCCGAAACTTAGAAGATTAACAGAGTGAAACGCAAACATTGAGACTATCACGCATGGAATTGTGCTTCGATCGATTCGTCCTTTGCTTTCGCATTGAACGAGTACAGCAATTACAAGACGAATACTGATGCAAGGCATTGGATCGCCGGGAAATTTGTGTACAAGGAAGGTTTTTAATAAGGAACTGTTTTGTTAAGACAATTGAAATACAACATTTCATTAAAAACTTAACGAAATATGTAGCCTCTAGAGTGTAATGACGTAGTGACCTAGTTCCGAACCCGACATGATCCATATTTGAACTTGACCAAGATTGCATCCAAAAATAACGTATAAGTTGAAAGAAAAAACACTTAATATGGATAATTATCATTAACTATCCCAGTAAAAACCCAAACCGCCATTTAAAAAAAATAGAAAGGAAAAAGAGAGAAATTTTTTTTTCGTCAGCGGTGAGAATCGAACCAGGGCTGACTGCACGATAGGCGACCGTGGTAACCACTACAATATCAGGCCAGACATACTTCAAGGGAAATTGAAGATGTATATAAAGTTATCATGCTACTATATTGACGACTTTTTTAAACAAAATAAAACGACTTTTTTAAATAAAAATAAATAAAACAATAAAACTTCATTACAACATTTATCACTCTCATGATAATTTAATCAATAAACTCTAACAAGGGCGGTGATGGTCATAGACCTAAATATAGCCTGTTCAGTTCCATTAACGAGTGACGTTAGTCCTATCTAAAAATAGAAACCGAGACGACGGAATTCGATTTTGACCATGTAGAGCCTCCGGTAGAATAATAACCATGTCTGTTTGAATTAACATATCGACTGTCGATTCAAATGATCTTATTTTTCAAATTCGAGCACGTTTTCCCGTCTTATGTCAAAATCTCTGAAGGGCATAATTTAGAACGAGAGCACCGCAAACAGGTGCACGACTACAGTTTTGACCCGGCTTCAATTCTGCGACTTTGACCCGGCTTCATTTATGTTTACAAAACTGTTTTTGGCATTTAATGTCGATACTTCGACGAAAAAAGTGTCATAATTATTGTTATTATTGTACATTTGTTTGATAAATTTCTTTTTAAACATCGTATGAAGGTTTTTACATCACATATTTCACTACATCAATAATGCAGATAGAAACTATTCTCTGCCACGCTCTCATGAACCAATTTGTAAAACTTGTCGCTACCCCTCCTACATGGGTAAATACTTTTTAGCATTCCATTAGTGATCGCCGCTCATGCGGCGATCAATAACATCTGTTATATCGACAGCCAGTAATGACTTTGATCGAGCAGAAAATACAATGTTTTATATAGCCCCAGTTTGACAAACAGCCGATTATTTCAGAATCATATCATTAAACCTTCATTTCAAATATCATTTCATGTACTGCATATTATTATTTTGCATTGTTCAAGAATAATCAATTTAAGTCTATTATAATGAAAATATGAGATGATCCAGCTCAGTGATTTGGAGTGTTTATTCAAAAACATTTCTTGTTTTATCGAAAGTTGTCAATCATTATATATCAACACAAGACTTTACCGTTGTTTGAATGTTACCAACGTTTATATGACAAAACAAGATAAGCACTTTACTGAACCATGCCTGAATCTTGTTTGTAATACCTATGGCATGGCCTTCTCACAATAACTAGATTATAGCCCTGCGGTTGTTTAAACCTTCGAAGAAAAAAACTGGAATTCACTCGCATTTGCAAATTGTGTGGACTGAGATTCTGGAGTATACGTCTTATCAAATCTGCAATGTTCATTATTCAAAATCATTTTGAGAATTTAATGTTTTCAATCGGAATATATTCTATTGTTAACCCATTACCTCATAGACTATATTTAGATACAACCTCTTTGAATAAATCTACCGAAAGGGAGCATTAACTAGACAAAAGGATCATGTTAGAATTTTGTAGTTTGAAACCATTGTGAACAATAGAGCATTTGTTCCTGTAGGAGCAAATGCTCTATTTATCACAATGGTTTCACAAAATGACTTTTACAGAGTCGTCAAAAGGCATCAATATGAGGGAATGGGTTAAACAATAATGGGATATTCCACTGTAACAAATAAGCTTTCGAAAGATGAAAGTACGTATACACAATGCACTAATAACACGGTTATTGAATAATATTAAAGTATTGTATATTTCAGTCTGTGTCCAACATGACAAGTGACAGTATTGTCTCGGAGCTAGAAAAACAACTGTTGAATGATATCCAACGTAACAGTAATTCCGACCAGGCGTGCTTACTGTGTGAACGAGAGTCTCCATACGAAACACGGGACAGGGTTGCCGAACTTGCTGATATAATATTTCAAGAACTTGACAACGACAAGGATGGCAAAATTTCTTTAGAGGAATTTCGCGAAGGGGCCTTACGGTTGCCTTGTGTGATAAGCCTATTGGAACATGATCCAGATCGGTGAAGGAGAATTTGTCCTCTATAAATGGGTGTAGGTTAGTTCAGATGTGATGAAATAAGGAAGAATAGTTTTGATGTTTGAAACTATGCTATTGGAAAGCATCATAGCACGAATTGTCTCTAACGGCTTTATATTTATTTAAATGATGCAATAACTTGAATGTGAAAGGGAAGTTAATTCATGCTCAAATAATTGTTGTGATAAAGATTTAAAGTATTACCAAACTTTTTTCACAAATGTTTAGTTCCATTTTGTCACGACTACGTATTTGGAGAAGGATTTAATGCGCGTTTGACATTTTGACGTGAAATCAAAGCTGTATTGAATTGGTTTGATTATTGCAAGATGTGTGTTCTAAAACCAGCAACGAAAAACTTTTATGTAATCGCAAAGAAGATAGATGAAATACTATGGTACATATGCAAGTAAATGTATATTTTCCATTTTGTGTCGCAATCACATCAATAACAGTGCACCTCATGGCAATGCTATTACAACAAGAATGACAACATGGTGATTTTTAAAAACTCTAGCTAGTAAAGCATCAACAATCGCTCAAAAGAATTATAAGTTTTAGTCGTGTAAACAGGTATTGCTTAATGCCAGACGAAATGTATTCAGTAATGTCGAGAGATTCTATTGTATTCTTTAAGTTATGATACAGTATGTGTCACCTCTGTGACGGAATACAAACGATATGGTTTCTTAAGTTATTGTAAGTTGTACATTGCTTTTCAAACTACATAGGTGCGCTGTTGTTCGTGACAATTTGCTAACCCCTTACTCCATACATACGCTTTTCTATGCATTTGCAAACAGAGTAGACCCAGATCAGACGGCTCCTATAGGAACCGTCTGATCAGGATCTGCTGTGTTTACTTATGAAATAATATAGATATGATTCTACACTTTCTGCCATGGCCAAAGCGTCATGTGGCCATGTACTACTATAACAGTCAATCTAATTAATATCCATGGCGTCATTATTTCATACATGGATATTCATGGAAGAAAGAGTTAACTCATTCTCTCCTAGGCTATTTTTAGACCCAACCTCTTTGAATGTATCTACCAAAAAGGAGCATTAACTAGAGGACAGGAACAAATTAGTATTTTGTAGTTTGAAACCATTGTGATAAATAGAGCATTTGCTCCTGTAGGAGCGAATGGTCTATTTATCACAATGGTTTCATAAAGTGACTTTTATAGATGCGCAAAAATGCGTGACTAGGGGATAATGTGTTAAAGCACCAATCGATGCTCCAAATGATAATAATGACATTGTCATAATCAGATTAAACCTTGTAGGTGTCAGCCTTTAATTGATACGAGGGGTGTTCCATAAATAATGTCATCTGTGCTTTATTTCGCGGAAATCGTGCATATCATGCACAAAACCACCTCGTGTCGATTGAGTGATCACTGGCTCGTGACACAGGTAAATATCTCGTCCACACGTTCACTTGCCTCGGTACAGTGTACATCGTTTCATAGCCTATTCGTTAGACTATACAAAACGAGCTGAAAATGTTCTTGAAATTAGGGCCTATATAAAAGGTAGGTCATTACTCGTCATAAAGGCTGTAGATATTCACCGCGAGGTGTGTGACATTTATGGGGAGGGCCAAATGTCCCACAGGACTGTTTGTAGGTGGGTAGCTAAATTCAGTGCTGGGCAGCAGCAACTGAAAGATGCTGCTCGCCCAGGTCGTCCTGCAACAACTACGACCAAAGGTAACATAGAAAAAATCCGAAATATCCTCAAAACTGATGCTCGATTCACCGTAAGACAATTGGCTCGAATGACAAACTTGTCGTTAGCAAGAGTTCATGCAATTTTGAAGAAACACCTAAAAGTTAGAAAGATAAATGCAAGATGGATACCCCATTTGTTAACGGATGAGCAAAAGAAGACGCGTGTAACAATGGCAAAAAAAACTTCTCAAAATGTACCCAAAATATAGTAAAAAGGCTTTTGATAATATAGTCACTGGTGATGAGACCTGGGTGTATTATTTTGAACCGAAGCGGAAGGTTTCCAACCGAATATGGGCCACTAAAAATGCCAGACGCCCAAGTATTGCCAAACGAATACGAACGGTAAAGAAGGTTTTGTATGCTATTTTTTTCACTAATAAGGGTCCAGCTATTCAAATCCCGGTGCCAAAAGGCAGAACGGTCACAGGCAAGTTCTATAAAAACGTTGTTCTGAGAAAATTGAAGAACTACTACAAAAGTAGCCGCCCCAAAACAGGACTTAAGTATGTCCGACTTTTGCATGCTAATGCACCCGCTCACAAGGCACGTATTGTGACTGACTTTTTGGAGTCAGAGAAGGTTACCGTCCTTCCGCACCCTCCGTATTCGCCAGACTTGGCCCCCTGCGACTATTTTCTCTTTCCAAAACTTAAATATCATTTATCTGGAAGGAGATACAATTCGAGAATCTGCTGTTTATCAGTGTCTGATGGGTGTCCCCATTGAAGAGTATGAAAAATGCTTCCAAAAATGGATTGACCGGCTAAAAAGGTGTATTCTGGCTGGCGGAGAGTATTTTGAAGGGCAGAGCAAATTAAAATGAACAAAAGCACTTCCGCTATATGAGCACCGATGCAAGTGACATTATTTTTGGAACACCCCTCGTACATACTCCTTCTGATGCCTTTGCAAACAGATACGAACCATATCAGATTAGGAGCCGTTTATGATCAGGGTTTATTCCGTTTGCATCCCGTTATGTAAAAATAATGGCTGCTCAAATATGGATCAGGACCCGAGGTTATAAATGTTTTTGCTTCAGTCTGAGATCATTCTCAAGCATCTGATTGGTCAGATTCTGAGCTTGCTCAGAATCTGACCAATCAGATACTTGAGAATGATATCAGACTCAAGCTCATAAGTTTTATAATATTGGGCCCTGGTGCAGTTTTGACCTATTTCATTTCGATTAGATCAAACATTTGAGAAACTAATGACGAGCGTCCAACAGCTTTGATCCTAACCGGTTACTCGGTGTCTCATCTGGATCTTAGCTGTTTGCAAATGGGATTAAGCTTATATTTTTATTTTGAATAATTTCAACTATATTTCCAGCCATTATAACCGTAACAGGGTGTTCATGGTTTCGTTTAAAACTATTGTAAATGCAATATATGGGGTCAGCAGGGATGCAATATATGGGGTCAGCAGGGATGGACTTTATATTCAGTTTGAATCCAGATGAAATGCCAAGTACGTCGGTGTCTTATCAGGATCCAAACTGATTGATTGGTCGTGTGGAAGAAGACATCGTTTTCCTGGTCAAAGAAGATGACCATTTTGCAAATATATGTATTTATCGATATTTGAAGAATATAATTACAATTACACCAAATGTTTCTCGCTAATTCCTCGAATTACAGAAGGGTCGACTCTTTCAATGGTCTAAATAGATTTTTCTTTTGGATCGTTTCAAAGCATTATCAGAGTATTAAACGGTTTGCAACCTGATGACAAGCAGAGTTACTCAGAGTGTTATCTGGATCCAAACTATACTACTTCAAGCATAGAACGTAGTTACACAAGTTTTGCACTTAGCCATTGGACTGTTTGTATATACGACATGGCTCAAACCTCCTTTTGCCTTATAAACATACACGAGTTACTATTCATAAATACTTCATCAAATAAAAGTTTTAATTACTAATGATTTTGTTATTTATTAAACTATTATACTGCCCAATGAAATTCTTTCAATGCTAGATTTTCAAACGGACCGTTTCAAAATTAAGACAAAAAAGATCAAGATTGCTGTGAATATGCTGGGATATTGTTACAGAAAAGTGTAATATAAAAACCAGTGCATACCTTGACGAGAGCGCTCCTCTATGGTCCCTCTCATCTGGATATACACTGTTTGCAAATGATTTTAATGACTCGTGTCCCGCACTGAACGCCTGGCATGGTAGAGTATTTCTAGTCCGTTCGTATTTCAGTACGTTTATTTAAATAAAGATATTTACATAGATATTTACATATAGATGGCGTACGTTTCTCTATTCGCGTTTCTCTATTCGCACTGCTGTGTTTTCTTTCGAAGGATCTCCTACTTTAAGTAGGTATGTAAATAACAAGGGCAAGTGTTCAGTCCTCTGTAGCGGCCATAAAACAGTCGTCCTGTACTTCACTCTCAGTATTGTTATATTTTCTGGTCCTTTGGAATTACCAAATTCAATGTTTTATTTATAAAAATTGAATACCGCTTAAACCAGCGATAGGGAGGTATGTAGTGTTAAACTTTTAATTACTGTTTAAGATAAGACTCAATAAAACTGAGTTCTTTTTCTCCCTTCCAAGTGTTGCGTTGGCTTTCGAAGGATCTCCTACTTTCCGAATTTCAGCAAGTTTAAAAAGGTAGGTATGTTAGGGATAGCCATAAGGAATGCAACATCGACGGAAACTCAGATTTGAACACTTCTCTTACCAGTTTTATTTCGTAGATAGATTAACTCCTGTTTGCTTATGAAATAATATAGATATAATTCTACAAATTTGCATTGGCCAAACATGTCTTTGTTCATAAACTATCCTACTCATTTATGCTTGCATTATTTCTTACCTGGTTAATCATCGAGTAAAAGATTGTTATATACAGTAGAACCCCTCTAATACGACTACTTAATGAATAAACATGGATGTCTTTATAAGCAGGTGGTAGCTTAATGCAGGAAAAAGTAATGCAGAAAGCTCCTCTGGGAGCTTTCTGCATTACTTTTGTCCTGCATTAAGCTACCACCTGCCTCTCCAACCCAGAATTATACCTCTTTTAGGTGGTCGCATTAGTGGGGTTTTACTGTATTTATTTTCTTTAATCCAGATACCTTTGCAACAAACACTTGTTCCCAAATAATAAACCATACATGGAATAATTAGATTAATGCAAACAATTAATCCTTGTATCCCGGGGCTGTAATGAATGTGGTTTCAAGAGAGGTAATTTTTATAACTATTTAGAGAGAGATTTAGAACATCATCGGGACTTTCAATTCAATTGTTTCGTGAAAAGGTGTTGTTAGATTCTGGAACAAATTAAAAGTAACAGGCTGAACTGTTACAACTCGTGTGTAATGCAATACCAGGCGTTCGGAATACACCAATATGTTCATCATTGAAATTGGCCTACTAGTTTTGTAATTGTAAAGAAGAGCTAACATTCAGATTAAGCCCTGATTCATTTATTGACATAAGTGGGTGTCACTTATGCACCATTTCTAGTCTGAATCATGTTTTGTTTTCACAAAGTTTTGTTCTCTCCATTTTCAAAGTACGAGAAAAGTACATTTGTATATTCATTGGTTTGCTACACAAATGCATTAAGAGTAACAAACAGTCAGGATTCTGATGAGATGTCGCGTTACTCATCTAATCTGGTTCCAAACTGTTTGCAAAGGTAATCACAGATCTAGACTAAATATTAAAGCAAGTTATTCCTGTAACCGTCAGTACGTATATACAGTGGTCCAGATTAAAACATTTTCAAGAATACCTTCTTTGTTTCTCCTCCAAACCCTATGTTGTGACGACTCTTTAAAAAGGGGTCACAACACATGGTTTGCTGGAGAAATGACGATTTTAGTATTGGAGTACACACCGTTATCTGTTGCTCTGTATATGTATTGAGCGGACTTAAGACCAATGATTTGTCATCTGGGTGAAGAAGCAACGAATGCAGTACTTATTGTTTTTAAAGACATAGTGTCTTAGTTGTCGCCAGTGGTACAAGCTTTACGCTATATCAATTAAATAGGTACCATTAGTACATATATTCAGACTTTAAACGCGGCAATACCACAGACACCAGCTGCTCTTTGTTTTAACCCTTTACTTTATGAATATTCAATTATAAATAACAATGTCATGAATATTAATTGGATTATTGTTTATAAAAGAAAATAAACATAGCCAAGGTTGACAGTGGTAGAAACTGTAGAATCAGATCTTTATTATTCCATCAGCAAACAGATCAGACCCTGATGAGACAGTCCCTATAGGGTATTCTGTGTATTCTCTCTTTGCAAAACTGAGACATAGACCACAGAGCATTGTTCTCTTGAAATCCTACTCTTTGTTTATAGTTTACTTTTGATAACCAATGACCTTAACCTTGCTCTGATACAAACAATACGTCTACATCTATGCATATTCAATACATGCAATGTGTGAGCATAAAAGCATTCCCAACAGTATTTGTTTAGTCTGAAAACTGCTGAAATAGTGTTGATGACAGTGAACATGGCACTGAAGCTCCGATATACAGTTCTATAAGTGTGCTCCATGCTCAGTCTGCAAATAAAGTCTGACCTCAGTATGTCCTGTCTACCAAATGCTTTTATCTAAAAATATTTTTATAGAAATTAAGCAAGAATGACCTAGACCAATGTTCCTCAAATAGGATTGTGCCGCTATGCAAGCTATCTGTACACACAATTTAGTAATTATACCTCTACCAATACAAGTGTTATTATTCAGAGACTGTTTTCCTACTTTGAGTATCAGGAACATATGCATTGACCTTAGATTCCCCAGATGTAATCCCAAACATTGATCTCCATGCACGCATTTTGTGCGCCAGGCTTTACTATACTTTTTCTAACTAAAATAATTGTCAAGAAACCGTGTTCCTGTAACAATGAACTTGTCCTTAACCCCTACATCTCATACGATCACACCTTTGCCTCTATGTATGCTATATATACATAACCTGTGTTACCTAACGAACGTTATTGTTTGAAAACATTTTTCTATTGCTAGTAACCGAAAAATCGCGATCCCAATCTTTGTCACCGTGTTAACTATCTATACACCGTATTAAGTCACACCTTGTTTTTCCTAACTGAATTTATTGTCAGGAAACATTCAAAATCCTTTAATAACAGCTGCTTGTAAGCTATCTACCCAACACATTTGGCCTCAAATAATATTGTTGTCCCGAACTGTGTTATTATTTGAAATAAATGCTTTGACATTGACCCAATGACCCCCTTGCGATCCTGACTTTTGGCTTCACGTAAGCTATCAGTGCACCAAGTTCGTTCACAGGATACCGTTCTCAACTGAAGTTATATTCCGGCAATCAGTTGTTTGTTTTTAGTTACAGCGATCTTGACCTGAAACCCATATCACAAAGATGAAATCCCGACCTTTGCCTTATTGTTAGCTATACCTACACCTAGTACGATCCTTATATATTATTCCTTACTAAAGTTATCATGTATAGTTCGTAATTCTTTTCTGTACGGAAGGTATCTTTTTAATAATCTGTTTTAAATTTCTCTCCAAAACGAAACTAAAAAATAGCCTATTTTTAGAACTGTACAGCATTCACATGTTTATTTCTATAATTAGTCACTATGCAGAGCTGCTTATGCATAGTCTGAGACTTTGGATGAAATGTACGTAAAACTCTATATCATTGGCACACTGATATCGCACATGTTGTTGACTGCATCAATCTTTACATACAATGTGTTATTAATACAGCTATAATGTTAAAAACTGGAAGTCAGGCAGGAGATACCACACGAAATTCCACAGCAACCCAATTAGCACAAATGAAGTACGCGCGAACAACCTTCACGGAACTATTCCGAATCTGCTCACCAACACACTATATGAAAATGAAAACAATGTGCCTCAGTGCCGTAACACCAATCAAATTCATCTAAGGATGAAAGGATGCGACACCATAACTTACACAACAGTAAGATGAGCCATAATTTCACAAAACGCATTACTGAAAACTGTTCTATTTGTTCGGGTTGGTATACCTCACTGCGACGATGAACAGTTCCGTAGTGCTAAAGGATGATGACTATAAAGGAAATCCATGCCATCTCATACTATCCATAAACGATGGTAGCTGAGCACTCCATTGCAGTTGTTTTTAAAAGCTATCCAGTTGTCTGAAATGTTCAAAAACTATAGGCCGAGTGGCTAACAGTTGGATCCAGATGAGACAGCGTCTGATAAAGCCAACCAAAACATGTTTAGCATAAGAAGGATTAACCCTTTCCCTTATGTAAGCGCATTTTGATTCAAACAGAGTAGACCCAGATCAGACGGCTCCTGTCTGGTCAGGGTCTGCTCTGTTTGCTTATGGTGTGATATAGATATGATTCTACGGTTCTTCCTGTGCCAAAATGTCATGTGTTCATAAGCCATTATAAAAAATAATCTTATTAATATTTATGATGTCATTATTTCCTATATGAATATTCATCAGGGAAAGGGTTAAACTATG
Source organism: Azorinus chamasolen (assembly GCA_963576725.1). Lineage (NCBI taxonomy): Eukaryota > Metazoa > Mollusca > Bivalvia > Cardiida > Solecurtidae > Azorinus > Azorinus chamasolen. The sequence continues at coordinate 8,978,847 of OY755243.1, read as the reverse complement.
TTTAATCATACTTATTATAAATACCATTAGTTCACATCAGCTCGCTTCAGTCTCCATCTTATGTGGCTGACATTCTGCTCCTACTGTCAAACTGCTTGCTATCGATAGTGTGCAAGTCATACAGAAAGTTCCTAGAGGAGCTTTTTGCATGACTTTCATCCTGTATGAAACTGCCACCTGTCTTCAAGACGGATATTTATACTAAATACAATGTCCGGTTTAGAGGGGTTTTAATGTATGGGTTAATCAGCAACTTCAATGATGATGATGCGAGCGAAGTTGCATCGTAGGACGTCCACGAGAGATTTTAGGGATGGGTGGCAGGGTGTTTCGAAATGTTTCTGAAAATGCGTCACAACGTTCCTCATATTCTTATTTTTCTATTTTACCTTAGACATATCACTTATCAAGGTATCGACTTCACCGGTTGGAGTACAGAAGAACTGTCTTAAGTGGGGTACGGACAAAACCCCACCAGGACGTAACCCCACTAGGACGTAACCCCACAGGACAAAACCCCATAGGACACAAACCCACACCCAAATGTGTCAAGGCGGACAAAACCCCACATGTTAACATAATTGGGTTATAAATCAATTTTTAGATAATTTGAAGAAGAAACACTCAATTAGAATATAAATTCAAAACAAGATCTTTACATTTTCAAATTTAAAGTTACAATCTGCAAATTAAAATAGAAGTTAAAGCATATTTCAAATTAGGTCAAAATTATGAATAAATAAAGAAGGCATTCATAGTTAAATGAGCTTTAGTTTACTAAATTGGCTTATAAATCAATTTCAAATTTAAAGTTACAATCTGCAAATAAAAATAGAAGTTAAAGCATATTTAAAATTAGGTCAAACTTATGAAAATTGTGAAAATGATTTGGGTCTACCCTGTTTGTAAGTTAAGAAAAGGAATCAGTTAATTGTCGTTATATTATAATAGTTTATATGCAATGTGTGCTAATATTACATTATCCACATCTATTGAATCTATATTAAGTGTACCAATGCAAACATGATTGATCCAGATCATAAAATTGTGAAAATGATTTGGGTCTACCCTGTTTGTAAGTTAAGAAAAGGAATCAGTTAATTGTCGTTATATTATAATAGTTTATATGCAATGTGTGCTAATATTACATTATCCACATCTATTGAATCTATATTAAGTGTACCAATGCAAACATGGTTGATCCAGATCATAAAATTGAAACTGATTTGGGTCTACCCCGTTTGTAAGTTAAGAAAAGGAATCAGTTTATTGTCGTTATATTATAATAGTTTATATGCAATATGTGCTAATATTACATTATCCACATCTATTGAATCTATATTAAGTGTACCAATGCAAACATTGTTGATCCAGATCATAAAATTGTGAAAATGATTTGGGTCTACCCTGTTTGTAAGTTAAGAAAAGGAATCAGTTAATTGTCGTTATATTATAATAGTTGCAATGTGTGCTAATATTATATTATCCACATCTATTGAATATATATTAAGTGTACCAATGCAAACATGGTTGAGCCAGATCATAAAATTGTGAAAATGAGTTGGGCTTACCCTGTTTGTTAGTTAAGAAAAGGAATTGGTTAATTTTGGTTATACCACGTATGCCTTTTTTGTATAGAATGTGGTTCACCTAATAAATATTCATTATTTGTCAGTGAGCAAATAGATTAGAACCTGATCAGATGGCTTTGTTTTAGAATCTGTATGATCTGGATCTATTCTGTTTGTAAAAAGATATAAAAATATCCCCCTTGAGATAATACAACTTATGCTTTTAGTGAAAATCAGGTTATTACCATATTACCATATGCTTAACAACATAGTTATTTATTACTTTTATTCAAATTGAAATTAAATATTTATACTTATTTCTTTTGTTGTATGTTTTATTCTCCCTTTCTATTGCTATGAAGTGCCATTTGTATATGTAAATCCTTAATTAAATACATAATTTTTATTAAAGTGGGGTTTTGTCCATGTGGGGTATTGTCCTGCTGGGGTTTCGTCCTAGTGGGGTATTGTCCTGTGGGGTTACGTCCTAGTGGGGTTACGTCCTAGTGGGGTTTTGTCCTACACCCGTCTTAAGTAGTCATCTAAAAGAGGTCTAGCCATGGGTTTGTAAGTCAGGTGGTCGCTAGCTTAATGCAGGTCAAAAGCAATGCAGAAAGCTCCTATCAGAGCTTCCTGCATAATGTTTGCCCTGCATTACGCAATCACCTGCTTTTTTGGTAAACCTATGTTTACTTAATGAATGACCGCTCAGAACAGGTTCTACTGCATAATTTATTATAGTCATACCAGAGCTACAGATAAAGATGCATGCCCAAATACTAAACTCGTCATTTCTTAAGCGAGACATAATATTAAAACTAGTGTGTGTGTGTGTATGTGCTGTTTGAATTTGAATACTTTGCTGCTGGGCTGTCCACACACACACTTTAATTAATTAACGTGTAAATAATTAAACAGTTGGACACAGCTTTGGGTTGTATTTAAACACGATACCTGTCAGGTCTCGATACTTTCGCCATACGAATGTAATTCTTAAACGAGCACACAACAAAATAGGATGACACGTACTAACATCATCTGAACTGCCTGAGAGCAAAATAAACACATTTTCCAAAAATACAAATACAGTTTCGTTAAAAGTGTTTTTGTCAGCATTCGTTTAAAGATGGGTTTGTTTACAAAATTCTGACATTAAACAAGCTAGAATGTGTTAGAAATTACAATTTCAGAATTTACATTAACCTGTTCCCTCCTAATGGCGCCTTTTGACGCCCCTGTAAAAGTCACGTTTTGAAACCATTGTGGTAAACAGGGCCTTTGTCCCATAGGAAAAAATGCTCTATTTATCACAATGGTTTCAGAGCTACACGATTCTGAAATTTTCCTTTTCTTCAGTATATGCTCCTTTTCGGTAGATTTATTCAAAGAGGTCGGGTCTATAAATAGTCTAGGAGGGAATGGGTTAAGTACATTTCGGGAGAATCAGTGCTTACCTTAACATATAGCGTGGAAGTAGGTTATACGCTAAGTAACCTGGTGTCTCATCAATGTCTAAATTATTTAAATCTGATTACGCGTTTCAATAGATATTGAAGAACATATACTTTAAAGAACATATACTCAGAAATGAAAGTGTCATTTTCTGTAGGTAGCGCCCTAATTAGAATGCTTTTGGTTAAATTTGAAAACATGTTGTATATATAAAAGGGCACAGCAGTTACACTTTAGCCGAGTTACTAGAAAAGCGGAATCATTGATACATTACCGGTATTCGCATACTCACCCATTTCACTAGCCGAAACAGAATCAGTATGCAGTAGGCTCTAAAACAGTAGCTTAATGACTACACATGTCGGTGGCTACTTGAAGTGATATTCCCTACAATAAACACATACTCTACTAACATCATAAAACTTGGTATTTGTTATTTCAGTCATTATTATGAAGATTGTTAATTTGAACTTATATCTAAAAAAAACAAATAAACTTCCAAACTAATAGCTTTGTGTTGTAGATCAAATCATTATCGACCTATGTCGAAAAGTTACGAAACTAAAACGCAACACGAAAAAATACTAATACATTGGCGAAAAACATCGTGTTTTGGTATCAAACACATGGAAGTGTATGTCTCCTTCAGCGTTTATTTAGATGATTCTCTTGTAGTATACTTCTTCTCTGCAAACAGACAAATGATTTACGTACTTTGTAAGCATGTTTTAAACCAAGACTATCGCTTTAATCTCTTGCACATTTATTTACCCTTTCCTCCATGAATATTCATGTAAGGAAGAATGACATCATGATTATCATTATTTCCATGGTAGAAACTGCAAAATCATATCTTTATTATATCATAAGCAACCAGAGCAGACCATGGTCAGACGGCTCCTATCATTGGTCTACTCTGTTTGCAAATGCGTGAAAAACGTTTATATGAGGAAAAGGGTTAAGAAATTATAACTGTATGAATATTTATCTGGGTGATATGTTATAATGGTATTTTACGATGGCAGAAACTGCAGAACCATATCTACATGTATACTATTTCATAAACAAACAGATCAGACCGTTGTCAAAGTCTGCTCTGTTGCTTTATAGCACACTACAACTTTGATTTCACTTTTTTGTAAGGGTCAATAATTCCCATTCTTCATATATATAAATATACAACTATATAAATTAAGTTAATAAATATTCATAACGTCATCATTTCTTACAATACTAGTCATGCAGTGAAGGATTAAAGGTCCAGAAGTAGAGAAATGCTTGAGTTCTCGTAGATATTACAATATATCAACTTTGAAAACATTAACCAATTACAGTAAAACCCGGTAGTACGAACGTTTAGTAAGGAGGAATCTATGTCTTTGTAGGCAGATGGCTGCTTAATGCAGGATGCAAGTCATACAGAAAGCTCCTAAAGGAGCTTTCTGCATGACTTTCACCCTGCATTAAGCCGTCTCCTGTGTTAAAGATCAACAATGGTACGAATTTGAGTGTTCGTTGTATCGAGGTTTTACTGTATACATGTATCAACTTTAAACAACCAATTATAACCAATAACCAGCGCGTGTAGTATATTTACACAGACATAGGCCAATGTTGTTACATACTACTAGCGATATACGGCAGTCGGGTTATTGCTTCTTGTTAACAATAAGAATAGAAAATGCAAGGCGCTGTGTGATCTGGATCTACTCTATTTGCAAACACGTGACGATGCGTTTATATGAAGGTGAGGAACACCGTCTCAGAATTGTTCTATGTTTACTCATCATTGAGAATTGTAAACCAAATCCAAGAGACGGTATGGCGCCATAAAATGTTCTGTTTCGTGAATGGCTTGGATTTTAATCCCTTTTAAGCGACGCTCATACAGCTTATACCACACTTAAAATTGATTAATAATTGATGTGATCAAAGTATATTTCAATGAATATCTTTACGTCGTGTGCTTTTTGTTTTGAATTATTCATCTTTAGATGAAAGCTGTTAGAGGCGTGTAGCTGTTCAACGAGTATCTAGAAAAATATTAAATTATTGCTAAACATTGAGAAAACAAAAAAAATAGATACGAAGTAATTTAAAAGAATGATGCAGTAACACACCTCTAGTGCGACCACCTAAATGAGGTATAAATCTGGGTTCGCTCGTAGCTTTCCGGGGAGCTTTCTGCATTACTTTTGTCATGCATTAAGCAACCACCTACTTATAGAGACACCCTTATTTATTCATTAAGTGGTCGCATTAGAGGGGTTCTACTGTATAAGATACAAGCTAAGTGTTAACACAATAACTTGAAACACCAAGCACAATATATCATGCGTGGTTTAGTTGACTGAGCAAATTTGGTTCTCTGTTTACCAGATGAATGCCGAAGATAACGTTATGAATGGTTATGAGCGGAACGGTATCGCATGTTTCTAATTTTTGCCTGTCGTGCGGAGAATTATTAACATATGTCATTTATTTCGATTAGCGGATCGACAAGTACGCCACATTCACCAGAGAATCTTACTAATTATTAAAAAAATTGGCCTAAAATAAATCGCCCTTGTTTTTCATCTTCGATTACCCGGGGGAATATTACCTCGTTAATAGGTAATGTTGTTGGCTTTGACAGCGAACCGCACAAGTGTTGACTTTAATTTGTATTCGCATAATTTATTACCTTGGGGATTTATTTCTGATATTCTACACATGGTCAGTTTGGAAACGTGATATCAGAATGCGTCATGAATCGCTGTTCATCAGTAAGGACACACTATACATTAGGAAACAATGAATAAACGACAAAACCCGCCAGTCACGTTTTGTGCAAATAAACCTGAAAATAAAATTTAAAGATTAATTCGTCGAGCCTTAAAAAATACAATAAATGTAACAAAAACCATAGGTTTTAATATTGGAAAAGCGTAGAGGTAAACATAATAATGAGTTTGACATAAATGGAAAAGAAATAGAAATAGTAGATAGATTTATATATTTAGGCATCACATTCAATCACGTTGGAATTTTCAATGATGCAGTAAAATGTTTGCAAGACCAGGTTCTAAAAGCTTATTCATGTCTCTTATATCTATTTCAAAAAATACAATGTTTTGTCAAAACCAAACTTGCATTGTTCGATAGTGTGGTTGTCCCAATTCTAGTATACGGGGCTGAAGTTTGAAAGAAGTTGATAGGTTACACCTAAGATTTTGTAAGTATTTACTTGGTGTTAAAACACAAACCCCACAACTCAGCCGTGTATGGTGAATAAGGAAGGTTCCCTGTGACGCTTTCATGTAAAGAAAGAGCACTTAAGTTCTGGTGTAAGTTAAGTTCGTTCACCTATGTACGAAGTTTTTATCGATCAGTGCAATAATGTAAATAGTTCTTGCTGGGCCAAAAGAATTAATTCTGTCATTGGTCAACTCGGACTTACTAATGTACGGCTGAATTTTGATGTCAATACTAATTATGTATCATTATTAAAGAGGAACAGAACAGAACAGATATTTTATTCAAGACTTATACATAACATATATCGTCTAGTGTACATAGTATATCGTATTAATAACAGGACAACAAAACAATACAAAAATAATTTAAAGTTTTAGAGTAATTTTACGACGTGATGTTTAACCAATTACCTCATAGGCTATATTTAGATCCTGCCTCTTTGAATACATCCACCGAAAAGGAGCATTAATTAGAGGAAAGGAATATTTTAGATTTGTGTAGTGTTGATTGTAATCAATTGTATGTAATTGTCAAAAACAATATGTATTGCTGTATGGCTGATATGCCAATAAAACTGAATACTGAATGGATGTTCCGTCGCTGTTCACACTGTAGAGTAGAGCCTGTCTTAAGCGATCAAATATTGATTGGACACCGGTGTCATAAAATTGTGATTGTTTAATACAGGTACAAAGTAATGAAGAAAGTTTCTACAGTACTTTCCACCTGCACTAAGCTACCACGTGTCTTACAAACCCATGATTAGACAACTTTTTGATGGGCGCATAATACATGTTCTACTGTACTTTAAGAAACAATGAATAAACAATTAAACTCGCCGCTAAAGATTTGTTTTTGATAAACTACATTAAAAAGATTTCCGCACGTTACAGTGGACCTGGGGAATAAGTGAAATGATTTGCAGACAACAGGATTTGCAATATGGTTAGCAGACACCATGATTTACAACATGGTTTGCAGTCAACATGGTTTGCAGTAAACATGGTTTGCAGACAACATGATTTGCAACATAGCAGACAACAGGATTTGCAATATGGTTAGCAGACAACATGATTTACAACATGGTTTGCAGTCAACATGATTTGCAACATGGTTTGCAGACAACATGGTTTGCAACATGGTTTGCAGACTACATGATTTGCAACATAGTTAGCAGACAACATGATTTACAACACGGTTTGCAGTCAACATTATTTGCAACATGGTTTGCAGACAACATGATTTGCAACATGGTTTGCAGACAACATGATTCACAACACGGTTTGCAGACAACATGATTTACAACACGGTTTGCAGACAACATGATTTGCAATATGGTTTGCAGACAACGTGATTTGCAACGTGGTTTACAGACAACGTGATTTGCAAAATGGTTTGCAGACAACATGATAATGGTTTGCAGACATCATGATTTGCAACATGGTTTGCAGACAACATGATTTGCAACATAGTTAGCAGACAACATGGTTTTTCAACATGATGCAATTTTCTCTTTTCACATTGCTACTTTTGCTTTCGAATGATCTCCTACTATAAGTTTTTTGTAGGCAATATGTAGTTTGCAAATATCTACCAAAGAACACGATAATGAATGCCTCATAGTGTTACTCTTAGGTTTAGCTATGGAAATATGACTCTAATTTTCTTTGTCTTTATTTATCATATTGGTTTCAAAACTATATACAATAAAAAAAATGTTCTAGTGATTGCTCCTTGTCGGTAGATTTATTCAAAGAATTTCGGTCTTGGAAGAAATGGGTTAAACGTGACCAGTTTTACGTGACGACAATGCAATGGCATTTAAAATGTGTGCCAACAACCGTATTTAACAGACATGTAGATTGTGCTAATTTACCTAACTAGTTAATTTGACAAATAAGTAGTGAAGCAAGACCAAAAATAGACACACCAACGAGAACTGAGACAAAACAACACAATTAATACAGCTGTCTTTGCACATGTTACAGTATAGACTAAACAGCCAAACATTGGTTCAACACTTTATGTTAAGGTAATCACACAATGCAGTATACTGCCATGTAATAAACGCATTGAATCTCTGTTAACCGACCATAACCTCATGGGCTATTTTTAGGCCCAGCCTCTTTAGAGTAAATCTACTAAAAAGGAACATTTACTAAAGCAAAGGAAACATTTACAATTGTGTAGTTTTGAAACCATGGTTTCCAAAGAGTGAGCTTTACATGGACATCAAAAGGCGTCACTATGAAGAAATGGGTTAATTAACAAAGGCAAGTGATTTTGTAATTGATTCACAATTGTGTCTCCGGAAAAATACAGTTTCCCTCTTTTTATCATAGGGAGGAACGATTGATATTAAATCTGGACAGGAAGGTATTGGAAGAGGTAGACTAAAGTTTAAGTCGCGTGATAATCTTTCAAATACCCAAATACTCGACTAAGATGTCAGGAAAAAGTAAGCTATAATTCATCTTTGTCGACCAGTTTACTTTGCAGATATCGGCTTAAGAGAGATTAAGAGAGAGAGATTAAGAGACAGAGAGACAGAGAGAGGTATGTATTGGTCGTCAATATTTGCGTTAATTTAACAATAGCATTCACACCGTTTCGATCTTAAAATTAGTGAACAGTTGTACAGGTGATTTGATCGCCAATATCTTCGGAAAGCTCGGGTATATACCCGTTATGTATTATTGACCATCCAAATTGACAGCTGAACGACGTATCCACTAAATAAAATAATTATGATTCAGTACATGGCATCATTTGCATTGAAAATTCACAAGCATCCGGTAAATATTAACAAACAATATTTATCAATGATATGACCTTTGGATACCAGGTATCCAATAAGTTCCATATATTCAAAATAGACTGATGTTTATTTCGCTTATTATGCCACTCTATCGACATCAACCCGTCCAACCAGGTAACATCAGAGTAGAATAAGCCTGTGATGGCCACTTAAGATAGGTTCTACTGTACGCAAGCTAAACTATGACGAATATAGAAATATGTGTTCCAATCACAGACCTTGTCGCTATTAACTTTAATCTGTTGTGAAAAAAATGTCTGCTCAAATGTAGATCTGATGAAATAATGATTTGATCAAGCTTTTGAGAAACTATTAACCGAGTGTCAAACAGCTAGGCTCTTGGCGAGATGACGAGTTACTTGACGTCTCATCTTGATTTCAAGCTGTTTACACATGTGAGCCAGGTCATGCACGGCGGGATAAGAGATAGTCACATTTCTTCGACGGCTATGTATGTACAGTAGAACATGTCCTTAGCGACACATTAATCTTAAAAAGTAGGTGACTGCTTTATACAGGACAAAAATAATGAAACAGGCTCTTATAGGAACTTTCAGGGTTAATATTGAACAGTATTGCTGTTTAACTATTTGAACTTAGCGTTACCAATATAATCTAGGATGTTTGTGTTATACAATTTCGTTTAATAATCCAGTCAAAATATAAATAATATTGTTTTTAAATGTCAATATTACAAAAATACCTGCGCCATTCCCGCGTATTGACGCCTTTGTAAACGTCATTTTTTAAAACCACTGTGATAAATAGAGCATTTGCTTCATAGGAGCAAATGCTCTATTTATCACAATGATTTTAAAACTACACAACTCTAAAATATTTCTTTTCTCTAGTATATGCTCCTTTTTGGTATTTTTTTCAAACATGTTGTATCTAAAAATAACCTATGAGTCAATCAGGAAATGGGTTAAATTCCAAACCGTCAGGAATGTATGTAGCAAACTAAACGTGGAAGTGTACTGTAAAAAAATAATTACAACGCGTTATATAAATCTGTATTAATACATGTATCACACAGAATAACAAGTGCACCGCATGTGGATGTCAACGTTCGTCTGTATAAGTATACCCCTTGTGTAAGTCAACAAGTATGTGAAGTTTCATAAGATTTGCATGAATGGCCAAGAAGTTAAACCGAACGTTAACGTTTCCGGACGACAACGACGATGACAACCACAACGCGGCGGCTGGAGACAAAAGACTCTCACCTAAGAACCATAGTTGTCTTATTACGGGTTAGGTGATATTGTGAATTACATGTACGTTGTACTTAGAAATATCAATACAAACAACATACTCCACTGAAAACGTACTTCCCAAACAAACCAAGAGGCACGATATCAATGTTCCGTTCTATTTATTTTATATGTGATCTATATCTGTTTAATTCATATTTAATGCAAAACTAATACCGATGGAAATGCAAATACCATTTAGCTGATCGAACTTAAGTCAGTGGTTGTATTAATCGATATACGAGTACATTGACCTGGATATGAAAACAGCTAACCACAATGAGTATCTTACGACAGTTTTGCAACAGAGTTGGTAGCATGCAAGTGATGGCCATTTATATATGCAAGGGCTTAACGTAAAAGGCAGAAAAATGCTTCAGCTTGGAGGCATATTTCTTGCTCTTTCTTTAATACGTTTTGAATATTTTAAAATATTGAGCGTCGGCGAAAGAGAAAGAGCAATCTTATATGTGCCCCTTTCTGGTATATATCATCAGCTGCGCGTCTCTATTTCAAACTATCTGAAGTCAATTTGAATTTTGAAATAAATAGAGAACAATAGGTTAGTGCCGTAGATGGGACGCTTTATCCGACGAGGGGAGAAAACGTTGAGGCTAGGCTTGCCGAGCCTCAACTGTTTTCTCCCTGAGTCGGATAAAGGCGTCCCATCTACGGCACTAATCTATTATTCTATTTATCCAGTCAATTTAGTTATATCTTTTTTCATAGACTCATAAAACATACGAATATTGAAATAATTTGCATTGAAAATGCGGTTTTTCGATCAACGGACCTCCCTTTTCATTTCCATTCTAGAGACGTAAATAATGAGCTACCGCAGAGGAAAATAGTTTCGATACTTACATTACAAGAGGGGAAAACGTGGTTGAAATTGAAAAAATAAGATCATTTGAATCGAGAGTCGATATGTTAATTCAAACAGACATGATAATATTCTCCCGGGGGCTGTCTGGTCAAATTCGAGTTCCGTCGACTCGGTTTCTATTTTTAGACAGGGCTAACGTCACTAGTAAATCGAAGGAACTGATCAGGCTATATTTAGGTCTACATGACAATCACCGCCCCTGTAAGAGCTTATCAATCAAATTATTATGAGAGTGAAAAGAAAGCATTTACTATTTATCTGTAAGTCTTTGCCCCCTGACATGGGCCCGAGGTTATAAAACTTAAAAAGAACTCTGTGCTCAAAACTCAGTTTCTACTACAGACTATACTTTTTACATAACATGCTTTAACTGATTCTAGTAACCTCATTTGGACATATATGTACTGTAAATATTATGTATGCAAACACTGGCTATATATAAAATGTTTGCTGAAGTGTTTTGAGCTGAGAAAAATTCTGAGTTTTGAGTACAGAGTTTGTTTTAAGTTTTATAACCTCGGGGCCTGATTTTTATCAAAAACGCGTTTTGCAAGTGATTAATTAAATTAATAAAACTGATGAATCAACGTCGCTTTGTATATGGCCTCAGTGGCGTAATCGGTAAGCACGACGTCTCAAGAGAGATCAGATTTGGCTTTTGTAGAATCAGGCGCGGGTTCGAATCCAGCTATAGCCATTTATTTATTTTTTTTCTTCTCTTTTCTTATTTGAATAATTATATTGGTGATTTTTCTGTTAGATCTATTCCGTCAACATGTTCACGCATATTTACAGAAAATTAAAATAGTTCCATGGTTATAGAATCATTCCTCCTATCTACTAATCTAATAAACCTTCTACTACCGGAAGTAACCTAATAAACCTAAGTTTATTTGCACCCCCTTTATTATGTCACTAGAGAAGCCTGGTGACTGGATAAATACTATTTATCTTTAACCCTTCGACTGTTATTCATTTACTCCATAATACGACTTTCTACGCCTTTGCAAACAGAGTAGACCCAAATCAGACGGCTCCTATCGGGACTGTCTGACCAGGGTCTACCCTGTTTGCCTATGATATGATGTAGACACTATTCTCCAATTCTGCCATGGCCAACATTTCCTGTGTCCATGTATTATAACAATTAATCTAATTCATGTATTGATGGCGTCATTATTTCTTGCATGAATGTTAACCCTTTCGGCGCCAAATTTCTAATTGTCGTCTGCAATCGAATTTTGTGAAATCATATTGGGAAAATAAAGAAATGAGATAAATAAATGCAAATTTCAAAGGAATAAGGCACAGATATGGAAATAGAGATTGAGACAAAAAGTGAAGTCCCTGATCAGACGCCGCCTTGAAAAGGCGGCGTCTGATCTGTGACTTCATTATTTGTCGCGGTGCATATTTGCGACTTCGGCGGTAAAAGGGTTAATGGAGTAATTTACTAAGCTCGACCTGACTGTCATTTGCAAACAGGTTAGACCCCAGTTACTCGGCGTCATATGAGGCTCGAAGCTGTGTGAAACTCTGTCAATATTTTCTTAAAGTTATTAATATATCGAACGTAAGTAACACAATTTTAGCAGATTAGAGAAAGCAGACATGTTTTAACATGCTGATCGCTAACATAGGAGATCTAGAGTAATGTCTGGAATATAAATAATTCGGCTCATTTTGAGAACACTCAAAATCAATAATATAATTTAAAATATATAAAAGGGGCCTTCTGATGTGTTAATGTGTAAAGATAAGGGATGTAAGATGATCAGAGACGATACAGATTTGTCAATTAGGAAGTTAAATGATGACTGACGATAAAGATTTGTCGACTAGGATGTTAGATGATCTCTGACGACATGGTTTGTCAAATAAGATGTTAGATGACCACTGACGATAATGATTTGTCAACTAGGATATTAGATGACCACTATGTGTCTACTATGTGCATAATTAAAATATGTTTTCCAAAGGAAATATTCCCTTAAATGCTTAAATACAATTTACAAATGTGTCGTTGCCTGTTCGTTTACAATTTGTACATCATATATCACTAAAAAGCGGAATTGAAGAGGAACAGGTTGCATTTCTTTTATAACAGAAAACATAACTATACGAGGTCGACGAGATCAATACAGTAGTGTTATACTTCCAATACTAAGTATACAACATCGGGGCTCACGTGTTGACTTTGGCGTGCTTTCCTGACTTTGACCCACTCAGAAAACAGGCAATGAAAACCACCACCAATCATTGACATAAAACTAAATTATCTACCGTAGTAGGTCATCTATTCTTTCAAGACTCCACTAGGTCAGAAGAGAGCAATAAAGTCTTTTGTTGTAGAAATATGTAGTTTATTATCTGTTAGTTGTTTTGCTTGTACGTTAGGAATGTATAGTTATGCTTCGTTGTTTTTAAAGCGATCACTTTATGAACAAATATATGTCTTTAAAGGCTGGTGGGTGCTTAATGCAGGATGAAAGTAATGCAGAAAGCCCCCGATGGGATTTCTGTATGACTTTCGTTCTGTAGTATGTTACCACCTGCCTTCAAGACCCGGAATTAGAAACATTTGTGTTGGTCGATCTAGATGGGATTATATTGTGTGGCTATAACATATTTAGCACAGTAACCTAGCATGTATTGTACCATGGTTAAGATTATATTTGATTGTATCACTTATAGTCACCTGAATTCAACTAAGTGGTTTGTCGCTATATACATATATTTTAAAACGGTTGCTTAGAAACAATACCTCACATGGACGATATTCACCAAATATAAACTTAATATGTTCCCTATGGTGGAATTTGATGAAATGTATTACACGGATCGTTAATATATACGTAGGAAACATAAAAAAGTACCTAGTTATAGTCTACTTTCAGTCTGAATGACAGCTCAGCCGACTGTACATTTATTCGCCTGCTCATTCGCCTACAACATTGAGCACTGCTAACATATGGCGCAATCATGCAGCCGCAGTACCGGCTAGTGACCCTCACGGGTACCCATTTTAACCCCTGGGTGGAGAGGAGGTGCGGGTTGGAGACACTGAAAAGCGTCTCTGAAATTTCCGGGAGGGACCGGGATTTGAAACCCAGGCCTCCGGACTGGTAGTCAAGCGCGTTACCACTAGACCACCGCACATCACAAAATAGACTGTGCAATTTTATTATTGTCCCCGATTCATTCCATAAATCTGCAATTTCGTGGCCTGTATTTTCTGATTTTCAGAGCAACTTTGTGGTAAAATACTACACGACTATGTCTATTCCCCATATATTAGTCAAGTGTGTGTATGTGTTTGCGTGTGTGTGTGTGTGTGTGTGTGTGTGTGTGTGCGCGCGCGCGCGCGCGCGCGCGCGTGCGTGCGTGCGTGCGTGCGTGTGTGCGTGCGTGCGTGCGTGCTTGTGTGCTTGGCGCGCGTGTGTGCGTGCGTGCGTGTGTGTGTGTGCGTGTTTGTGTGCTTGACGTGCGTGTGTGTGCGTGCGTGCGTGCGTGTGCGTACGTGCGTGCGTGTGTGTGTATGTGCTTAAACTGAAAGCAAACAGCAGAAACGTGGTCTGATATCACACCAAGCCACATCGTCCTGAGGCAGGATTGACATGTCCGTCATATGCTGAACATTAAGGGAATGTGCCATAGCATCGTTTTTGTGTATCGAACGCGAACTCTCTACGACTAAGCTATCAAGTCGGTCTGTAGAACTGGGTAGAATGTACAATGCATTTGTGTGATTGTTAGGGGAGTTATAAAGTTCCTCAAAAAAGAAGAATCAAATGTCAAATAAATTCATAGGTGAATGGTCGAGGTATACGGTGATAAGTGTTACAACCACTTTTGCAATAATAACCAGAATTGCAATAAATTTCTTAAGTGGCAAAACGGGCAGTTCATTGGAGGATGACCCATGGTCAGCACGGCCAGCTGACGCCATCGCACAGGAAATAATTATTTCCGTTGATACTTTCATAATGAATGATCGCCGAATTAATATTGATGGCATAGCTAGGGAGTGTCACATTTTACATGGAAGTGTTTACACGATTATCCATGAACATCTTGGGATGATTGGTCCCTAGCAACCTCAATGTGCAGTATCTCTTCCTGAGACTTCAGTCAAGTCGGGAGCTTCTTGTAATTTATAATGAGACCCCATAGAGTTTCCATGCACGTTTAGTGACTGGTGATGATCATGGATTCATAATTGTGACACATAACCTAAACAAACAATCCATGCAATGGAATCACCCTGGCTCACCACCGCCAAAGAAATTCAAAACCCAACCATCAGCTGGCAAAGGAAAGCCCAGCTGAGAATTGCTAGTAATGAAAAAAGGAGAGAACAATTGAGCCAAGGTGTATTGCTTTTTCATGACAATGCTCCTTTCCACAAGTTACTGGCTGCACAATTCGAGAATGTAAGTTCGAACAACTAAATAATCCACCCTACAGTCCAGATCAAGTCCCAGTGATTATTACCTATTTAGAAATTTGAAATCCCATTCGCCGGGAACCAGATTTCTATTTCAAAGGTATAGACAGCCTGAAGGAAAAGGTGGCTAAGTGTATTGAGATAAATGTGGAGGACTATATTGAAAAAATAATGATGCAATGTATATTCTGCTGCTGCAATATAATAATACATCATTCTATGAACTTTTTGACCCCCTCTTATGTCAGACGCATGCCATTATATTAACACCAGTCACACTAGCCGTTTTCAATAAAAATGAATTTGAAACAATTTAAAGTTTATGTTAATCAAGTAGAAACAGACAACGACTGAACGCCAACGCAAATGTGCGTTTACTATTGAACTTGCAAGACTATCCGCGTGGCTGCCCGAGCATGCTAAAAAACTAATTTGCAAATAATTAAACAACTGGGCTCAGTCTTTGCTAAGGTAATACATTAGTCCAGACATTTTCCCTTAAACGTGATTGTAAGCCTTAAACGGGAACAGTGTTTGAAATATTTGAGGGGCATTTTCATAGTATTTGAGCTCATTCAAATTAGATAACACCAGTTCTGTCTGAATTAAATTACTAGCTAGTGAATTAAACACAAATTCAAAAGCAATATCCCTCCTGACGATGTCATTGTTAATAAAAGATAGAAACCATATGCACAGATATGATTCTTACATATATGACACGTGAACTCGCTGCCTTTGCGGAATATAAACACTTCATTGCCGATATTTCATACACTGCAGTGACATTATGAAATCAGAAAATGAAAAGGAAGATTATGTTGTTTAGAACAAGTCTTAAAAGGTGAAATCAAAAGCGGAAGATTACTTGCATCGGATGGTCGAAGTCAGAATGCCCATGCCTGTTTATAAAAAAAATCTCCTTTAGATGAATTTTCACGATTCATATCACACCTTAACCCTTCGCTTGCTATTCACGTCAATATACCTACCTGTAAATAGTGAAGACCCAGATGAGACAGCTCCTGCAGGAGATGTCTCATCAGGGTCTGCACTATTTACAAGTTGATTGTGCAACCAGTGCACTCCACAGCAGTGATTGCACAGCGAAATACATGTACACAGTGGATATATATGTAATTATACAACAGGGCATGGGTAAAGAAGGATAAATGTATTTTAAAATTCAGCAAGAGAAGGGTTAACCATTTCCTTCATGAATATTCATGTAAGAAATTATGAATCCATGGATAGCTCATGACTTGATGTTTATTATGGTAATATCTCTATTAGCAAAACAGAACAGGTCCTGGTCAGAGGGTTCCTAAAAGAGTTGTGGGTTCTGGGTCTACTCTGTTTGCAAAGTCGGAAAATGACATTATAGCAGGTAAAGGGTTAATTAGTGGTCAATTTGTTTATGCAGTCTAAGTGTATTGACATGTTTATATAGCTTGCAATATTGTTATGGATTAGCTGACATAGGCATTGTTAGAATATACATGTATCTATTCATCTTTGAACCAGGGTCTAACCTTTTCCCTGTTCTATATTTATTTCAAGTGACAATGCCTACCGAATATTCATGAACACAAAATTAAAAAAAAAAGTAGGCATATTGTAGCCATTTAAGAACGTAAAGAAACAGACATTTCAATTTCCATTAGCCAACAGAGCAGACCCTAATCAGACGGCTCCAATAGGAGTCGTGTGATTTGGGTCTACACTGTTTGCAGATGCGTGAAAACACGTTTATACGAAGGAACATTTTTAACGGAAATTCGTATTGTCCCTACGATTAGGACGGTGACTTACCGCAAATATGTAGACCTTACCATAGTGTCTAGCATAGCATTAAGGCTAAGAAGTGAGAAAAAACCAGTCAGTCAGGGAGTACCGCACTCAATATTGGCACGAAAAAATCACCAAACATGAAGCAGAAAATTAGAAAACAAAGTGTGATGAAACACACAAAACAGACAGTAAATATCAAACATTTACCATAAAAAGCAATGTACACCGTAGGGAGAAAGCAGTAGTACCACATCGGAACGGTCAGTAGCCTAAAAGGGGCTACTGGGAGTTAAACCAAGTTTATGAGTACTCAACCTCACGCTAACCATAATTTCACCCGATACAAAAGGTAAAGCAAAGGCCCCAGCCCGCTCCAGACAACTTGGGTAACGATATCAAGACAAAATAATATCAGTGTAAAACAAATGACGTCATAAAATTAAGTGATGTGATATGCCCCAATCATTTCTACATCGAAACTTAAAAAAACAGTTGAAAATGAAATACAAAGGGATTCTAAACATAAGGATCTGCCCCATTTGCTTATGACAAATTAATAAATCTGACACTGCAGTTTCTACCAATACTAATACTTCATATGTGCATATGCTATTATAAAACATCAGCTACTGATGCCCTTATTTCTAATCAGAGATGCAGATAAGATGCGTAAATTTAAACATTTTCAAGAATAACTCCGTTATTTCTCCACTAAACCCTATACTGTGACCATTCTTTAGAATCGTCTCTTCAAGACGATTCTAAAGAGTGGTCAAAGTATAAGGTTTGGTGAAGAAATAGCGATTTAGTATTTTGGTACGCACCTTTACCTGCAGCTCTGTATTCTAATGCGACTGTTCAATAGGGAAAGGGTTATTGTAATAAATCTTGAACCTCTTTGAACATGAACCCACTCAGATGCTTGAGAATAAAATCACATTCAAGAAAAATAATTTGGGGTAGGAATTGTGTACAGCTGCTTGCGACGGTAAGTATCAATACGTATGAAAAGGCAGAATGAAATGATTTTACTTTTTAATTCACCACAATGAAATAAGTGTATTATTTGTCTGGGAGATATTTAACCTTCTGCACTTTGAGCAATTATTGTCTGCATATATTGTCGTCTGCTTCAATTCTAAAAATATATGTTTCTTCATTTTCTTTTCAAGAACATTTCAGTAACACACAGTTTGGAACCTGACGAGACGCTATGAAACAGCTATGTATTTGTTTGGGCCATGTACGTATATGCAAAACGAACGATATAGTTGCCTGAACTAAACAAAATAGATTTATTCTTTAAACTCTCATTGACTATAGGTACAGCTACGCTGTCGAGAGGACAGTTGGTGGGACCAATCTGAAAGGTGAAAGCTTTATTATGGCCAAATTGAAAAAACACATCGAAGGCTATAAGTGGGTAGATTTTGATAGAAGTTGTCTTGTCATGTTAGCTTTATAACACATTCTCTCATACCGACGACTTTTTGCATCCTGTAAAAGTCATCTTTTGAAACCATTGTGATAAATAGAGCATTTGCTACTATAGGAGCAAATACTCTATTTGTCACAATGGCTTCATAACTACACAATTCTAAATTGTCCATGGGAACACCCCGCTTTCCCCTATAGCCACAGCGCGTACACTTCATTTGGATCCAGTTACGCTCCTGTCGTGAGAGGCACCGGCGCTCATCAGGTTCATTATGTGGTCACTGACTGGGTACCTGTGTCACAAAGTCACACATTTTATTCCCTGCTGGGTCATATACCCGTCCACATTGATTGAGCGTAAGTTCTATCTCAATGATAGTACCTCATGCGATAATATAAATGGGTGACATATCGGTCAACGTTTTCTTTCTTCCTGCTTACGAAGGGCACGTGTGTCATCTAATAAAATATTAAGACATAAGCATACATACCACAACCTTCAACACATATACCACTATATACCACACACTCAAGCAAATGTCACTTTATTTAATAATTCACCGTTCGCCTACAGTGCCGGTGACCATGTTGTACTAACTAGGTATTGCGTGGTAGTTCTACTAAATATTTAGAGAGGACACGCTCATAATAAGGGAGGGTAATATGACTTTGATCACGATACTATAATATTGTCCATTAAATGAACCAACAAAAACTAACCTTTCAAATTCGAAAATGAAATCCGGTGTGAATCAGAATCAACTATAATTATAAAAAAGATTGTTCTAAGCGGTCATTCATTTATTGAACACGGGGGTCTTAAAAAGCAGGTGGCTACAGGAGCTTTCTGTATTACTTGTGACCTGCATTAAGCTACCACCTACTTAACAGACCCATAGTTAGACCTCTATTTAATGCCGGTTAACTCATATCTTTTGACGCATTTGTAAAGGTCAGTTTTTGAAACCATTGTGATAAATAGAGCATTTGCTCCTATGGAGCAAATGCTCTATTTATAACAATAGTTTCATAACTACACCCTTCGAAACTTTTCATTTTCTCTGTATGTGTTACATGCCATCACCAATCGAAACCAAGTATTTCAACACTGATGAAGTAACCCTATACTGCGCATGTCCTTCTGTTCGATGCGGACAAATAGTAACATTATATTGTTATATATTTAACCATTACCCCGTATGTATGCCTTTAAACACCTTTGTCAACAGGGAAGACTCAGAGCTGTCATCCCCTGTAGGAGCCATCTGATCAGGGTCTGTTCAGTTCTCATGTGATTATATAGATCTGATTCTACAGTTTTTGGTCATGGCCAAACATTCTTGTGATCATTTGACATAATAAACATTCTAAACTAAATAATATACATGGTGTGATTAATTTTTACATGGACATTCATTGGTTAATATGGTTTGGCTCATGTCGGATCAAGTGTGTAAATACAGTAGAACCCCTCTAATGCGACCACTTAATGAATAAACATTGGTGTCTTTATAAGCAGGTGGTTCCTTAATGCAGGATAAAAGTAATGCAGAAAGCTCCTTGAGGAGCTTTCTGCATTACTATTGTCCTGCATTAAGCTACCACATGCATCTATAGCACTCAGAATTATACCTCTTTTAGGTGGTCGCATTAGCGGGGTTTTACTGTATATTTGATCCTGATGAGACCCCGAGTTATTCATTTTAAGACTCATTAATATGCAAACAGTTTCAATACTCATAAACAGACTAGAACAGGATAATTTAATTATGTGAGAAACAAGAGGCCGTCAAACCTTTAAGTAAACGACAGTGTTCTTAGCTGTATGAACATAATTATGCGAAAATTCAGTGTTACTATCACAACCCACAAGGTTTCGGAACAGCCAACCGGCACGGATCAACTCACTCGGCATGTAACAACTCACTCGGGAGGAAACAACTCATTCTGCACGGAAAGAACAACGTCCCTGGTAAATCTAGTAAATTTTTCCATAGTAATAGTCAAGTTTGGCAAACACGTGTTCAAACTACATTTATATGAATACTCAATACAACATTCAGCCTAAGTTTAACCCTCTACCCCATAAATACGCCTTTCTATTCATTTGCAAACATAGTAGACCCTGATCAGACGGCTCCTGTAGGATCCGTCTGATCAGAGTTTGTTTTGTTTTCCTATGATGTCATATAGAGATACGATTTTAAAGTGTCGGCCATTGCCAAAATATCCCGTGTCCATGCACTGTTATTATAATTAATCTAATTAATATTCATGATGTCATTATTTCTTACGTGAATACTTATGGGGTAAAGGGTTAATTCATTTGAAACGAACTGGTTAAAACTGTGTTTGACGACAAACAGACATTGCAGTAGACAGTGAGCCAGACGTTGACTATGTGCCCATTTGCTCAAATGATTATGCTCAGGTGTAATTTAGTTAGTAATGATGTCCAAAACCTACAATATTATAAATGAAATAATCTAAATACTATATCCTTAGCAGTTCAGGACAGTTCTAGGAAAACGAAGCATGGCTATTACTTAGGACGCAGGTGGAAAACATTCTAGTTGTTGATTACTTTCCGTTTGCTTGCACTAACACACAGAAATGGAAACATAACTGCTGCATTCATTACAGCATGCCTGTTATAATTATCTCCCTTGTATAACTACACTTTAGTGCAATCCTTCACGATAAATAGGAAATTCTCAGCATTTATCGCGATCCCATAAATCAACCACAGACAAAAAGTGTAGATATAGACCAGGTGTCTACTTAAAGAGCCCTATGACCAGTGTATGCACTGTTTGCTAAACTAATCAATGTCATAGGTGTTCGCACGGGACCTGTCACGTGAAAGACATGGGTTTTAACTGTTCATGCGAACCAGTTACAGTAAAACCCCTCTAAACCGGGCAAATATTTTAGTACAAATATCGGTCTTTGAGCGAGATGACAGCTTAATGCAGGGTGAGAGTTATGCAGAAAGCTCCTCTGGGAGTTTTCTGCATGACATTTACCTTGAATTACGCAGCCACCTGCCTAACGTATCTACTAGAATTCCGGGTTTGAGGAGGTTTACTGACAGCCATATGTACCTAGTGAATGCCCTACAGAAAACTCCTCTCCTCTGGGAGCTTTCTGCATGACGTTCATCCTGTATTAAGCAACCACCTGGCTTACGTATCTTAATTCTTTTCTACTAGAATTCGGTTTGCAGATAATGCAAATATCCGGTCACAGGCACATGGCTTCAATCAACAACTACAGTCGAATTAATCAGAACCGGCACAAAATGATCTCATTCATCCTCCACTCAACTGACAGAAATCATAACACCTCCCAAAACCAGGTAACAAGATCATGTCCAATGCAGCTGAACTCTAACTCTCTACACGTTGCATTATCGTCAAATTTCCATGTCTCTGGTGGTTTCCAAAGCATTTTCGCCGCCAAATAGTATACATGGTGGAACAATCCAGCGAAATCGAACAGTCCAGTCAGAAAACGAATCTATATTGACCGATAGTGACACATTGAAAAGAAGCCATTTATGGCGCTCAAAACTTACATGATTGTTGACCTACTTTGGTCGCGAGACGGTTGTCAAGAATGACGTCATCGCACTTGTAGGTGTTGCTTTATACGTTTCTGATGTATAAAAATACACTTGTTTATTTTCTAGGTTGCCTGCTTATATAACTAGGTGTTTTCAGCTATCAAACACAAGTATCAATTTATTGTGGACGAAATAAATGAAATTTGTTAGGATCTACTTTTTAGCTGGTTAGACCGAATCACACACAACTGTGATCAAAGCACCCAAAGTACTAATAGTCAACTGTATTTGGATCTAGTAAATGCTTTGTCTTTGAGATAATGTGATAAACAGAATACAGCATTCGTGGCCATTGAATGTTCCAAATATAAAACTCGTTGTCTAGAATGATATAATGCTCGGCAAAGCCTCGCATTATATCATTTTAGACAACTCGTTTTATATTTGGAATATTCATTGACCACTCATGTTGTATCCTCTATTAACATAATTTTCGCTGAAAGTTCAGTGCACTACATTCCTGGGTACAATGTTAACCGCAGCATGATCTTAGACAAATGTGTCGGCTTTAAAACAATAGGCCACACACGCCATTGAAACAGTGAACATGCCTCTTACTGAGATGAAATTTAATAATTTCATAAATACAGCAAACCCTGTCTAAATTGGCCATCAAAAGAGATCTTGGTCTGTAAGGCAGTGGGTAACACGGAGCTGGTCAAAGTAATGCAAAACTCTCCTATAGGAGCTTTCTGCTTTACATTTGTCCTGCATTAAACAACCGCCCTTTTTTAACAGCTTCTACTGTACTTGCAACGTCATGTTTGCAATGGCAGATATTGCAAACTGACGTCTATACTATTCCACAAGTAAACAGAATATACCTGGATTCATGCTTATAAAACTTTTAGTTGAGTCTGAGTTCGTTCTCAAGTTTTTGATTGGTCAGATTTGAGCCTATGGCTCAAATCTGACCAATCAAAAGCTTGAGAACCCAAATCTGACCGATCAAAAGCTTGATAACGAACAACCAAATCGCTATTAGTATGACAACGACTAACAGGATAGACCAAGATGCACCCACTACATAGTTTGCTCTTGAAACATAATGGAGATAGTTGCGTGATACTTGACATTATTTATCTCTATACAAACTCTTACCTGTTTCTGAGCGACATTAAGCATTCAGATTAAACATGCACGTCTTATCAGTATCGTACCCTATACCTGATGGATAATCATTTAAGAAATAATGACATCATGCATTTTTGTAAGCAGAATTTTAATTATGGTACAGTGAACCTTCGTTACAACGGAGGTGTTTGTTTCCAGACATTTTGCTGGTATAACGAGGTTGCCGTTATAACGAGTTTAAATATGAAAGGAACCATATGACCAGTTTTAAACTAGTACCTACAGGTCCACGCTTAATGCAGAACACAAGAAGTGGAAAAAGCTCCCTTTGGGAGCTTTTTGCACTTCTTGTGTTCTGCATTAAGCGATCACCTGTCTTATTGACATTGCACCTTTTTATTCAGTGGTTGTTTCTTCACGGTAATTTTGTTTCAATGCATACTGCCGGTATAACGAGGGTGCCATTGTAACGAATGCCGGTATAATGAGGATTCACTGTATATGAACACATTACGTTTTGGCAATGGCAGAAAATGCAGAATCAGATCTAAAATATTCCATAAGCAAATATAGCAGATCCTGATCAGGATCCAAGCTGTTTGACAATCTGTCAATAGTACCTCAAAAGCTTGAACGAATCAAAAGTAAGTTACAGCGGCAACAGATGAGAGCTTAACCCATTCTCTCCTAGGCTATTTTTATTCTCTGCCAACCTTTTTTAATTAATCTACCGAAAAGGAGCATTAATTACAGAAAAGGGGAGTTTTAGAACTGTGTACTATTGAAACCATTGTGATAAATCGAGCATTTGCTCCTATGGAGCAAATGCTCTATTTATCACAATGGTTTCACAATGTGTATTTTATAGAGGCGCAAAAATGCGTCACTAGGTGGTAATGTGTTAAGCAGACCCCATTTTCATAGCAGGGAAAGGGTTAAGATATATCACCACTAGACCTCTTTCTGTATTAGATCACCCCCATGATACCGCTATATATAGATTGTTAGGTAATAAGATTTGTCAAACATACCGGCCTTGTAAAGTATACCAATAAGACAAATATGGGAAAATGTAGCATATGATATATCTTTGCCAAGACCACAGATATATGTTATTCGGCGTCTTATCTGGATTCAAACAGGTAGCATAGGTACATTGGTAGCGAAAGAGTTAACAGTGAATAGACATACAATGAACGCGCGGCATCTTCTTTCATGTTAAGACTGAACCTACTTACTGAACTTTTTCATCGTCAGGGCAGTCTTGAAGATTTCTTTCGTGTTAAATGCTTTGTTTTAAATATAGTAATGTTTTACATGGACGTTTGCCGAAATGTTATCGCAGTTAACCTTTAAGCAAACAAAATGCAGTATAATCAGGATTATTCGAACATTCAAAATACGTATCAGTAATGATCTTTAACACTTTCCCTCATATATACGTGTTTTCACAAACAGAGTAGACCCAGATCAGACGGCTCCTATAGGACCCGTATGATCAGGGTCTGCTCTGTTTGCTAATGGAATTTAATAGATCAGTTTCTTTAGTTTCTTAAATGGCTACAATGTTCCACTTTCCAAATTTAAAAATAACTATTTTGTCCATGAAGATTCAGTAGGTAATGAAATTTGAAATAAACATAGAACAGGGAAAGGGTTTAGACAGGTGGCAGCTTAATGCATGGTGAAAGTCAAGCAGAAAGCTGCCAGGGAAGATTTCTGCATGAATTCCACCCTGCGTCATGCAGCCACCTGCCAAAAAGTGTCAAATTCTACTAAATTAATATTTCGGACAATAGAGGTTTTACTGTATTTACAAGTGTGATATACATTATTACCCGTAATGTATAGCACACTTGTAAATACAGTAAATCTTTAACATACGTTTTGCTAACTGATTACAGATAATAAATGAAAATGTTATGTGTTCTTTAGGAAACACACGAATATGCTGTTTGTCTATATCAGGCTTTAGACATGCTCAATTTTTAGAAGTACTTGATTTTCTATCATATTAACTTATTCATGCCATTTGCAAACATAATAGGCCCAGATCAGACGACTCCTACAGGGTCTGCACTGTATTTTTATGAAATGATAGAGATCTGATCCTACAGTTTTGTCTCTGTCAAATACGCTCGTTATCATGCAGCGATCAGTGCATACGGATAACTACATGTAGTTTTCGTCCTGTGTGTTTGTTTAACTGATGAGTTACCGGATAGACGTGTGACATTTAGTAAGGAAAACAACCAACTAAAACAAGTAGCATTTTATGTTGCTTAAAGACACGGAAATCTTAATCTTCTTTACTATTAATTAGTTCAGTAACGGCTAAAATCAATTGTAAAGTATTGAATGACGGAAGTTCTATTCCAACCACATCGTGACAAAGAAATGCATTTATTAACCCCGTCGTTCCAAATCAATATTTTTGAATAATATTCAAGGAGCTTCCTGAATTATACCGTCTACACACTGTCAGGGCCAAAAGGCAGCTATGTAATATATTTAGTATACCTTTAACCCATTCCCTCATATCGTTGACTTTTGACGCCTCTGTAAAAATCACTTTGTGAAACCATTGTGATAAATAGAGCATTTGCTCCTATAGGAGCAAATGCTCTATTTATCACAATGGTTTCAAACTACAAAATTCTAAAATTTTCCTTTTCCCTAGTTAATGCTCCTTTTCGGTAGATTTATTAAAAAATGTTGTATCTAAAAATAGCCTATGAGGTAATGGGTTAATGAACACAGAAATGATCATTCAAATGATAATTCGAATTCACATAGACAAAGCGTTTATATTATATTGGTATTAATAATTTATTCATTTGGGTCACACATTATTATGTTCAAAACTTCTAGCGCCGTCCTTTGTTCACTACGAGGAAATACAGGTAACTAACCTATTGTCTCATCACTCTCATGAATAGTGACCCTTTACTTTACGCCATGAAGATAATTAATGTAAAACATAATGGCATCATGAATATTAGTTAGATTAATTCTTATGATTGCACATGAATACAGGGAAGTTTGACTATAGCAGAAACTGTAGAATCGTATCTATATTATATCATAAGCAAACAGAGCAGGATCCGAGGTTATAAAACTTCTGAGTCTCAGTCAGAGATCATTCTCAAGTATCTGATTGGCCAGATTCTGAGCAAGCTCAGAATCTGGCCAATCAGATGCTTGAGAATGATCTCAGACTCGGGCAAAAAGTTTTATAACCTCGGGGCCTGTTCCAGATCAGACGGCTCCTACAGGGGCCGTCTTATTTGGATCCATACTGTTTGCAAAGGCGTAGGAATGCGTATTTATGGAGTAAAGGGTTTTGATGCAAGTAATAATGACATCGTGCAAATCTATTAGCTGAAGTATATAATACTATGTGAACACAGACACATTTTGTCATTGGGGAATCTGTGGGCGCAGATCTATGTAATTCCGTAAGCAAACCAAGTAGATCCCGTAATTCCTGTAATAATCTGACCAATCAAAAGATCTATGTAATTCCGTAAGCAAACCAAGCAGATCCCGGCCAGACGGCTGCTATTGGAGGAGTCATTGGAGTCATTGGGGTCATCTGTTCTCTGTGTACTCTGCCAATACATCAAAAGATACAGTAAAACCTCGATTATTCGAATGTTCTTTATAGAAGAATTTAGATCCTTTTAGGCAGGTGGCTGCTTAACGCATAGTGAAAGTCATGCAGAAAGCTCCTAGAGGAGCTTTCTGCATGACTTTCACCATGCATTAAGCTGCCACCTGTCTTAAAGATCGATTCTAATACGAATTTTAGTATCCGAATAATCGGGATTTTACTGTATATTTATGGAGTAAAAAGTTAATTACTTAAATGTATCGCTAATAAAATATTTTTATACTGTATTATATTACAAATATGATCTTCAGTAAGATTTGTTATCTGATTAATGTGTTCGTGAAATCGGTTTCCTTTACTCATACGACCATAATACGATGCAGCTGCGTTTATCACGAACTGTCCCTAGAGTTTAAAAACTTTAATCCAATTATTCGCATATCAATTATAAGGAAACGCCGTTCACATGCTATTTTGTATCTCATCCATGTTTCATGTTGAGAGGCTATGGGTAAACTAAATGTCGGCGGGTATAAGCCATTGACATAAATAGGTTCGGCAAACAGTATAGATCCTGGTTGGTTACAGGGTTCCTTCGATATGGGTATGCATTGTTTGCCTAAGCCCTATTTAAGGGGCACTGGGCACCAATGGGTTAACCCTTTCCCTGTTCTATGTTTATTCCAAATTTCAATACCTAATGAATATTCATGGACAAAATATTTATAAGCAAATATGGCAGGTGGAACATAGTAGCCAATTTAGAAAGTAAAGAAACATATCTATCAAATTCAATGAGCAAACAGAGCAGACCTTGATCTGGATGGCCTACTCTGTCTGCAAATGCGTGAAAACACGTTTGTATGAGGGAAAGGGTTAAGAGATACAAAATGTAAATATTTGCTAGCATGTGCTTCTCTACTGAAGGTTAATGTTTGACAACACTGTCAGGTCAATAATGCCCGATACCAGTTTGTTGAATTGGATGCTGAAAGACAGGTTTACTGACACAAATCGGATCAGGACGTGGACCTGTTGATATGCCTTTAGTGTTGTGTTTTGCCATGGTATTAATGATTTGGCATTTAGTTCGTACGCGTAAACAAGACAATAGGTATATATGGGCAAGAACGACCAATGAGAATTGGTGAGTTCGGTTTACCCAAATGTGATCAGTGTTCAAATAAAGTGATATAGTCAAACATCGTACATGTACACCCAAATCAGAGGCCTCTTGGAGAAGTCCTTTAACCCATTACCTCATAGACTATATTTAGATACAAACTCTTTGAATAAATCTACCGAAAAGGATCATTAACTAGAGAAAAGGAATATTTTAGGATTTTGTAGTTTGAAACCATTGTGATAAATACAGCATTTGCTCCTATAGGAGCAAATGCTCTATTTATCACAATGGTTTCACAAAGTGACTTTTACAGAGTCGTCAAAAGTCGTCAATATGAGGGAAAGGGTTAAACAGGTTCTCTAAACAAAACGCTCGGCAAATTAGTTTCCAAGCGTCACATCGGCAGAACATATTGATGCAAAATCATTCCCCAAAATGACAATTAGATTCGCCCAAAAAACATATTTGGAAAAGTTCACAAGGGTCAAAAGAAATATCACTTAACGCCTTTGAATAATGGATTGATGGTGGTGATTATGATAATTAAAGTCAGATGAATCAGGCTAAAATAGAAGTGCATTGATTGAAAGGAGGCGTTTGTTTCTATTGAAGTAAAGTATAACTGTATGTAAACCGTACTCCTATATAAAACAATTCAATCTGGTTATTTTTTTCTTCTTCAAAGATGATCTCACCATGTCAAACTCCAACACATGTGTTTGTGTTACACCTGTAAATGTAAATAGACCATTTGCCACCCCGGGTGACTATATCTTGCATTCATTTGACTAAATATCCTTATCTGAAATACCATTTATTCATTTCTATTTGACATACAGACCCCGTACAATAACTTATCTATCAGTGGCATTAACACCGACCATGCTTACATAGGTAGTGATCCTGATATAAGTAGTACTCTAAGTATTCGGAAATACAACACTAGGCAAATAGTGCAGACGCAGATCAAACGGATTATGGTGGTGACGTTTGATCAATATTCAGTATTTACTCCTATGTCACCTTAACCCTTCGCTTGCTGAATTTTAAAATACATTTCTCCTTCTTTACCCATGCCCTGTTGTATAATTACATATATCTTCACTGTGTACAAGTATTTCGCTGTGCAATCAATGCTGTGGGGTGCACTGGTTGCACAATCAATTTGTAAATAGGGCAGACCCTGATGAGACAGCTCCTGCAGGAGCTGTCTCATCTGGGTCTTCACTATTCACAGGTAGCCTGATGAGACAGCTCCTGCAGGAGCTGTCTCATCTGGGTCTTCACTATTTACAGGTAGGTATATTGACGCGATTAGCAAGCGAAGGGTTAAACATAAATTGCAAAAACTGACTTGTTCAGCTTTATAAACTAGTAGAGAGGAGGAAACTGGGTGTCTGGATCTGTGTGGCAATTATGGCACTAAAGGTTTGAAAGACGAACTTCAATACTACTGAATGAAGTCATCCCGTTGTTGATCGAAGGTCGAAGGTCTAGGTCTACGTACTAGTGAACTATCCGTTCAAAAGGGTTCAGATGTTTGAGATATGACACAGGTGGTAGCCTAACGCAAGAGTATCATAATTCAGGATATCCCATCCATCGTCCCACCCATTTGTCCTGTTTTAAACCCATTTCCACATATATACGACTTATGACACTATCAGAAGTTGTCTGATTAAAGGCTGTTCTGTTTGCTTATGGAATAGTATGGTTCAGAATATCTATCACATCTCAAAACGTCTATGTTAATATGCCAGACTTTATGCAATATATTTCGTGAAGACATTAATCAGATTAATTGTTATAATAGCACATGGATAACGTTTGTTTTTGCCATGGCAGAACGTGTAGAATCAAATTTATATTACATGTATACCATAAGCAGACAGAGCGGATCCTGATCAGACGGTTCCAATCGGAGCCGTCTGTTCTTGGTCTACTCTGTTTGCAAATGTGTAGATAGGCGTGTTCAAGGAATAAAGCGGTAAATTGTTTACACACAATTGTGTTATGCGAAATCTGATCAGGATCCGACATATATAATTCAACGATTGAATGTTCGATTCTTGATGTGGAGAAATGGGATTCGTTACCTGACTTGTATAGGCAAACAGGTTGGATCTACAGTGAACCATCATTACAACGGAGGTGTTTGTTTCCAGACATTTTGCTGGTATAACGAGGTTGCCGTTATAACGAGTTTAAACGTGAAAGGACCCATATGGCCAGTTTTTATCTAGTACCAACAGGTGAACGCTTAATGCAAAACACAAGAAGTGCAAAAAGCTCCCTTTGGGAGTTTTTTGCACTTCTTGTGTTCTGCATTAAGCGATCACCTGTCTTACTGGTATTGCACCTATTTATTCAGTGGTTGTTTCATAGACTTAACGGTAATTTTGTTTCAATGCATACTGCCGGTATAACAAGGGTGCCATTATAACGAATGCCGGTATAATGAGGGTTCACTGTATATGAGTTGCCGAGCGATTTGGTGCCTCTTGAGGATCCAAGCTATTTGACACTCGGTCACTAAGTTCTGAAAAGCTTGAACTAATCTGAGGTGAGTTAAGTTTGCACCGAAGTTTATTGCAGACGTCAATTTTACAAGGCTGCTGCTTGTTCTCAAATCATATAAGAAGGAGAAAATCAAATGTCCACAACATCTCTGATAACAGTACTTGAATGGACACTCAATACACGGCGGATATTTCAGATATCAAGTCGTACTTATCATATGTCCAATAAAGCAACCATATTGTCTCTGACTAGATCTATACAAGCTCATTTCGGTTGAAGTCTAAGTGTCGCGATTAATGGTTTATATTGATATATTTATGACTGAACTTACATTTTTTTTTTTGAAATGATCGTTATCTTATCACCACCCAAAGCAAGTTTACCTAATAACCATGGTCCGAATAGCTATATAAAGGTTAAGACGGATTTGATTTGATTTATTTGTTTCGTTATCATCAGTTTCATGCGCATGCGCGTCAATGGAGAAAGCTTATAGGTTATTGGATTCTTTCGGCTATTAAATGCATGTGAAAATGAAACAATCTATGAGATAAAACTGAACAAAGGCGGACATGGCGGGGTGGAAACAAAAACTGTTTTTGGGTTTAAACGTTCTGTTTTGGGTAAGTCTTTTATAAAGTCATGTTTGAGAGAGACTATTGACTGTCGGTGAAATGAACAAACGTAGAAAGGAAAAACATAAAATGATATACGAACGTTAATGAGCAGTTTACTTGAGTAAAGATCTTTAAGATGGTGTTTAATAAAGGGACATAGATTAACGCATTGCAAGACTAGACCTATAAATAAACAAACAGTTAATACTGAACATTAAATTAGATGACAGTTTTAAGGAGTAAAAATTATAACGGTAAGTAGTAATGATGGTGGATATATTGATGGCGATGCTTATGAGGAGGAGGAGGAGGAGGAGGAGGAGGAGAGTAATTGAAAATAAAAACACCAGAATATTAGAAATAATGATAATGCTGATAACAATGAAAAATAGTATTGTGTACATGTAATAATGGATTGATAATAATAACAATTTTATTTGTAATAATGAGGATGAAACAAACATGCAAAGAAAAATCATTTATGTTTATTATATCGAAAATAGTACTTGTAAAATTACAATATTTATTGTAATAATGGCCATAATATTAACAACATCAATAATAGATACAAAAATAATGATGATATAATATCAGTGGAAAAGAAAATAACTAAAAACAACAGCAGTCATAAGTACGCCAGTGATAATGATAGTAATTATGATAATGATGATGGTGATGATGGTGGTGGTGATGCTACTGCTGCTGCTGATGATGATGATGGTGTTCATAATGTTTACACAATTTCATTAAAGATCATGATACTTATAATGAGAATACCTTACAATACTAACTATAAACAGTAAAACTCCTAAACATGACGTTCAATTTAATATAAATGTCGGTATCGGAGACAGGTGGCACCTTGATGCAGAGTGAAAGTCGTGCAGTGTTTGCATGAGTTTCACCCCGCATTAAGCAGCCACCTGAATAGAAGTATCCAAATTCTTCTTCACTAGAATTCCGGTTTTCGATATTTAGAGGGTGTTACTGTTTATGGTTCTAGCAATAACATAAGAAGTAGCAGCAAGTGTAGTAAAAGTAGGCAGTAACATCAGCAGTTAAATAATTAGATACAGCAGGTGAAATAGTGGTAGAAGTAGAAATAGACTTTGAAGTTGTAGTAGTAGCTTTTGTTGTTGTTGTTGTATTAGTAGTAATAGTCGCAGTAGTAGTTGTAGTGGCAATAGTAGTATCAATAGTAGTAGTAGTAGTAGTAGTAGTAGTAGTAGTAGTAGTAGTAGTAGTAGTAGTAGTAGTAGTAGTAGTAGTTATAGCAGTAGAAGTAGAGGTAGAAGCAATAGTTATAATAATAGTAGTTGATGTATTAGATGTAGCAGTAGTGATAGTTGTTGTTATATGGGCGGTACTAGTAGAAGTATCATGATTACTTTTGTAGTTCCATTATTATCATCATTATCATACTCATCAAGTCCATTCTTATTATTACTAGACACTAGTAATAACAGTGGCTTCAAGAAAGCCTAGTGTTAGAACAAATCCATTTTGACCATATAGAGTTTTCAGCAGAAACAATAACACAGACATGTAAAACATATATGAAATACAGTGAAACCCCGCTAATGCGACCACTTAATAAACAGCCACTGATGTCGTCTAAAGCAGGTGGTTGCTTAATGCAGGACGAAAGTTATGCAAAAAGCTCCTATAGGAGCTTTCTGCATAACTTTCGTCCTGCATTAAGCTACCACCTGCCTCTGCCACCCAGAATTATGCCCCTTTTTGGTGGTCGCATTAGCGGGGTTTTACTGTATACAGAATGTAGATAAAACTGGGTATATCCTGGTTATATTATTTCTCTATAAGAGCTGCCTGATGCGGATCTATAATATTGTTTATGGTCATTACGTCTGTACGAAACAAAAAAAAACCTGTAACGCCTTTGAGGTCGAACGGTTCCAGTAGGAGTCGTCTGGTCATTGTCTGCTTTGTTGCTTATAAAATTACATAGATCTAATTCTACAGTTTCTGTCATGTCCAACATAAGATCTGATTCTACATAGATCTGATACTACATATGTGTAGATCTGATTTTACATGGATTTGATTCTACATATGTGTATATCTGATTCTATATCGATCTGATTCTACAGTTTCTTTCATGTCCAACATAGATATGAGTTTACATAGATCTGATTCTACAGTTTCTGTTATGTAGAATCATATATCGGATGTTACATAGATCTGATTTTACATATATCTGGTTCTACAGTTTGTGACATGTCCAACATATATCTTCTCCTACATAGATATGATGTTACATATATCTTATTCTATATAGATATCATTCTACAGTTTGTGACATGTCCTGCATAGCTCTGGTGTTACATAGATCTGACCCAACATAGATCTGATTCTAAATAGATTTGAGATTTAAACAGATCTGATCCTACATAGATCTTATTTTACATAGACCTGATTTTACAGTTTCTGTCATGTCCAACGTAGATCTGATTCTTCATGGGTATGAGATCTAACATAGATCTGATTCTACAAAGATCTGATTCTACAGTGTCTGCCACAATGCTGTGTTCGTATACCATTGTCCTCATTACTGATATGAATATTCACCAGGTAATCCAATAGGATAAGCTATACTTTATCTGTATCTAACAAGATTGTTACATGTCTGTGCCTAGTCTACAATCAAGGTCAAAACTCTTAAAAATCTCATTAACTGACAAGCCTGGGTCCATGCTTATAAAGCTTTTTAGTTGAGTCTGAGTTCGTTCTCAAGCTTTTGATTGGTCAGATTTGAGTTCTCAAGCTTTTGATTGGTCAGATTTGAGCCTATGGCTCAAATCTGACCAATCAAAAACTTGAGAACGAACCCAGACTCAACTAAAAGTTTTATAAGCATGGATACAGATCAGGTTTGTTAGAATTCAAACTATTGAAATCAAAATACAGTTTAACTTCAATAGCTCGAGCTTCAAGGGAAAATATTTACATTCGCCCTGTAACGTCCTTATATAACCTTATTCTAAAAAGAAAGTTGCATTTTCCCATGAACGTTCATTTCAATACCCGATCCGTTGAAATATAAGAAATACAATGGAATATAAATATAAGAAATGAATGACGTGCTCCCGGTGTTCATTAGGTTATGCAACGCATACCTTTACGAGCAAAGATTTACGTGAAGCCCTTCGGGCTTCACTGACTTTGCTCGTAAAGCTATGCGTTGCATAACCTCATGAACACCGGGATCACGTCATTCATTTCTTAAATAAAAATTATTTCGAGATAACTGAGATTTCGAACTATCCGATTTCTAATCTGAACGATTTCTCAAGTTCACAGTTTAATACAGGTCTGAAATAATGCTAAAAGCTACTGTAGGAACTTTTAACATTACTTTCGACATGCATTAAGCTTTTCCATGCGTTTCTAGATGTGCACAGTGATACATTTTAGAATAATTCTGCATTGTATAGTTTTGAAGGACCGAACTTTTACTTCTAGTTATCCCGTAGTTCGAATTATCAGAGTTCGAGATATCGATGTTCAAATGTTGTTTGCTTAACTGAATGGTGACTAGCATAGGTGAGATTGTTTTAGTTATCAGAAACTGGTGATAATATGTGCCCTCGTACTATGTCCGCTTTAGTAACTTACAGATATGTTTCAGCGGTATATTCACCTATTTAAGTCCATATTATTTAAAGAAAACTCGTATTGATCTTATTTTGGAACCTATCCATTTTTCGTGCTGGGGGAGCACAGCAAATATAATACTTGCTAGAATAAACCATTGACATCGATGACTTATTCAAACAGTGCAGACCCTGGTCAGTGGACGCTTTAGGAAGCATTCTTGTCTCGGTCTATATTGTTTGATTGTATCCTCTTTAACCCATTCCTTCCTAGGCTTTTTAGATACAACCTCTTTGAATAAATCTACCGAAAAAGAGCATTAACTAGAGGAAAGGAAAATTTTAGAAATTTGTAGTTTGAAACCATTGTGATAAATAGAGCATTTGCTCCTATAGAAGCAAATGCTCTATTTATTATTATTATTATTATTATTATTATACCACATTTATATAGCGCTCTTTTCATACAGGATATGTGCGTTCAAAAGCGCTTCACAAAGATATATTTACTGTACAATAATGCGTAAATTACAGAACATTTAAAATAAAATAAATTTAATACTTATATATAGATAAGAATAATAATAAAATAGAATTTATTTAGGACATTGGTAAATAAGCTAATCTTTTTCGTATTTATCACAATGAAGTAAATATTCCAAAATAGGGAATTAATATAATACATAAATACTTAAACTGCTCTGATCTAATATTTCGACCACTAAGGGCCTTTGTCATGATAATCTTTGACAAAGGCCCTTAGTGGTCGAAATATTAGATCAGAGCAGTTTAAGTATTTATGTATTTTATCACAATGGTTTCACAAAGTGACTTTTACAGAGTCGTCAAAAGTCGTCAATATGAGGGAATGGGTTAAGGCCGTGTTGATGGGGTTATCCCAGTTGTGCCAACAGCTGGGTTAATCCTTTCAACACTGGCTTTTCAGAATGGAATGATCCATCATTGTTTATTGGTAGTGAAAATGGTATGAAAGGGTTAAATTTGCTGGAGGATTTTGAATGACGGATAGTGCAGACCATGATCTGAGAGCTCTTCTGTTTGAAAATATCGGTTTAATCGTTCTCCGCATTAGGTGCGTTAACTATTTCATCACTTTGTAATTCTGTCTGCAATTAACGTATGAGACATTGTTAAAAATAAATAACCACTATTTATTTAGGAAAAAAGAGACAATCTGCTCGTAAAGGTCATTAGATGTAAGTTCACGGTGTTGAAAGAGTTCTCCATGAATATTCATGCAAGAAATAATGACATCATGAATATTACATATAATTAAATTAATTGTTGTAATAGCGCAGGGACACAGCAATATTTGGCCATGGCAGAAACTGTACAATTGTATCTACATTATATCATAAGCAAACAGAGCAGACCCTGATCAGAAGGCTCCTACAGGAGCCGTCTGATCTTGGTCTACCGTGTTTGCAAAAGCTTAAAAAGGCGTGTTTATGAAGTAAAAGGATTAAAGGTGTCGTAAAATATGATGTCTAGGATGATTTAGAGGTCTGTGTCTATATTACTCCGGACGCAAACAGAGCAGACTCTGATCCGAACACTCCTACAGCAGCCGTTTGATCTAGGTCTGGCGTATAAAGGCGAGTCTCTATCATGTATAGGTGTCAAGTTTCAATAGATTAGTCTACTCTGTTAGCAGATGCATCACACGACACATATAGTATAAAAAACTATACATACAAATCTGGTTGATTTTCTTAAACCATATCTGTTGAATTCCCTAAAACATACATGTGAAAACAGAGTATTCGTTGTGATTCAAGGGTTTAGTTGAAAAGCCCCGCAGTATGAACTATAGGTGCAACTTGATAAAAGAGTCATTGACGGTGTCTTTTCCTGTACCAGCGTGCATTGTTCAAGTTTGTTGACAATTGGTCGACTTAGATAACACTGCTGTCTTAATCCTTTATCTAATAGAGTAGACCCAGATTACAGTATCCTAATAAGGGTATGTTTTGTCTATGTTTTGCGGATTTGCTTCTTTTTATTGTTGCCTTGGTAATGATGTCCTTATTTTATATATGCCTAACCCCTTCCCTCATATAAACACCTTTTTACGCATTTGCAAACAGAATCGTCCCAGGTCAGACGGCTCCTATATGTAATTTAAAATACCTGTTTCTTTGGTTTATAAATTGTATATTTCATTATAATTATTTTGTCAATGGATATTCAGTAGGTATTGAACTTTGGAATAAACATAGGAAAAGGGAAATGGTTAATTCAACAATCAATTAAAACCTTGATGTGCAGATTCGTACATGACTATTCATTTGATAAAGGAAACCATATTTATTTTACTATGTTTACTCTACATGCGGAAGTGACGTACGAGTATCATAAATAACTTTGCAAGAGAACTTGAAAGTCACCCTTACACCGTCCCTGGTTTCTGTAAACATAATACAAACCTCGGTCACTCTTGATATGTTTGATATTCTATAAATTAAGCAGGTTGTTCTCTTTGATATGACTTCACACATATCTGACAACTGTGGACAGTCCAGTTAACCAGTTACCTGCTGGAAAAAAACAATAGTATCTGCACAAACTAGGATCTGTTCAATTTTGACTACGTCCAATTCGACTCAACCTTGAAAACATTGTTGACCTAGTGCCAAACAGCGTACATCCGAATGAGACCACTGATTGTTTGGTGTCTCATCTGGATCCAATCTGTATGCAAATGTGATTCAGGTCGCGGATAGCTGGATAAGGGTTAACCCTTCTCTTGCTGAATTTTAAAATACATTTCTCCTTCTTTACCCATGCCCTGTTGTATGCTTACATATATCTTCACTGTGTACAAGTATTTCGCTGTGCAATCACTGCTGTGGAGTGCACTGGTTGCACAATCAACTTGTAAATAGTGCAGACCCTGATGAGACAGCTCCTGAAGGAGCTGTCTCATCTGGGTCTTCACTATTTACAGGTAGGTATATTGACGTGAAAAGCAAGCGAAGGGTTAATAGCTGGCC